>CM046042.1:16042686-16569959 GCA_025215565.1 Flaveria ramosissima | reverse complement strand
AACCCACGTTTAATTATACATGATTTGGTCAAGATTCGAACCTCAGTCGACCGAACAGTGGGTCATCGACTGGTCGTCCGGATGAACTCCAATCGCACGATTGAGCCTTGCAAATGGGTCAATCGGCCGAATGCATTATGCGAATGAGCTCAGTCGGCCGACTGAACCATCGCAGGCTCAGCCAACAGATTGAAACTCAGCCGCATGATTCATTCACCCGAATGAGTTCGTCGCATGATAGGACAACCGACGACCTCATTCGCATGAGTCATTTGCATGAATGAATCAGAATGAATTCAAACAAGATACTTAGAACTGATTGTGGTATGTAACTTTCTAATGTTTTTGTGTCTTGTGTTTCAGATCAATGGCTGATAGATGGTCTATCAACCCTAAGCACAAATATATGTGCTCATCTAGACGCATACTACTCGGAATGGTGTCGAGTTTACAGAGATCATTGCTTTTCTCAGGCGATCAAGGATCCACAAGGCCATCTCTACTCCATGGTACTCCCTTACAGTCCTTACATCAGGCCTTCTGGGAGAATGCTTCTGTTGATCGTTCACGTGAGCCATATAGCATACGGAGCTCTATCTGTGGCTGGATATTGAGATTACTGCTGCTGATATTCAGGGAGTACTTGATCTGGGGACGATACTGATCACCCCACCAGACTTCGCCCGCTTATGGTGAGAGGATGTTTCTTGAGGATTAAGTACGCTGGGGACATCAACTCAGGTGTGCTCAAAAACAGCAACCTGTGTCCCCAGTATAAGACTTAGCACATGTTATTCTGAAGTGCATTGATTCCGGAGGGGGTGGTTTGATGATCTTTCAGACCAATTCAGAATGCCTATGTGGCACTGGTACTGAACCACCCCTTCAGCTTCTCGAGCATGATCTTCTCTTACCTTGTGGAGAATCTGCAGGCTAAGGGTAAGGAGGGTTTTTGCATGTACTGTTGGGGTTTGTTAGAACAAGATACATAGTTTAACCATTTAAACTTTGTGAAAACGCAGCGGAAACAAGCTTTATACCTTTGTTAATGAACTGAAAATTCCGGTTTCATCTTGATAGTACAAAGTTATAAACAAACCCAAGAACAAAAGACCTTTTTATGTGAATAAGACTAGCTATGTAAACACAAACATACATTATGGACAGCCATAAAGAGGCTGTCATAAACTACCTTTCAGCAGCAAAAACAAATGGATGAGGATGATTTGGACCAAGAAAGAACGACCAAGGCACCAAAAAAAGGTCCTCTCAAGCTTGCATACCCAAAGCTCTATGACAAACACCTTGTTGCTAGGATTTGAGTACCAAAACTCGAAAGGAAAGGCTGCTGGAACCTTCCAGCCATGAATAACTTCAATAAGAGGAGACAACCCTTTTTCTTTCTTGTGGTTCTTACATGTGAGAGAGAGAAGAAGATGGAGTGAAAATCTTGTCCAATGTGTGTTTCCAAGACCACTAAAAGAAAACCAAGAGGCTTTCCCAAAAGGGGCGGCCGAAACTTCTTCTTAATTTGGGGTTTCCCCCCAAAAGTTAAAACACAATTGAACACATTAACAAGTCATTAATATAAGTTATTCATATAATTAACCTTTTAATTGAATAACTCATACACACTCACTTATTATTTGATGTTATTTAAGTAACTTAAATAACATTACAAACAATATCTATAAACAAAATATCCATATAAATTGTTCAATCTCATATGCAATTTATTTAGAAAACCTATTTTCTAAATTGGTGTATTTATGTAATTGTATGATCATATCATCAATTAAATATTATTTGGTGTTTGCTAAGCTTATTATTGGGTATGACCCGACTTGGATCATAACGTACTAACCACATCAATGTTCTATGTATCTTGGGCATAAAGAATTCAACAATCTCCCACTTGCACAAGATTCATAAGAATTGATGCAAGCAGAAATACCGCTAACAACGGTTTACTACCCTCAATACGCATGACTTAAAGCCATTCAATAACATCATCCCCTTCAAGTATCCAGCTTGAAATGATTTAGGTGAATCAATCATTTATCTTTTTTGTTACAGATGTCATGTTAAATCCAAGGACATAGAATGATCATTCCTGTTGATTTAACTTAATCAGACTTAGACATCTTGCTCGACCAACCATAACGAATAAGAGGAACAAATTCCATCTTGAATACATACGTTCTCTCACAACACTTCGTATCAAACCTGAACAAAGCCTTACGTACTGTCCATTATTTCAGGGCAGTGAAGAACTAGCTCAAGGTATAACACTTGGTGAAATATCAAACCCAATATGTATCTCAGGTCTGAGGATACCAAATGATATTCACCTTTACTCAAATTTACTTATGATCAATCTAGAAGATTCCATGTAGTAAAATTTGAGATGCGGGTCAGTCCAATATTTGTATCCCACAAATATCTATGAACTTTGGCAGCAACCAAATGCTCTATATTCATTCCTTATGAATATCCACCATCCAAATTCATAATAATCTTACCCTCATATTTGTTCCCACAAGTATGAACGACTACGGACATTTAGAGTAACAAATTTACCCATGCATTAAACATGCTAAATTGGAACATATATTGAAATATTATAACCAAATAAATTTTATTCAAGTAGTAAGAGATCCAAATATCCAAATACAAAATCACAGATCAAATCCAATCACTAGAATATCGAAGTCCCATGGCACAGGTATGACCTTCATGCTTTGCCTTTTCTAGGAGCTTCGTAAGAGGATCCGCAATATTTGATCTGTGTGAACTTTGCGAATACATATCTTTCCTTTCTCAACTTCATCTCGTATGTAGTTGAATCTCCGCTCAATTTGCCAAGTCTTTTGATGAGCACGAGGTTCTTTGATTTGAGCAATCGCACTGTCCTTATCACAAAAGATCTCTAGGGGGTCCTGAATGGAAGGGACAACCCCTAGATCGGCAATGAATTTCTTCAACCATGCAGCTTCTTGAGCTGCCAATGAGGCGGCGATGTATTCAGATTCTGTAGTTGATAAAGCAACCACATCTTCTTTAGAGCTCTTCCAAGAGACAGCTCCTCCATTCAGAATGAAAATGTATCAAGATTGTGATCGTGAATTATCACAATCGGTTTGGAAACTCGCTTCCGTGTAACCTTTTACAACGAGTTCCTCATCACCAGATCCATAGATTAGAAACATATCTTTAGTCCTCCTTAGGTACTTAAGTATGTTCCTAACAGCCATCCAATGACTGCTTCCAGGATTTTGCTGGTAACGACTTGTCATGCTTAAGGCGCATGAAACTTCCGGCCGAGTGCATATCATTGCATACATGATGGATCCAATAGCAGATGCGTATGGGATTGCCTTCATTTTATCTTGCTCATCCTTTGAGCTTGGACATTGAGTCGTGCTCAATATTGTTCCTCTTTGAATAGGTACCGTACCTTTCTTAGAGTTCTCCATCTTAAATCTTTTCAAGATCTTATCAATGTATGCACTTTGATTTAAACCAATCAACCGCCTTGATCTATCCCTATAGATCTTTATTCCCAGAATATAGGTGGCCTCACCAAGATCCTTGATGGAAAAACAACTTCCAAGCCAGGTTTTTACACCTTCCAAGGTTGGAATGTAATTTCCAAATAGGAGTATGTCATCAACATACAATACTAGGAAAGTGATGATGCTCCCACTAGCTTTCTTATATACACAAGCTTCATCAGCGTTCTTGATGAATCCAAATTTAATTACTTCTTCATCAAAACGGTGATTCCAACTCCTCGATGCTTGTTTTAATCCATAGATTGATTTTTTTAACTTGCATACTTTGTTAGGATGTTTCGGATCGACAAAACCTTCAGGCTGAACCATATAGACATCTTCCTCAAGATATCCATTTAGGAAAGCCGTTTTGACATCCATTTGCCAAATCTCATAATCATAATGAGCAGCTATGGCAAACAATATCCTAATAGATTTTAGCATTGCAACAGGTGAAAAAGTTTCATCATAGTCAACCCCTTGAGTTTGAGTGAAACCCTTTGCTACAAGTCTTGCTTTATAAGTATCCAAGTTTCCATGCATATCGGTTTTCCTTTTGAAAATCCACTTACTTCCGATTACTTTGGAGTTAAGAGGTGGTATAACCAAGTCCCATACTTGATTGTCATACATGGATTGCATCTCAACGTTCATGGCTTCAAGCCATTTGTCACAATCAGAATTGGACAACGCATCATGGTATGTGATTGGTTCATCAGAATCTATCACATAGCATCCATCAGAGAAAAATTTATATCTTTCAGGTGGATTACTAGTTCTACCAGATCTGCGAACGTTTTCTGCGTATTGATCAACTATTTGATCACTTTCAACATCCTCATATTGAGTGCTAGTGTCAACCAAACGTGTATCGAGTTGCGGTTCTTGATCCTCTTCGAGATCCACAGTTCTATTACCAGTTCCTTCCATAAGGAACTTGGTTTCCAAGAACTCACCCTTTTTGGCAACAAACTCCTTTTGTTGTATTGGATCATAGAAATAATATCCCATAGAATCTCTTGGATATCCAATAAAGATACACTTAGTGGAACGGCTTTCTAACTTGTTCGAAGTGGGAGTCTTCACCTAAGCCTCACACCCCCACACCCTCAAATATGAAAATGATGGAACCCTTCCACGCCATATTTCATAAGGTGTCCTTTCCACTTTCTTGGTTGGGGCCATATTCAAAATACAGGCCGCAGAGAGCAGAGCAAAACCCCAAAATGATAGAGGTCATGAGCTTCTAGCCATCATAGATCGAACCATATCCAATAGAGTTTGATTTCTCCGCTCGGACACACCATTATGTTGTGGTGTTCCTGGTGGAGATAGTTGTGAGACAATCCCACAACTTCTAAGATGGTCCCTAAAAGCATCATTCAGGTATTCACCTCCTCTATCGGTGCGGAGAATTTTAATTGACTTATTGAGTTGATTTTGTACTTCATTTTGAAAGATCTTGAACATTTTAAAAGCTTCATCTTTGTGTCTTAACAAGTACACATACCCATATCGACTATAGTCGTCAGTAAAGGTAATGAAGTATCTTTCATTGTACCTTGTCATAGGTTTAATAGGTCCACATACATCCGAATGTATGATACCTAATAAATCCTTTGCCCTTTCGGCTTTGCCACTAAAAGGTGCCTTGGTCATTTTACCTTGTAAACAAGACTCACATACATCAAATGAATCACATTCATTTGTTTTTAAAAGACCATTCTTTTGTAGTGTTTGTATTCTTTTCTTATTTATATGACCAAGACGGCAATGCCAAAGATAAGTGTTATTCAAATTTGATTTTAGTTTCTTGGTACTAGTTTGGTACAATAAGCTATCATTCAATGTATTTTCACGAACCAATTCATAGATACCATTGATGGGAATAGCTTTAAAGTAAAACATGTCATTCAAAGTAACATGGATTTCATTTCCAATAAATGATAATACATATCCAAAATGTTTCAATAGGGCTACGGAAATAATGTTCCTAGTCAAACTAGGAGCATACAAAAAATTGTACAAAATTACTTCCAAACCATTTGGAAGTTTCAAGATGTAGTCACCACGGGCTTCAACTTGAAATTTAGCCCCATTGCCCATGTAGAGGCTAACATCCCCTTTGTTGAAGTTGCTACTTCTTTTGAACCCCTGCAACAAATTGCAAATGTGAGTTCCACATCCGGTATCTAATACCCATGTGTTAGAGGATATTAAGTTTAAATCAATATGGATCATGTATATAGTACCTGAGGTCTGCCCGGCATCCTTCTTTGCTTTCAACTCTTGGAGATGGACAGGATAATTTCTTGCCCAATGTCCAATCTCCCCACACTTGAAGCATGGGTCATTAGAAGCAACCTTTTGCCTCTTCTCCTGTGCTTTGGGTGGCACCCTTGCCACCCCTTTCCCCTTTCCCATTACGGGTCCCTTACCCTTTGCAACTCTTGCCTTGGGTGCGGGATGAGGCCTCTTCTTGTTCCCACCTTCATTGATGGTGAGAACGGGTAAAGCCCTTTTACCCATGGCCGCCTCGGCTGTTTGAGCATAGAGTGAAGCTCACCAATGCTTTTGGTCCAAAGCATTCATGTTGTAGTTCAACACGAACGTCTCAAACCTTTGGTAAGGCCATTGAGGATCAAATCCGTGGCCAATTCCTTTGAGACGGGACAGTTTAGCTTTCGAGGCGGTCAATGTGACTTTTCATCTTAAGTACATAAGATGAAACTGATTGGTTGTCTCCATACGACATGCATGGAGCGCTCGAACCGTTTCGAAGCGCTCAACCCTCGCCTGCTGTTGGAATGTTTCCTTCAGTTGGGTTATCATGTCATAGGCTCCGTGATGCTCATACTCCTTCTGGAGATCCGGAGTCATGCTTGCCAACATAAGGCAAGACACTTGGACAGAGTCCTCAGTGTACTTTATCCAATCGTTATAGGCCTCCTCATCATCCTCACTAGGTTGATCGGGGATGGGGTCGTTTAAAACATATGATCGTTTCTCTTGCTTGAGAACGATTCTCAAGTTTCGATACCAATCGATAAAATTGTTATGATTTAGACGTTTCTTTTGGAGAATCGCTCGTAAAGATTGGGTGGACGTGGATGAATTATCATGATTATCATAATTATTGGTGGCCATCTACAAAATTTAACAAAGATCAATTTTAGTATTTTGATATTGTTATTTTAATAATTAATACCTTTTAAGGTCATTTTCATATTAAAATCTAGAATCCAACATTACATTTAATAGTGGTTAGGTGACCTTTATCCCACGATTTAAATTAATAACGTGGTCAACGATTGACGATTGCAACCATTTGCAACTTGTAGAGGTATGGGATCGACTTGAAACATCATATGTAAAGTCGGCATGTTAATCCCATCAACACCATTTGGAAACCATATCGTAGGTGATCCATTTGACATGGTTTGCAAATCAAGACACCCTACTTACACACACGTGTGAGTTTGCCAAAATAAGCGCTTAGGTGACCTTTATCCCACGAATATGGCATTCTCACCTCAAGTCACAAGTTCCCTCAAAATGGTTAGGTGACCTTTATCCCACTAAGAGTTCCCGAGTGATTCAAGTGTTGTGTAAAAGGACGGTGTTGATCTTATTTGTAAAAAAAATTAGAGATATTATAATACAAGTTTAGAAAACATTATGTATTCATATTTGTATGCTTTCAAAAACAAGATACCCTATGGTACATTGATTAAAACCCCTTTTAATCTTTGAAATCATTAAACAATTTTAATAACCCTTTATAACCTTTTAATGATTAATGTCCATTTAGACAGTTTGTTATGATCATGGAAAGGATTGTTAAGCAAACATCATATATAAGTAATCAACCACAATACCAAGAATCAACCAAATAATAGTGCATAACCATAGCATCTAAAGTGGCCACACTTGTTTGCCATCACAAGTGTGGTCTATAGGACATTCCTAAGGGACAAAACATAATACAAAAGGCTTCCATGAACCTCCCACTTGAAAGCGCATCCAAATGCTCCATGTTTCTTGTGTCTTTCCTTTGTGCTTCTAACGCGTACATGTTCATATTACAAGATATTATATCCTAATACAAGATTTCTAGTAAAATGAGAAGTACCTAATCTATTTATTACAGCCCAATAATAAATAAAATTACACTTTATACCAAGCACAAATAAAAGATTATACAACCCAATTTTGGAATGAATAAATACAACCATTACAAACATCCAAATAACACAAGGTCAAGGGCTAGGTTATGCACCATAATGAACAATGATCAAATCATTCAAACCAACAATGAAACGCCACCTAAAACCCACGAAATTTCAGCCAACATAAACTGAAATTTCGGGTTTTATCTTGTCCAAACAAATAAACAATACAACATACATATCTTTCAAAGTTTAATCACAAGCATGTGTGATATAACTTTGAAAGTTTGGGGTTTCATAATACATGAATATAGCAGCCCCTAAAAAGGGGTTTCAAAGTCCCATAAAACGAAATATTTCAAGGACAAAACAAGCTAGCTATCCACATAACCGGCTCAAGATGTATTGGGGTTTGTTAGAACAAGATACATAGTTTAACCATTTAAACTTTGTGAAAAAGCAGCGGAAACAAGCTTTATAACTTTGTTAATGAACTGAAAATTTAGGGTTTCATCTTGATATTACAAAGTTATAAACAAACCCAAGAACAAAAGGACCTTTTTATGTGAATAAGACTAGCTATGTAAACACAAACATACATTATGGACAGCCATAAAGAGGCTGCCATAAACTACCTTTCAGCAGCAAAAACAAATGGATGAGGATGATTTGGACCAAGAAAGAACGACCAAGGCACCAAAAGAAGGTCCTCTCAAGCTTGCATACCCAAAGCTCTATGACAAACACCTTGTTGCTAGGATTTGAGCACCAAAACCCGAAAGGAAAGGCTGCTAGAACCTTCCAGCCGTGAATAACTTCAACAAGAGGAGAAAACCCTTTTTCTTTCTTGTGGTTCTTGCATGTGAGAGATAGAAGAAGATGGAGTGAAAATCTTGTCCAATGTGTATTTCCAAGACCACTAAAAGAAAACCAAGAGGCTTCCCCAAAAGGGGCGGCCGAAACTTCTTCTTAATTTGGGGTTTTCCCCCCAAAAGGTAAAACACAATTGTACACATTAACAAGTCATTAATATAAGTTATTCATATAATTAACCTTTTAATTGAATAACTCATACACACTCACTTATTATTTGATGTTATATAAGTAACTTAAACAACATTACAAACAATATCTATAAACAAAATATCCATATAAATTGTTCAATCTCATATGCAATTTATTTAGAAAACCCATTTTCAAAATTGGTGTATTTATTTAATTGTATGATCATATCATCAATTAAATATTATTTGGTGTTTGCTAAGCTTGTTATTGGGTATGACCCGACTTGGATCATAACGTACTAACCACATCAATGTTCTATGTGTCTTGGGCATAAAGAATTCAACATGTACCCCAGATTCTTGCAGCTGATCTTCAATGAGAAGCTGCCATCACTTCCTAAGGAGCGCCACGATGTTGTGGCTTTAGAGATCATGGACGACACGACCCTGGGTCGTATGCGAGTTTAACGGGGTAAGCAGGTAAAGCCCCAGGTAAAGAGACTGATAGGCCATCTCGCTAATGAGAGGTACGTGGCACCTGGTAGACGTCAGTGGCGTCACGTAGACAGCGACTCTGATGATGAGCGGCTACAGCTCCCAGAGCATGACTCTGATGATGATGATAGCGGGGATGCTGGAGATACCATGCCCACTCGACCAAGGGGCCCCACTACTGATAGTACATCTCCGGTATCTGCCCCCACTGGAGATATAGCAGAGTCTACTGGGTTCCACCAAGATTTTATAACTGGTGAGGAAGAGGAAGAGTCAGATGAGGAGCCACTAACACGGACTGTGGGAAGTAAAGTCGTTCCCACAGAACATGGGCTCCAGGCGGTTGGTGAACGCCCCGGTGGATCGGGAGAGACTGTTGCTGACCCTATATGTGCTCCAGATCCGTCAAGCCGTGTTCTAGGGGGAGCATCCTCCTCGACAAGATCGAGGAAGAAGAGGATGGCTCAGCCCCACGGCATGAAGAAGAAGAAGCGCAGACTCACTTTCATCACCACCACAACCACCACCACAGCCACCACCACTACCACCTCTACAGTCACACCATCTATCACCACAGCCACCACCACAGCCACCATCCCTACCACCATTCCTCCTAATACCGCTACCACCCTTCCATCCACCACCACATCATTCACACCTACATCACCAACCCCTACACCTATACCACCTCCAATCTTCACCACTGTCACCACCACCACTAGCCATCCTGCTGCACCATCTTCTTTCTCTCCATATCCATCAGGATCACCTCTACCTCCCATTGGGGTAGAGGAACAGCTATCAGCGCTGAATAGTATGGTGATGCGTCTGTTAGCAGCCGATGACGAGAAGACAGCACAGATTCGTCAGTTAGTGGATCTTACTACTGCGTAAACTCAACAACTTTCTCAGCAGGCTCGATTGATTGATCAGCAGGCTCAGCAGATGTCTCAGCTCCAGGAGCATCATGACAAGAAGATTGAGGAGCTGGAGGCTGCTAACAAATCTCTGCAGCTAAAGCTCAAAGGGTCTCAAGACGAGTCCTTAAAGATAGGAGAAGAAGACGAAGACGATGATACTGATGATGAAAGTGATGATGATGATGGTGACAATCATGAGGGTGATACAGATGCAAATGGTGATGATGATGAAGATGACTTTCCTGATGCTGGTGCCACAACTACAAGCGAGAGGAGGACCAAAAGAAATCAAGATCAGAGTGCCTCTACATCCGTCCCAGTAGCAGAAGAGATGAGGATACATGATAAGAGTAAGGCTTAGTTATTTATGTTATTAAAATCATATGTACTCGAATCTTGTATTAAACTTATGAAATGAATATCTATTTTAATGTTAAGAGTTTTTGCATTGAATATTTACTAATGTTTGGTGTATTACATGCTTAAATCAAGCAGATCCAAATTATCAAAGGGATGAACACGATATTGCTCCCCTCCAACAGATCAAGACTCAACTAACCATGATTCTTGATCTACAAGGGGTTGTCAGAAGATCAGTGAGTTACACCCCTGAAGAAGGGGAAATAATTCATGATCTTACTGATGAGCAACTGGCAGAAATGTTCAAGCTCAATCCCGATGAGATTGTAAAAGACGCTCCAACTTTTGAAAAGGACAGTGATGATGAGCTGAATGACATAGATGAGATAGAGATCGAGGACGTCACAGCAGAGCATTATCCTGAGTACGCTGACAACGAGGGAAATGTGGTTCCCAATCTGGGTGAATCCCTAGTCAGTGATACATTCTAGATATTGGATCAGATGGAGCAAGAATCTGAGAAGATTGAAGAACAAGCCCAATCCTCAAATGCCGATGTTGATATCAGAAAGGCTGGATGGGCTGCATGTTTCGAGGAAATCCGAGCCCAACGCGCTGCTCCTAAACTGAATGTCTACACCAAGCTCTACAAAGTGAAGAAACATCACAAGGTGTCAGGCAAGATTATTGCGTGGGCACATTTTGAGGATCTTAACGTTTATGCCATAAAGAGAGAGAAGGGTATTGAGTACTTTAGATTCCTACATGATCTAAAGACTCTACCTGGTTTTGAGCTCAACCAGCTGGCTAAATTGAAGCTACTATATGTTGACCCGAGGAAAATGTCAGGCTGGTTTGAGGCTGCCTTGAAGAAAGAGTACCACACCAGGTGGGTCAACTTCAAACCTCAACAACCTACGAGGTATATCAGACGTTCTGAAGTTGATCCCATAACTGGAAAGCCCAAGATAATGCTGAAGTGGAGTCCCCCAAGAACAATGTCAAGAATCCCTCTCAGGGAAATGCCACAGGACTTCACTCCACACTTTAAATGCTGGTACTATGATTGGAGAACAGTGGAGGCGGTCATAGTTCTGAATAAAGAGGGAAAAATGGATACCATCAGGGTGTTTGACCTGATGTGGCTCACTAACTTGTCTGCTGATGATGTATAAACATTATACAAGTGGCCACTGTTCTATGACACGTAAGATATTGTACAAGCCCTCCAATTCCAAAATGTGGTACGACTCTGCTTTGCGTTTGAGATACACGCAGGAGTCACAAGAGAGGAGAAGTACAAGAAGTATGAAGAGGTGATGAAGAAGGTAAGACATTAGATAGATCTAGGTCCAAGGGGGAGTTTGTTGATACATATGTACCTAGATGTTGATCTTAATGTAATATGTCTTGAATGCCTTACACTTATGTAATGGTTGGGTTATTATTGAAATGAATATGTTTGGTTGTGATTTATAATGTTTACTATTTCATTAATGAGTTGATATTTATATTGGTTTGTGATTGTTTGAATTGATACACATAATGTTATATTAATGAATACATTCAAACTTAGCAATATGAAGTTCTCATGCGAATGGCCCATGCGAAATGACCATACGCATGAACAACTTCAGGCGAATGACTCAGTCGCACGACTGAACCAGGAGACTGGATCAGTCGTATGATTGTAACATCAGATTGGCTCAGTAGCACGACTGAACACTCAGTCGTGCGAATGGATCAACCGCATGGCTCAATCGCACGACTGAACCATACTAATGGTTCAGTCGCCCGAATGAGCAACCCTAACCTATAAATACCACCTAACTCGTGCAAAAACGTAAGCATTCATTCCAATTCGACTCCAGACGTACCCTAGCCGTCCAGAAGCCTCTAAGTTCGTACTCCAAGTTCATAGAACGCTGTAGATCGATTCCTAAACGATTCTTGATGTTAGATTCAATACGTTTTTGTTTCTACGTGCGTTCTCACTGATTGGATCGCCAATCAAATAGGATTCCGCACTATTTGGTTTGGTTAACACGTTAATCAGTTGGTGTTTCGTTCAAATACCATATCCTAACAAAACGACTACGCATTACCTCCTCAAACTCCCCACATAACTTTGGATTGGTGGAGCCAAAGATAATATCATCAACATAGACTTGTACAATTAGCATCTCACCATCCACTTCCTCCTTGAATAAAGTCATATCGATGGTTCCACGAGAGAATCCATTGCTTAATAGATACTATGTTAGAGTCTCATACCAGATTCGAGGTGCCTGATGAAGACCATAAAGACACTTGTCAAGTTTATAAACTTTGTCAGGAAAATCGGGATCCTCAAAACCAGGTGGTTGACACACGTATATCTCCTCATCAATGTCTCCATATATGAAGGCAGATTAAAGTTAGAATTCTTTGGATACCAAAGGCCAAGTGATGGAGCACCTTTGAGATATCTTAAAATTCTTTTGGAAGTGACCAGGTGTGACATCTTGGGGTTGGCTTGATATCTTGCACAAATGCATGTAGCAAACATAATATCTAGCCTGCTAGTTGTGAGGTACATAAGAGACCCAATCATTGCCCTGTAGAGATGTTCATCAACACTCCCCCTCAAGATCAGGTCTAAGGGAGTAATTTCTGGCTATGGGTGTCTTAGCAACCTTATAATCAGTCATGTTGAATCTTTTAAGTGTGTCTTGTGCATACTTTGACTGACTTATGAAGATGCCATTGTCAACTTGATTCACTTGAATTCCTAGAAAGAAATTAAGTTCCCCCATGGCACTCATTTCAAACCTGTCCTTCATCAGCTTCTCAAAGTCTTTGCAGAGCTTTGGATTAGTTGACCCAAAGATAATGTCATCTACATTTACTTGAACTAGCATTATGTCATTTCCTTTTCCTTTGATGAAGAGAGTTCCATCTATAGTACCTCTTTTGTAGCCATGTTGACAGAGATACTGAGATAGAGTCTCATACCACTTACTTGGTGCTTGGTGCAGCCCATAAAGAGCTTTATCAAGCGTGCAGACATAATCAGGATGATCAGGATCTGCAAACCTAGGTGGTTGTCTGACATACACCTTTTCATCAATCACCCCATAGAGAAAAGCACACTTGACATCAAGTTGGTAGACCTTGAAGTTCTTGGATGCAGCAAAAGCTAGGAATATTCTAATAGCTTCAAGTCTTGCTACAGGAGCAAAAACATCTGTGTAGTCAATTCTTTCTTCTTGAGTATATCCTTGAACAACTAGTTTTGCTTTATTCTTGATGACAAGTCCTCTATCATCCTTCTTGTTCCTGAAAACCCATTTGGTTCCTATGGTAGTCTTCCCTTGAGGAAGAGGACATAGGTTCCAAACCTTTTGTCTTTTGAATTGAAGCAGCTCCTCTTGCATAGCTTCAACCCAACTTCCATCCTTTAGAGCCTCATCAATTTTCTTTGGCTCTAGCTGGGACAAAAAACAAGAGTGAAGACAAACATTTTCTTCATGGGTTTGTCCTTTTATTCTCACCCATGAATCCACATCTCCAATGATGTTTGTGGTAGGATAAGACTTGTGGATCCTTAGCTGAGGTATCACAACAAGTTGCTTAGATAGATCTAAATTTGAAAAAATTTTATCTGGCAAAGAAGATTCACCCTCCACATCAACACACTTATCAAGATTGACTTGATCCAATGAGTGTATGACATCATTGATGTTGTCTTCAATGCAGTGGTTATCAGCATCAAGAAATTCCTAATAACTTTCACCACCACCATTTTCTCCAATATTTGAAGCTCTTTTTTCTGAGTGTTGTGCATCTAAGCTGGAATTTGAAGGCACCCCAGAAGCATCAGCAGGATTTGTCATTGATGCGCTGGTAGAAGCTTTATTTGCCGGACTAGTTACCACTAGAGGTGAAGATGTGTAACTCAAAGGTCTTCTGATCTTAAATCTTGGGTCAGGATCACCTATAGGTAATATATCTGTAGATCCTGAAACATTCTCACAAGTTTTGTTAAAATAGTTGGTAACTAAATCAAGATCAAATAGCCCATCCGGACCAGAACCTTTCACACTAGGAGTGTGCTCATTGAAAGTCACATTGGCTGACTCCTCAACTACTCTAGTTCTGAGATTGTATACTCTATAAGCTTTAGCTTGAGAAGAGTATCCAACAAAGTGTCCATCATCTGATTTCTCGGCAAACTTGGCAACTTGATCTTTGGTATTCTAGATGGTGCAAGGACATCCAAATAACCTTAGAAAGCCAATGAAAGGTTTTCTCTTGTGCCAAAGTTCATAAGGAATCTTACCATGTGTCTTAACCACTAAAGCTATGTTTTGCACATAGAAAGTAGTGTTCACTGCCTCTGCTCTGAAGGTGATGGGCAGTTTAGAGTCAGACAAAATAGTTCTTGCAGCTTCAATTATTGTCCTGTTTCTCCTTTCAGCAACACCATTTTGCTGAGGAGTCCTGGGAGCACTATATTTTCTTGTAATACCTTTTTCATCACAAAATGTATCAAAGATTTGATTCTTGAATTTAGTTCCTTGATCACATCTTATGGTTTTGACCTTGTGATCACATTGATTCTCAATCTTTAAGATGAAATTCTTCAGAATCTCAGGAGTCTCATCCTTAGTTATGTCACACCCGACCGACGACGGAATCATCAGGGCGGACGAATGGGAGACGATTGCTCATAGCACATGGAACTAATTAAGTTGAAATAATATTAAGTGTCATTATTCATTAAACATTACAAGACAAATAAAATAATAACATAACAATCAAAATACAACCAAAAACATAAGTCTTTCAATTTAAACTAGGTCCAAGTCCTATATGATCACAAGAAGATCTTCAAGAAGTAAACCTAAAACATGATGAAAATAAAAGATCAACTAAAAATAGTTGGTGAGTTTCCAAGGTTTTCATACATAATATAACAAGGTTACAAGTAGCAATTCATGTCATAGGTTATAACTTAGTAAGGTTATAGAACACATATCGTTACAACCAAACCTCGACTTGATTACAAGTATATAAGATTGGCTAAGTGTACTTGGTTCCCATGAGGAACAAGCATACGTCATCAGGGGTCGGCAATACATCGACTTTAGCACCAAATAGGCTTGTCAGGCCCAAAGATCTAAGATGTCGCCAGGCTAGCAATAGTTAATGGTTGTAAACAAATAAAGATGAATTGCAAGTGCTTTACAAGTCTCAAACGTTTATAAGTGTATGATGTATAAGTATCATGTTTCACCCCAAAATAGTGTGAAATAAAGTAAAAAGGGGACAACGAAACTCACTTGAAATAAATAAAATGATAGTAAGAAGTTAATGATGCTCCAACGATTCCTTTTTACAAGATACCTAACGTATATATATTCCAAGGTTAAGTTTAAAGGTAAGATTAACGAATAAACGTAAACTAGGGTTTCAATTTGAATTTGGGGTTTTGATATTTAAGTAAAATATAATAAGACAATCAATAATGTTTTGGTTCAATAAAGATGGTATGAACCAATTAAAACAAAATAAGAATGATAGTGAAAAGTTTAATAATTTAATTTGTTGAATTAGTAAAGATTAAATATGATATGCGAAAAGAAGTGATTTATTTAATAATTTATTATTTAAAATTGATAATGGTTCTTAATTGAATATTTATTAAAATGATCTTAAAATTATCAAAAATCATTTTATAAGGTTTTGAGCTTTCATATGATTATAAAAATCTTACAATATCAAGTTAAAAAAAATAAGTATAAAATATAATTGTTTTATAAGTTTCAAGAGCTTAAATAGCTATTTTATAAATAATTATTTATGAAGATTTATAATGTTGTGAAACACTCTAAATTTGAGTCCTAATAATATTTTTCCATAATCTTTGTTATTCTTTAAAGTTAATTAATTTAAAATCATACATCAATTTAAGAATTAATTAAACAATGACTTGATCTAAATAATTAATTATTTAGATGCTTTAAATATTGTCTTAGAACGATTTGAAATAACCCAGATTCTCCTTAAGGTGGTTTTAATAAATTATAAAACCTATAAATAAGTTTTGTTATAGCAAGGCAATAGTTATATTAATATTATTATTAACAAGGCAATAGTTATATTAATATTATGATATAATTATTATTTCCTACAACTAATAAAATAATGAAAAAATGATTTAAAAAATATGTGGGTGCCCAGGGTCGAACCTGGGTCTCCCACATATATGCAATGCGTGTTACCATTGGGCCAAGGCCCTGCATCTTGTCAAAGCTTGGTTTTAAATTCTATGATAGATTCCAATGAAATCCCCAAATTCCTTGAAGAACCCTAGATTGCGGTTGCTTCAAATTGGTCTCGAATTCGATAATGAGAACAGTAATAAACATAGGGCTTTGATTCCTTATGTTAAAGCGAGATTGTGTATGCATTTAATTACATGGATTGAAGACGAAATCGATGAATACAATGGAACAAGGTCGCGACTGTGGTAGATTCAAATTTGGATGATTCTTGGTGTTGTGATTCAATTAAATGTTTGAAAAGCTTCTTATGATGATGATGATTGATTGCCCTCTGTTAATTTTGACTAATGGAACCCAGAAGATGGAAAACGGCTAAGTTGCAGGTTCGGGTATTGATGATGATCGAATTCAAGGTGCGCGTGTGTTTCAATTGAAATTGAAGTTACAAATGGTTCAAATGGGTTGATTAGAAGCTTTACCCTTGATTAAAAAGGTTGAATTTGATCAATTTCATATCGAACGGTTTGAACATTGATTCGGGTGTTTCCGCTTGAGTTATGATTGATCCGTACGTTTCTTGTTTTAATTGATGAGCATTTTATGACTTCAATGATCACAGAGACGGTTTCCAGCAATGAATTCGATTGTATCTGTCCAAGATGAGTTGAAACGGATTGATGTTTAAATGCTTGATTCGGTTTCATCTCTTTACACAGAATCGGTAATTTAATTTCGAATTGATGGGGTTACAGGTTCGAAACTTGGTCGCGAGGGTTGTGGACCGGTTTATTTCGTATAAAAATGATGAATTTGTGTTGTTTGGGTGTCGCCGGAGCGATGGCCGGAGTGATGGCCGGAGTTGGTGGCCGAAAAAATGGGGATGGGGGCGGTTTGGGTTGTTTTAATTAATTTACAAGTTTAGTCCCTGTAGTTTTAGGTCTTTATTATTTTAGGTAATAAAGCTTTTATTGCAAGTATTAAAAATTACAAATTCAACACTGTACTTTATTACAATCCAAACTTTTAATGATTAATCCATTTATATATTTATAAAAATATTATAAAAATTATAAATCTTTCCAAATATTTATTATTACTTGTTAAACAATTTTATTTATTCTTCTTTATAAATCTACTAGAAATTTAAAGTTTAATTAATAATCTTTTAATAATAACTAGAATTCATAAATGATATATAAAACATCATTCGTTTAACATTAAACTTATATACTTTATAAGTTTTGTAGAAACTTTAGGATACATTATTCTTTTTATATTAACTCATAAAGAACAATTTAAGACTATATAAATTTATAACTCACAATTTTATAAAGTATAAAATTTATTATAAATTGTTTAAGTGATTTAATAAGCGGATTTAAATAAAATAATTTTTAAGATTAAACTACACTTCTAATTCATATGGTTCATTAGAATAAAATAAGTTTGACAATGAAACTTTCTTTGCATAAAAGTCCAAAATGAGTTCGGGTTTTAGGTTTATAATTTAAAATTAAGCGGATGTTACAAGTTCTAAGATAGAAGATCCAAGTGAATCTTGTAAAATCACTGTGATCACCAAACAATAAGAGGTCCTTCCCAGACTCATTACACTAGTGGGGCCAAAGAGATCTATATGTAATAAGTGTAGGGGATTAATGATAGAATTTCTTTCCTATGGATTGTGAGATATCGTGTGTTGCTTCCCTTTCAGGCATGCAACACAGTGGTCATCACTTGTAAACTCTTTCTTTGGTATTCCAGTTACTAAATCATTCTTAATTAATTTATTCATGTTTTTAGAGTTTACATGGCATATTCTTTTATGCCAAAAGAAAGATTCATCATTATTTGCTTTAGACAAAAAGCATGAAACTTCTCCTGAGGAAGATGTTTCTTGCAAGTCCATCTTGTACATGTTCCCTTTCCTAGGGGCTCTGAGCAAGATGTGCTCATGAGGAATGACCACCCCAAGCCTGAGAACAATGCACTCATGCTCAGTGAAGAGCATGTTATGAATCTGATCACAAAATTGGGATACACTCAGAATATTGTACCCAAGCTCCTTGACAAAGTTTACCTTCTCAATGCTGAACTTACCATTTGTGACCTTGCCCCTTCCAGTAATGTAACCTCCTGCATCTCCTCCAAAAGCAATTGGTCCTCCATCAATTCTTTCAAACTTTTGGAGTAGTGATCTATTGCCTGTCATGTGTCTAGAACAGCCACTATCAATGATCCATACATTTCTGTTTGGCTTGAGCTGTTCTTGCACAAAAGAGATAATTAGTTACATTTGGAAACCCAAGCCTCATTGGTCTCGGGCTCATCAAAAGAAGTTGAAGACAAAGCAATAGTAATTGATCCTATAGTCATGCTAGAAGGATCATTTGGTGAAGTTGATGAAGAACTTTCAGCCACTTGATCTTTCTTTGACTTCCACACCACCGTTGGAAGCTTAGACTTGACCTTCAATACTTCGGAAGTTTTGATGACTTCGGAAGTTTTGATGACTGGTCCTTCGGAAGATCTCGCTTTCACTGCAGTAGGCTTCAGTGCTTCGGAAGTATTCATTTCTTCCGAGACCAAATTCTCTTCCAAAGGCAAGTTTCCACTTGTCTTCTTCTTCATTTTGGAGCTTCCAAAGGAAACAAATTTCCCTTCCAAAGCTTGCTTCTTCTTCTCCAAACTCTTAGAAGTTTCTTTCTTGGCCATGTGGAGAGTACTCTTTGGATTGTAAACACAATCCTTAGCAAGATGAAAAGTACTCCCACATATAACACAGTCCATTTTCTTCCTTCTAGGACTTTTCTTTTATGAACAAGGCTGAACTTGATCACTTTCCTTCTCCATCTTCATCTTTGCAGATGTTGTGGCAGTTCTTGTGGGGATAGAACTACCTTTGGAGCTGGATGGTTCATGTTGTACAACAGTGATGCACAACTGATCAGCCTTCTTCTTGATGATGGGATGATTTGGACATGAACCAGAACTCTTGTTGATGGAGTTCAAATTGGTGTCTTCAGCCTTTACCACTTCAAATCCTGCAGAGATGAAGACTTGTTTCTGTATAAAATTGATGGTGGCCTTGAGTTTTTTGAGCCTTTTTGGACTTTCTTTTGGCCTTCCTGATCAAGTTCTTTCTTCTTGACTTGGTCATCCCAACGGCGTTGCTCTCCTCAGAGGGATGGCGACCCTTCTTATAATGCTCTTCTTCACTCTTCTCAAAGCCATTCTCCACCATCTCCTCTTCATCCTCTTCAGTCACAGGATCTATAAAGGGAAGCTCATCTTCACAAGTTCCACACCTAGGAGATCTTACAGACAAGATTGTGTTTGGAGAAGCTATCTTACAAGATCCTAGTCCCTGCTTATTTTGATAACAAACTTTTACATGCAAGGATGAGGATATTATGTTCTTGAAGGTCTCTTCTTCAAGAACACATTTTTCTGCCTTGGCTTTGCTGATCACAAGCTCAGCCTGGCATTCAGTTAAGTTAGTGATGAGATCTTTAATCTGAGTCCTGTAGTTTGTATGCTCATGTTTAAGAGTTGAAATGGTTTTCTCTAAGTCCTCTATCATTAGTTTATAATCATTTTCAGCTCTTTTAAAATAAGCTATTAAGATATTTAAGCACTCAAGATCAGATCTCATTTCAAAATTATAGGACCTGTATCTATTAACTTTAGCTATGCATTCAGGAGTACAAAGATGTTCCAATACCTTGGCTTCATCGTGGTCTGCCATGAGTGCTTGGTTTGGAGATGCATCTTCCACCTAAAAGCTCCACTCAAAGCCTCCTTCTTCAACAGCAACTGCAGCTTGCTGCTTTGGCTTCTCATTCTAGGGGGCTTTCTTAGTGTAGTTTGGTCTGGTTTGTGCTTGGCCACCATTTGTCCTTGTTGCCTTACACTCTCTTGCAAAGTGTCCCATCTGGTTACAGTTGTAACAGTTTAATTTTCTTTTATCCAGCCTTAACTTTCCACTATCTGCATTGCTTGGAAACTTTCTTCCTGTCCTCTTGTAGAACTTCTTGGCTCTATGAGTGAGAAGAGCCATTTGTTGAACTATCTCCATATACTCCAGATCATCTGGATGGATACAATCCAAATCTTCAAGAGTTAAGAGAAAGTTGCCTGAGGTTTCATCAGCAGAGACAAAAGCATGAAAAGAACTTGCCTCTTTGAAAGGACTTCCTTGAGTGTAGCTTTCCCTTGGAGTCTCTGGGAAGGTGATGAAAGGGCCCTTTTGTGAGTTGTCAGGGAATCATTTAAGATGATGCTGTGGTTCAATGCTTTCCCTTTCAACCACATGGAGGGCTTATAGATACATGTGTTCCTAGTTTATGTGCTTAAATATAAAAGTCTTTCATGTCTTACATATGTGTAATTTGACGAAGCAATGAAATATGATATATGATGTGATGTTTATTTATCTTTGATTCATATGTATGAACTTCTTATATAGGTTTGAGGTTGTTGTACACAATTCTAAGTCAATAATGATTGAGTATTATGTACAACCTTGTTGGATGAGTATTCATGCTAATGGACCATACTTATGGACCATACGCATCAATACATCATGCTTATGGCAAGGGGAGATCGAGCATGATCTCCCCTCTCATCCGGCAGCACCTAGGCCCCGGGCAGACTCCTCATAAACTCTATCTCTCTACACAATATCAGATGCGACTGGGCCCATTCCTATGATTGGGCCATGCGTATGGTTCAATCGTACGACTGGACCATGCGTATGGTTCAATCGTACGCCTGGACAATACTTATGGTTCAGTCTTACGAATGGCCCAATCGCATCTCTCAGTCGCACGACTGTTCCAATAGCATGGCTCAGTCGTACGACTGAGTCTCATTCGCATATGGTCTTGCAAATGACCCAGTTTCATGTGTTTACAACATATCAGGTGTATTACATTAAGCCTAGATTATTCGACAAGCGACAGACACACTATATATGACAATATATGCTCCAACAAATTCCCCCTTGGATGTTGCTTGCGAATAGTAGATAACACCTCTTACAATCTTAAGTCAATCTTTGCTCTGGTTTTCAATAGAATCAAACAAAAAACCATATTAGCCAACGTTGCCGATCCGTCAGGTTGCTACAGTATCCCTGAAAATGAATTTAGGCACAATAGCTTTTGTTTACTTTGCAGAACACCATCATAGCAGCAAGATTCCCTATATGACTGATTTTTCCAGATAATGACATGAACAGTTTTCCATTGCTTCAATCTTCACATAGGCTAACCTGATTAACATTAACACATGTAGAAATTCCTACTCAAATATAGCATATCCCAATCCGCAGGTTCATACGGTGTGCTCTCCTGGCGTCTTCATACGGTGTATTGGGCAAAAGGTAGAAGGTTCCAATCCACAGCTGACAATCTCAAACAGATCATCGTGCACTCTTATTAATCATTAGAAACCAGCTCACATCATCACTTTCTGATTGCGTCTTCAATTTCTCTATGCATGGATTCCCCTTAAGCATGAGAATCCTCTCTCTGCGGATAAATATAACTTGATTGGCCCATAAATAGTCAGATGCTCCTGACTACCCCACAAAAAAAGCACCGACTGCTGACATCTTCTCTTCTCTCTTTCGTGTTCTAACTACATTCATCTATCCTGGAAGTCCAACAAAAAATGGGGTATCCATCGAACTTATTTTACAAAAGAACCTCAGGATGAATGTGCTTTGCTCATCCTCAAATCTATGCAAGTGGCAGTTCCAGACTCTTTTTTTATTTTTTTGGTCTGGAACACCGTTCATTCGTATGACATGGAGGACAAATATCACATTCATGTGAATGGATGATACGAATGATATATTCGTGCGACTGGACAAATGCGAATGAGTCAATCGTGCGATTGGACAAATGCGGATGAGTCAATCGTGCGATTGGACAAATGCGGATAAGTTAATCGTGCGATTGGACAAATGCGGATGGCTCAGTCGTGCGATTGAACATACGCCTGGTCCAGTCGCACTACTGAACATACGAGTAGTTCAGTCGCATGGTCCAATCGTATGAGCGGATCTGCACGCAGATTTTCAGATCTGCAGCCGCCATGGCTGCCAAAAACCCTAATCTGATGAGTTTTACATGAAATGAAACAAAATAGACATCATCAGATTCGCAAGGGTGATAAGAATGTGTTTCCGAGTTCGATTTTAACCAAGAACCAACACACGTAACAAGATCAGAGCAAAACACGAAGAAGACGAAGTGGGTTTAACGTCAAAGAACATGAAATATATCCAGAAATCAAGAGCTCGGGTTGCTAGAATGATTGTTAGATCATTCTAGCAGTAACCGGCTCTGATACCAATTGTGAAGGTGCTAGATCGGTTGACATCCGAGCGTGTTCTTGACGGAAGGCAAAAAACCAAAAGACATACAAGATCACAAACAATAATACAATGGTTTCATTGATAAAACATAATGATTACAAGCTCGTTGAACAAAAAAATCACAACTTTTGGCAAGGGGAGATCGAGCATGATCTCCCCTCTCATCCGGCAGCACCTAGGCCCCGGGGAAACTCCTCAAAAACCCTATCTCTCTACACAATGAAACTGGTATTTATAGGCCTCAGGCCCATATCAGATGCGACAGGGCCCATTCGTACGATTGGGCCATGCGTATGGTTCAATCGTACGACTGGACCATGCGTATGGTTCAATCGTACGACTGGACCATATTAAAGTTTAGTCTTACGAATGGCCCAATCGCATCTCTCAGTCGCACGACTGGTCCTATAGCATGGCTCAGTCGAGCCACTGAGTCTCATTCGCATATGCTCCTGCGAATGACCCAGTTTCATGTGTTTACAACATATCTGCAGGACCGGTGAAGGGTATGCACTTACAACAACAACACAATGAGGAGAGTTGCTTAGAACACTTTACAGATCAAATAGGGAACTGATTAAGTTGTTAATGAAAGATGCTAAGAACACAAGTAAAAGTGAGACAGAACAAGATTGCAAACAACACAAGTATTTGGTTTTCAAGAATGATGTATATTGCTTCTCAAGTTCTATTACAAGTTACAAAGCATCAGTAGAAAGTTATAAGTACTTGAGATACTTTATACTACATCCAGCCATATTTTGAAGGCCAGCTGGATACAATTGACTAGACAACTACAAAATCAAATGTAGAGTCAAAAGGCATATCTGCCTTTTGACTTGTGACTATGACATGTCATAGCTCACATTCTAATATATTACAAAAAGGATAAAAGTACATAAAGTGGAAAGCATGGACCCAAGACCTCAATGTACAATTACCAAAAGCATGGACCTTTCACCAACTCATGTAAGTTGGTGACTTTACAGAGTTGCAGCGGAAAGGTGGTCCAGCTTTATGGTAAAGTACATCAGATAAAGGCATATCTCTAAAAGTCTTCGAAAGAAATCTGTCTTCACTATTTGGCTTCGGAAGACCTTGTATTTGAAGCTTCGGAAGACTTCACTTTTGGCTTCGGAAGATGTTGGTCTTGGCTTCAGAAGATTTTACACTTAGAATATTTCTAGTGAATGGTGTAAAACTTCCGAAGCATTTCTACTTTTGTTCTTTAGTGCATGCCTGCAGAGAGACTTTGGATGTTTTGGCTGCATCAGACTTATAGGAATCCTTACAAACTCCCCCTAGGCTGATGCTACCAAAACATTTAGAAGATCTTCAGATGTTTGTAGTCTTCAGCACAATGATGACCATACCCTTCTTCATGAGATGGTCAGGATCATTCAGACTCTCATAATATCTTCTCATCTCAAAGAGATCATGCAGAGGTAAGTTAATTATGTCTTGCCATGTATAGACATTCTCAACACCTTGATCTCTGATCACATGCCATCTCTCGGGATTAGTAGTGAAGGTCCAGGATAAGATGAGTGTCTCAGCTGCAAGAGGAGCCACTTGAATTGGAGTTGATTGGGCTGCCTCTTCATGCACTTCCTCAGATTGCTCGGACTCAGCCTGAGGTGTAGAGGTGGATGATTCAGGCTTCTTCTTCTTAGACTTTGGTTTAGAAGCCATCTTCTTCTTCATCTTAGAAGACTTTAACTGAGAAGACTGGTCTGCATCACCTTGTTGATCATCCTTGTCTTTCTTAGTTGGGTCTTCCTCCCTCACAGGTTCAGAAGGAGAAGGAGTTTGACCCTGCTGTGGATCAGAAGATGAAGCTTGCTGAGGCTCAGCAGGAGGTCCAGGTTGTGTTGTCTCAGGTTGTTCAACCTTAACCTCCACTTTAGGTGGGATTTGACTTGGAGGAGAGTTTTAGTCAATCAGCTCTCCACTCTTGATCTTCTGCTTGATTACCCTGATATGCTCATTCATTGTGGATAGAGACATAGGGCCAAGTATCCTTCCAGAGAATCCATACATCTTCAAGAAGCTCATCATCCTTTGTCTGTCAGCAGACTTTTTCATACTCTTTTGGATGATAGCTCTTGACTTTGTAGCATCTTCCCTCATCTTTCTCTTTGTTGCCTTTTGTTCTTTGAGCACTTGAAGTTCAAGCTATTTGAGATACTCAAACTCAATGTACTCAAAGGACAATGGAAGAAGTGCAGATGCTTGGTAGAGACCTGTGGCACTCAGGTAGTTGATCATCTTTTGCCTATCTGTTTCCTTGTCTACCTGAGGTTCTTGTGTAGCAGCCACATCCTCTTGCACAGGACTTTCCTGAACTGGGAAGAGAGTTGGAGCATGCTTGTATAATCTTTTCTGTCTCTTCTTTTGTTGGAATTGGAGAAGTAATCTTGCATCCTCTTTTTCCTTCATCTCTCTACACACTTCCATGTCAGTCAGTTCATTTAATTGCTTTAAGGGGAGAGATATAATCTCATCTATGTCATAGTTCCTGGTCTGTAGGTATGTAATCCTGACTGCCCTCAACTCATCTTCTTGAGTGTTTGGTCTAGGGGCAGCCCTGATTGCAGCTTGCATAAATCCTGAAGACCCAGAGGAAGTTTCTCCCCTTAGCTTCCTCTTCCTCTCTCTCTCTCCTCCTCCTCAATCTCCTCAGGAGTCAAAATCCTTTTCTCTTTGTCACCCACAGACCTTTGTGACTCAGGGTGGATAGAGGTTTGGCCTTCATTGCTTGGTGTAGCATCCATGTTCTGGACAGAGAGAGGTTGTGAGACACCTTCACCAGCAAGTGTTTCACTGAGGGAATAAATTTCTGAAGCAGTTGTTGGTGTGACAGGGCTCTCAGGCTCTATCACTGGGCCTTCAGCCAAGGTTTTCCCTTTGTAGCTAATCTCAGGGTCTGCCTCAGCATCTAGTTGACTAATGACATTACCTGATTGCCTTTGTCTCCTTCTAAGGCTGAACTCATCAGTAATTTTGTCTGGAATCCTGAGTGCTAGCCTTGTCTTGATTTGCTTGGGTTGACAAGTGGCATGTTGATCAGGTTAAGACCTTCATTGTAGTCCAAAGTCTGAAAATTGAACACTTCTTGCTGCCCTTGAACTCTGTGAAGAATGAGGGCTCTTCTATCAGCATCATACCTCCACCCAATAATGTAGTTTGAAGTTCCTTGAGGTGGAGATGACACAGCCCTTGGAATGCCTTCCTCAAATAGACTCCTAATAACAGAGTCAATTATGTTCACATTAATGTGAACTTGAGGAAGTTGCTGAGTATGCACAGTTGCAAGTGAGGATGGTGAATCCTCAATGTCCATACTCCCTGAAGAACTCCCAGGTTCTGTGACTGTAATGACTTTCTCCCCCTTTTTGGTAGCATCATCCTCTTGCATAGGTGAACTAAAGGTTAGGTCAACCACATTCACAGGTTCTTGTGTTCCTGGTTGAGCTCTTCTTAAAGGTCTCCCAGCTAGTTTTTCCCTGAGATAAGATATCTCAAGTTGCTGATCATTGACCCTATTATGCAAGGTAGTCACCTGAGATTCAAGGTGACTAACCATAGAGACTAAATAGGAGCATGTTTTTGACAGTTTTTGCACCTTTAGTCTCAGATTCTGTTGGTCCATGTGATCGAAATACAGTGCAAATGATATGAAGAATCATTCAATATCCAACAAATATGCTAAACAACAATAATGGAGAGGATTGAACACAATGCTAACTCATTCATAATAAGACTATAATCAATGATAATCAATAACAAAAAGCACAAGGATAATTCTTTATATTAACTGCTTTGAAATGGTAACTTGCAACAAAAATAATCGATTAGGGTTTTGCAAGCTTACCCAACAATGAAAATTAACATGAGTATATATAGCAGTCTTAGTTTCGCAGACAGTTTCATTGCCAGTGAAACTGTCCTGCCAAAACTATAGTTTCGCCCGACTAAACAGCAAATTCGCCAGGTAAACAAAACAACAAAATGTGAGCGAACTTATAGTTTCACTCATAGTTTCGCTAGACTGCTAAAATACATAAATCTAAGTACATACAAAAGGAAACTAACAAAAGACCTATTACAAGTAAAATTAAACAATCTAAGCTAAGGTGAGTCCAACCTATGCATGATCTTCAATACTCCCCCTAGGTTGGATCTCACCGTCTTCACTCATCTTGATTTATCTTGTCAGCTCCAGTTTCATCTGCTGCATTTGATTTGTCTTCGTTACCTCCTGCAATAACTTCCTCAGAAGCTTCAGCACATGATTCTCCATGGTCTCTTCCTGCTTCACTAGCTCCTTCGAGATGACCACTAGCCCTCTTAAACTGCTTGGTCAAATCTTGAACATCCATGTTAAGGTCATCTTGAGCCCTTACCCTTTCAGCTAACTTCTTCACCTCAGACCTCACTCCTCTAATCTTGTTGGCAACATTCATAAACATACTAGCTTCTTTTTGAGTCTCTTCTCCAGCCCCAGCCTTTATGTGATTCTCACATAACACCAATAGATCTTCATCACAGAAACTCAACAACTCCATAGGATCAAAGACCTTAAACTCTTTGCCATTCTTTACCCTAATCACAACTTCCCCAGTGTTGTTATCACAAAACCATTTCTCGAAATCCTGTAATTGTTGGGGAAGGGGATCAGCCAATCTCACTTTGTTCACTATCTTTGGTGGTTTAACTCTCAGAACAATTATTCCCTTTCCCGTTTCCCAATCATTATCTTTCTTTGACCTCCTCCTTTCTGCCTTCATGTACCCAAACGACTCAAAGTTGTCATTAAGCCCGTTTTTTTATCTCTTTTTCTAGAAGAGTGGCTCTTTCACTCAGATGTGCATTCAGAAGTGGTAGAGCTGCCAACCGCCTTAGATCCCATTTAAGCAAGGTCTTAAAAGCCTTCCTCTTAAGCATGTTACTAATACTACCTCCCCTTCTCTTTATCATGAAAATCTTTAGGGCGGAGTTAAAGCACCTGCTTATGATCTTCTTGTCGTCCTCCTTCCTACTCAACCCCTCCATATGTTGGAAAAGGGGAGTCATTTCTTCCGGCTCCTTCTCTTTTACAAACCAATCAGCTCTGTCCATCTCAAACACATCTACAGCATCCTCTCCCTTGTTTGCTACATAGATCAATGGTCGCTCATCAACTTCATAGAACTCAAGTTTTGAATCATAGTCTACAAGTTGTTCATCATCCTCTTCTTCATCAACTAATCCTTTTCCTTTCTCAGTAGCTTCTTCAGTAGTTTTCGTTATTATCACTTCTTCACGAACTAAATCCTTCTCAAAGTCAAATTGCATATTGACAAACCCAGCTTCTATAATATCCTCCTCATTTTCTCTTCCAACATCCTCCACTCTAGCTTCACAATCTCCAGCATCAGTGGTTGCTGCACCAGATGTGCCCTCTCCTGCCTTGGATGAAGTACCCACATGCAGAAATGGGTACTTTGAAGTGTCAGTCAGATCATCTAACTCAGATTGAGTTAGTTGATCAGGCAGGCCGGCTGCAGCTTTCAGAAGGGTAATCTCTTCAAATAACTTTTTCAGTAATCGGTTTTGATCAACAAGCATCTTTTGCATACCTTCTATCACTTCATCCTTTTGCTTTTCTCTGATTTCTTGGTTTGTAAGTTTGGTCTTGATCATACTCAGTTCATTTGCCAAGGAAGTATTTAGATTGCGAATCATGTCTTCATCAAGGTTTCCTCTTTCCTCTCTTCTTTCGGTGAATCCTTCATGTCTCTATTTGGATCGTCTCTCAAATTCAGCATTATCTGCTTTCTTCTTCGACCTTCTTTCTTTTTCTACTCTTATTTCTTCATCTTGTTCAACAATGTCTTCCTCAAAGTCATAATCTTTCTCCTTGGCATATATTTTTCTTTTCTTTATGACTTCAGTTTGCTGTACCCTGGTTTCTTCAGCCCTTTTGTTTTCTGATTCATCCACCCGTTTAATATAGCTCCATCGCTCTGGAGGATACATATTTTCCCAAAGATGGGTGATCTTTCCACTGAAATCGTGGCGAATGGCACAGCAATCAGCAAAAATGCGAGGATTCATTTGTACCAGCCTCTTCACCTCTCCATGTTTTGGTACATTAGGTATAAGATCATCAAATATCATCTGAAGAAAACAAGAATATAGCAGCCATTTGTCTTTCTTCAATGCCATCACATTCTCAGCCATGCAAGCAAAAATCAGTTTGGCGATGTTGGCCTTCTCTCCTTTACAACATAACACCATTGCCTTCGCCCAATCAATGTTTAGACCGTCTGATCCACCTTTACGGTGATCAAGACACATGTTAAAAACATGAGCAATAAACCTCCACTCCTTAGACAGAAATGACTTCTTGATCTCCTTGTGAGAACCAAAGGCTGGTCCCTCATATCCCATGCTTTTGAAGGCTTGGAACACCTCGGAGTCTGTCATGGTGACTTTATCTCCAGAATCCTCGTCTAGTCTCAATATCCTCGAGACAGTCTCAGCAGTGATGATCACTTCTTGATCAATGACTCTAGCAGTAATTCTTTGTGAATTTCCTCGTGTGTCATACTCTGCAGATCGCCAGAAGTCTCTGATATGAAGATCATAAATGGTAGTCGTATGAGATATGGCATGGGCTATGGGTGATCTTTGTAGCCATCTGATACAATCTTTGAATCCAGCAGCCTTTGGATGTGTATCATCTAGAATAGCAGTAATATTGTTCCGCTCATCGAACTTTAAGTTAGCCATGAGATCCTGAAAAAGAGATAAGATAAGTTAAATAAGAAATTAAGGAATTAAGAAAAGAATAAAAGAAAAATTAAATATTGCTTGCCGAAAAAATAGATTCGCTGATAGTTTCGGACGGCGAAAATGTAGTTTCGCTAACTAAAACATATCAATTTCGCTGACAAAGAAAGATAGATTCGACCAGGCGAAACTGTACAGACTTATGTTCAAATCCGGCGAAACTGAAACTAGGTTGGCGAAACTGTTAGGTTCGCATGGACGACATAACCTCACAGTTTCGCTGAAATGTGAAGAACTTTCATTCAGTTTCGCAGGATAATCGGTAGCTTTGCTGGATGAACAGCGAAGACACCGAAGAGACACAATTAAATCGACTAAGAATGAGTTGATATTAACAAGATTAAAAGAAAGTTCAGTGATCGAAACTCACAGACGAACAGAGAACAAACACAACAACTAATCAACACTCTAAAAACACGAATTTCTGAAAAATTTTTAGGAAAAACCTAAAAAAGGCGGAAGATACGAAAGAGCGAAAGAGTGAGGAGATAATTTTGCAAAATGATTTAAATAGCCTATAGTTTCGCATATAGCGAAACTATAGATTCGCTAGCGAAACAAGGAGCAAATAGTTTCGCAGATACTGAAACTACAGTTTCGCCTAGAGAAGCTGCAATTTCGCCAAGTGATATACAGAAAAAGAATAACGAGCGAGCTGAGCGAAATTGCAATTTTGTCTAGCGAAACAAGTAGCGAAAGTGTAGTTTCGCCTTTTTTTTAATTAACTTCAAATACTGAGATCTAAATCAATCAGAGATCACATGCTCGAGATATACATTAACACAAAGATGATTTTAATCATCGACTGGCAATGAGATCATACTGATAGCTAGATCTGATCACAATCTGCAAAGGAACTGATGAAATTCTTAAATAGATCAATAACGATTGCTGGTATATTTGTCCACTTAAACCCATGCCTTATCCTTTTTCAACAAACAGCTTGCAGGATCGGGTTTTGTCACTTAACACTTGTATTTCTCTCAAACTCACTTATGATTGTCACTCAAACAAGATGAAGCAATGTCTTTGACAAGAGTTGATAATAATATACTAAGTAATCAAAGCAACAAGCAGGAATATTTTCAAGGTACTTGTATATATTACTTCTCAACTCAAGATTACAAGACACTTACAAGCATAGAACATGAGTTACAATGAGAAACTATATATACTAGATCCTACAGCCGGTTATACTTGATACCAGCTGGAAACCTACGACTAAAGCATATACTACAATGCTATAGTTAAGGTATCTTAGATAAAGTATTATCTAAGATATGGTAGTCATGACATGTCCATGACTTACCTTTTGTCACCAACTAAAGATGGCAACTGTACTTAACATAAAAAGGTAAACAGTAGATTAAAGTATGGTCAACTACATGGTTTTTGAGAAAACGCCATGCAGTATCTCAGAGATTTGCAGCGGACTGTCAGACAGACCATACTTATGTCTACTGGATAATAGAAGTGTCTTCCGAAGGTTAACTGGCTTCGGAAGAACAAGTTCTTCCGAAGCCACTTATACTTCGGAAGATGCTTCTATGCTTCCGAGGTTTTAAGGACTTCTTTATACTTCGGAAGTTGACTTCAGAACTTTGTCTTCAAGTCTTGAACCTTCGGAAGTAGCTTCTTTACCTTCGGAAGTGGGAGTTCTCCTTCGGAAGTGTATTTTACACTTAGACTTCGGAAGAGCTCTTTCTTCCTTCGGAAGTCCCACACTTGGCTTCGGAAGTCCTTTGTATGTAGTACTCAAAATCTTCTAAGTGATATGGTTTTTGGTTGCAACAGCCTCTTATGATCCAACAAACTCCCCCTAGGCTGATGCTACCAAAACATCACTTATCTCTACTTCTCAAAGTTTTCAGCACCAGGGACAAAAGATATTTGTCTGTCTCTTTGTTCTTCCCGGAAGTGGTGCTGAGAAGCTTGTACAAGTCATTCGTGGATAGGAGATCTAGTCTATCACTTTGAATGACATGCATCCTTTGTTGTGACCCCCTGAAGAGAGTTAGTTGACGGGAGTTGTAGTCATACTCCCATCTAACTATGGACTCAAGTTCAGGACCTTCAACCATTTGAAGAAAGGCTTTGCCTTTGGTTGCTGATCCTTTCCTTTCCTCCTCCTCTCTCCGTTTTGAGTGAGCTTGTGAAGGCTGCCTAGATGATTTCTGATGTGAGCAGCTATGTGAGCTTCGGAGTTTGAGGGGTTGGAGAATGGTTTCTCTGCTAACTCAGCAATATCAAATCTGCTTAAGTGTAGCAGAGATGAGGCATTCAGCCTGTTACTCTCACCATTCTCTCTCTCAACAACAAAGTTGTGAGAAGAGTCTTCGAACCTCCACTGGACTATCTTCTTTCTGGGTACAAGAGATTGTCTTGGTACCCTATCTCCTTTCTTTGTGTCCAGCAGAGTCACCAGCCTTCTCCTCAGCTTCTTTTCTTCCTCATTCAATGTATCTGAATTGAGGCCAAAGAGTCTTGCGGCTTGGTCCAAAGTTCCTCTTGGCAGATCAAGAAACTCCTCTCTTGTGAGGGAACTTGAGGATCCATCAACATAAGTCAGGTTGACTGTATCCTCCTCACAAGAGATGTCGCTCAGAGTAGTGCAGTTGATGAGCTTGGTTTTGATCGCCTTGAATTCCTCCATCGAGAGATGTTGGAAGGCTGAGGGGATGGTTTGATTGGTTGTTGGGTAGGTTTAGGAGGTTGGGTTCTGGGTAAGGTTTTAGGTTGGATGATGGGTAGTTTAGGTGGTTGAGGTGAGGGAGTTGGTAGTTGTGATGGTGTAGGTTCAGGGGTGAAAGGTTCAGTTCAGTTTTGATTGGGAAGGGAAAGGGTATTGGTTCAGGTTGATGTTGGGTTTGGATATTTGGCTGAGAGGTGGCTTTGAAGGTCATCCCCTGTCCCCTTCTATACATCTCCTTTCTTCTCCCCGCACGAATGTCAGCCTTGATGTCACTGACATGTCGTTGGAGAGTCTTCTCAGACATTGGACCCACTTGCCTGCCAGAGAAGCCATGAGCTTTAAGATAGTTCTTCATCCAAGCTTTGTCACCTATCTTCTTGGCGGCAGACAGTCCAGCCTCTTCTTCCTTCTTCTTCTTCTCTACCAGCTTCTCCAGCTCTTTTTCTCTCTCTTCTCCATTTGATCTTGCTCTTTGTTAAAGAGCCACAAGATCGTGTCACTATTGTGTGGAGACAACTCCTCTTGAGAGAATCCTCTGAGAGTAGGAAATTGATCCTTTCTCTCCTGAGCTGCAGATCAGCTTCTCTTTCTTTTCTCAGCCTTTCTTCTTCCAAGGCCAACCTTGCAGCTTCTTCTTTTTGCTGTCTTTGCAGCAAGGTTTCCTTTTCAAGCTCTATCAGCTCCTCTAATGGTAGCAGAAGTACATCTTCCGAGGCAGCTAGACTGACAAGTCTATCAATTACCTCCACCCTTCTTCTATTGTTGATTGCCTCTTGGTTGGCTGCAGCTGCTTTTGAACTTGCAGCTAACAGTGTCCCAGTTGGCAGTCTTCCTTTCCTTTTAAGTTTCTCCAGCCTTTCTTCTTCCTGAAGCTCTTCCGAAGTCATCTTCCTTTTGCCTTTAATGTCTTCGGAAGTGCTAGACTTTGGTGGTTCTTGGGTAGAAGATTCAGGTTGGATGGTGGAGGTAGGAGCTGAGGTCAATGCAGATGTAATGGCTAGTGGTTGGCTGAGAAAGTCCTCCCTATTAACCTCAGATGCAAGTTCCAGAATTGCATCTGTGACTATTAGATCATCGGAAAGAGAGAACAGTCCTTCCGCAGCAGCAATTTCAGCTTCGGAAGTTTGAGTTGGTTCTTCCGAGGCTTCGAATTGTGCTTCGGAAGCCTGTGAAAACACACCTTCTGTCCCAACTGTTTCAGTTGCTGGGCCATCAGTCCTAGTTTCCCCTTCGAAATCAATCTCAGGTTCCACTTGGGCCTTAGGTTGACCAACTTCCTCAACAGTGGTAGGAGGTGCATTCAACCTCTGAAGCTCTTGAGCTCCAAAGTAAATCACAGACATATCCGGACTAGGTTGATCAATTAGGGACTCTAAAAGGAACTTGTTGAAGATCCTATTTAGATCCTGAAGCATCCTTTGATCCACTTGAAACACAACTGGAGGAGGCTCAGGGAAGATGGCAGCTTGTTGTTTTGAGCTCAAAGAAGTGAGAGCTTGACTGATGGAATCCTGTCTTTGGCTTTGTTCCTCAACATTCTCCCCCTTTTTGGTAGCATCATCTTGAGAGGTAGATGAGCTAGAGGAAGAGGTCAAGGAGACTTGAACTGGTACATGCCTAACAGATCTCTCAATCTGTTTCTCAGCTAGTTTGACCTTGAGACTTTCAATCTCAAGTTGCTGAGTGGCAGACCTATCCTCTAAAGTCTTAACCTTTGATTCAAGGTTTGAGACTTTAGAAAGTAGGTCTCTTATTGTGAGTTGCATTCTTCCCTCATCTTCTTTGAAGAATCACGGGGAGATGAGGTAACATACCTAGTATGTTCATCCTCACCACCAGATGTGGTTTCTTGGCACCCTGGTTTCCTTGCACAATGATGTCTCTTTCAGAGGCATCATAGGGCATGGTTGCCGTAGATTCAGTCTGACTATCGTTACCACTGTCCTGAGGATCCAATGAGGCTCCTTCAGTAGTGGCAGCTGAATCTACATGAGTCCCCTCCACATCAGTGGGACTCACCTCAGTAGGGCTTTGCTGGTGTGGGCTAGAGACAAGAGGTTTCTCTAGGCTCTGTTGATCCTTAATGGGGTGTTGTGGATCAACTTCATTGCCTTGGAGAGACATAGTCTCTTCACCAGCTCCGGTCAATAGGTCAGTAAAAGAAAGGAATGAAGACCTAAGGACCCGGGACTTTGATCAATGTCAAAAGGCATTGAGCTGTCCCTTGGTGGCTGCTCAGGGGAGTATAGAGACTCACCCTGAGGGCTATCAGCTGGGGATTATGGGCTCATGGGTCTGAGACTGAGGAGACTCAAGACCCATATTGAGGTCAATAGTGAAGGATTGGGGGACCTCTGGCTGAGTGGAGCCCCTTGTTCCACTCTAGCCTTTTTGGTTTGAAGAGGAGGGGCTTGTTCAATCAGAGTAGATTGAACAAGGGTTCGTTTGGTACGTCTCTGATAGGTGACTTTGATTGGAGGAGAAGGTAGATTTGGAATGGTGAGGGTAGTTGCTGGTGTGGGTTCATCACCTGTGGGGATAACAGGGATGTCACCAGGAGCCATTGGCTCAATCATACCTGGAAGTAGTGCGGTATCCCTTCCAGTGTAGTTGGTAGACACTCTCTTCAAGACTTTGAAGATGGTCGGCCTCATTTGAGGAGCAGACAGAGCAGCTGCACAGACAAGCTTACTCTGATCTAGCTCGCAGTTGATTATGTGCTGTAGAAATCTGGGATACATAAGAATGTGTCCCTTTGCAGATTTCCCATGAGGTTAGTCAGCACAAACCTGGAGTAGTTGAAGCGCAGCCTTGTACCAACCCATGAACTAGGCACCCGAGTTCATAGGGAATTTGATCCCATCCCCCGGATTTGTTAGATAAGCAGTGAAGAACCACATGTAGCAGGAACTTCCACTTGTAGGAGAAGTTGAATTTGTAGACTGTAGACCTGCTTACATCTCCACACCGTATCCCATTTGGAGATAAGAGTTATCTAACTCAGACTTGGGGAATTCCGTCGGTGCGCCTTCATCATGGAGCTCAAGATGCTCCCTGATGATTTGTTCAGTAATGACCAACTCTTGGCCACAAACACTTGACCTGATAGCACGAACCCCATTTAGGGTTTCAACCGACCATTTGCCCAGAATTCGGACATTTGGTTGGTGTAAATGGTAGGGTTTACAGTCAGTGCTGTGTAGTATGAAGATTGGGCTAAGAAGAGATAATATCAGAGAAGTCAGCATCCCTTGAAGAGTCAGGAGTGCGACTTGGTTGTGCTGAGGGTTTAGAGCCATTGAGAAAGATAGCAGAGGAAAAGTTCTTGAGAGAGAGGTAAATTGGAGAAGAAGAAAGCTTTTAGGGCAGTGAATTTGGTAAAAAGAGTGTAAGTGATTAACCGGAAGTATTTAAATGGGTGAAATGGCGGTTTAAAGGGTGGTTTGGATAAGATGATGTGAGGGTTCAGAGGATGATGTGACAGGGGCGGTAAGGTTAAGCCATTTAAATAATCCGACATCATTAACAAAATCTTTACTTTTTACAGAGTGGGGCCCAAAGATTTCCGTTACACAGTAAATCCTTCTTCCGAGTATAAGGTATTTCCGAAGGTAAAGTTCTTCCGAAGGCAAATGTACTTCCGAAGGTAAATAATTGCTTCCGAAGATACATTTGCTTTCAAGTGGAGAGTATTAAGTGCTTCGGAAGTAGATCTGAGATTACCTCAATCGCTTCTTCCGAGACTTAGTACACTTCCGAGAAGAAAATTATCCTATGAGAAATTTGCTTCGGAAGTTATACTAGATATCTTCCGAAGGCAAGTTTCTCTTCGGAAGAACTTATACTAGTTAAATAAGAAAGGATCTTTTGTAACAGGGCTTAGATTGTATTGACATAAGACTTTACATATTGAAAAGTGTTTTTCAATTGAGATTAACTACTCAATGTTTAATTCATCCCAATCGCTATAATGAGATACTTAAATCTTTGTTCATCAAATGCTTTGGTGAACAAATCAGCATATTGTTCATTTGAATCAACTTTGATTAGTTTGATAAGATTTTTCTCATGAATATCTCTAATGAAATGATACCTGATGTCAATGTGCTTTGTCTTTGAGTGCTTTACTGGATTTTCAGTGATGGATATAGCACTGTTGTTGTCAATGTGGATAGGAGTGCTCATGAAGTTGAATCCATAGTCAATCATCTGGTTTTGAATCCAGCAGCTGAGCACAGCAACTGCAGCAGCAGCAATGTATTCAGCTTCAGCAGTTGATGTAGAGACACAGGATTGCTTTTTGCATTGCCATGAGATGATCCTTCCACCAAGAAATTGACATCCACCTGATGTTGATTTCTTGTTGATGTTGCAGCCACCATAATCACTGTCAGAGTAACCATAGAGATTAAAATCACTATTTCTTGGATACCAGAGACCTAACTTAGGTGCTCCTTTGAGGTATCTGAGGATTCTCTTGACAGCAATTAGGTGAGACACCTTTGGAGCAGCCTGATATCTTGCACAAATGCAGGTTGCAAACATGATATCAGGTCTACTTGCTGTGAGATACATCAGAGAACCAATGATTGCTCTATACTGATGTTGATCAGTATCCTCCCCCTCAGAGTCAGGGCATAAATCATGGTTTCTGGGTATGGGTGTCTTTGCTGCTTTACAATCCTTCATATCAAATCTCTCTAAGATATCATTGACATACTTAGATTGATTGATGAAAAACCCTTCCTTCAGTTGCTTTACCTGAATTCCAAGGAAAAAGTCCATTTTTCCCATAGAACTCATTTCGACTTCTTCTTCATAATGCTCTCAAAGTCTTTGCACATTTGGTCATTTGAAGAACCAAATATGATGTCATCGACATAGACTTGAACTAGCAAAATGTCTTTCCCAGACTTTCTGATGAAGAGAGTCTTGTCAATGGTTCCTCTAGTATAGCCATTCTTCAGAAGAAATTGAGACAATGTCTCATACCACAGCCTAGGTGCTTGGTGCAGCCCATATAGAGCTTTATCCAATTTGCACACATAGTTTGGATGCTGTGGGTCTTCAAATCCTGGAGGCTGGCATACATAGACTTCCCTATCTATATCCCCATATAGAAAGGCACACTTGACATCAAGCTGGTAGACAGTGAAATTCTTGGATGCAGCATAAGCAAGGAAGATCCTAACTGCCTCAAGTCTTGCAACAGGTGCAAAGACATCAGTATAATCAATTCCTTCCTCTTGAGTGTATCCTTGAACCACCAGTCTTGCCTTGTTCTTGATAATCAAGCCTCTGTCATCTCTTTTGTTTCTGAAAACCACTTGGTGCCTATAGGTACTTGACCAGATGGTAGCGGACATAGGTTCCAAACCTTTTGTCTTTTGAATTGAAGCAGCTCCTCTTGCATTGATTCAACCCAGCTACTATCCTTTAAGGCATCTTCCACCTTCTTGGGTTCCATTTGGGATAAGAAGCATGAGTACAAGCAGACATTCCCATTGTGAGTTTGTCCCCTTGTTCTCACACCCTCCTCAGAGACTTCCCCTATGATGTTTTCAGCTGGATGAGTATTGTGAATTCTAAGTCTTGGAATCACCTCCAGCTGCAAAGATAGGTCCAAGTTGGACATATTTTGCTCTGGAGCTTGAATACTTGGTCCAGCTGTTGTTTCAATCTCATTCAATGAGGACTGATTGAATGAAAGAGAAACATCATCATTTCTTTGCTGTGAAGCATCATTAACAGTTGCCTGTTCCTTCAAAATGCTGCTTCCATCAGCTGTGGTGTTGTGTAGGATCACCTGAGGAGACTTGAAGATCATCAGGTGAGTCCCTTGTTGAAGTTCCACTATTTCTTGAAATGGTTATACTGTCAGATCTTTCAATAGTAGGAACTTGATTTGTTGTTCTTGGAGAACTTGGAGCAGGTCTGGGAAGCTCAAATAGTTGATCTTCATCAGAATTGCCTGAGCACCTGTTCCAGCTGAAACATTCTCACAAGATGGTTTAGAATAGTTTGGAAACAATTCTAAATCAAAAATATGATCAGGGCCATTCCCCTAACACAAGGAGTGTGCTCATTAACTACAATGTTGGAGGATTCCTCAAATTGTTGGTTTTTAATGTTATAAACCCTGTAAGCTTTAGAATGGGAGGAATATCCAACAAAGATGGCATCATCTGACTTTTCAGCAAATTTTGCTAAATTGTCTTTTGTGTTAAGTATGGTACACCTGCTGCCAAAGGACCTTAGAAAGCCAATGAACGGTGGCCTCTTGTTCCATAGCTCATAAGGGGTCTTCCATGTGGCTTTACTACAAGAACTCTGTTCTGCACACTGCTCTGCCAGAATGTTAGAGGCAGCTTTGAATCAGCTAACATAGTCCGAGCAGCCTCAATAAGTGTCCTATTTCTCCTCTCAGCAACACCATTTGTTGAGGAGTTCTAGGAGCACTGTATTGTCTGGCAATCCCTTTTGAGTTACAGAATGAGTCAAGAACAAAGTTCTTAAACTCAGTCCCTTGATCACTTCTAATTATTTTAACCTTGTGATCAACTTGATTTTCTATTTTAAGAATAAAAGATTTTAAAGTTTCAGCAGCAGTTTCATCTTTAGTTCTTAAAAAGAATACCCATGTAAATCTAGTAAAATCATCAACTATCACAAGGCAATATGATTTCCTTCCAATGCTCATTATACTTGTGGGACCAAATAGATCCATGTGCAATAAGTGTAATGGAGTAGTGATAGAGTTAACAACTTTGGATTTATGAGAAGACCTGTGTTGTTTCCCTTCAGGCAAGCAACACAGTTATCTTTGCAGAAAAATTCCTTTTTAGGCAAACCATGTACCAAGTTATTTTTAGCCAATTTATTCATTGTCTTAAAATTGACATGACACATTCGTTTATGCCACAGTGTTGACTCATCACTATCAGCTTTGGAAAGAAAGCATGATACTTCTCCCATTGGGGAAGCATTGTTCATATCAAGCTTGTACATATCCCCTCTCCTGGGAGATCTAAGAAGCACCAATTCCTGAGGAATTGTCATCCCAGGTTTGAGGATGATGCACTCATGTTCTGTGAAAAGCATTTGATGCTTTTGATCACAAAACTGAAAACACTTAACAGGTGTGTTCAAGCTGTTTGACAAAATTAACTTTGTCAACTTTTAATTTTCCGTGGATATACTTCCTCTGCCAGAAATATATCCTCCGGCCTCACCTCCAAACTGGACAGGACCTCCATCATAATGTTGAAATTGTTGAAGGAGAGATCTGTTCCCTGTCATGTGCCTGGAGCATCCACTATCTACTATCCAAATGTTGTTATTCTTGTCATATGGATGTCCCTGCACATAAGGTGAGATAATTAGTTTTGATTGGAAACCCAAGCCTTATTGGTCTTGGGTTCTTCCAATGAAAGTGACATGATTGAACCAAAATTTATGCATGGGGGTTCAATGGATGTCTTTGAAGAAGAGGTTTGGGCTACAGCATCTTCCTTGATCTTCCATTCCATCCCTTGGTTGATCATAGAAGATGAGCTTGATGAAGCTTTTGTAGCTTGGCATTCTTCCGAAGCTTCTTTCTTTTCGGAAGAGACCTTCACCACCTTTTCTTCCGAAGCAGTCTTCTTCTGGGATGGTTTCAAGGGGACTCTTTTGTGAGTCTTTGCAGCTTCACTTCCGAAGCCTTTTTCCTCTCGGAAGAAGAGTTTTCTTCCGAGACAAGCCTTGCTTCGGAAACAAGCTTTCCCTTTTCAACACTTGAACCATCTGATATGGTCCAAATGTGAAACCTTCCCTGACTCCTTCTCTTTTAACATTATTTGCATAATGTGTGCTAGCAGGATTGTAGTAACAATCTTTAGCCATGTGGTTTTGCAGACCACACATTATGCATGCAATGTTAATTTCTGGGAATTGGAGGGTTGTTGTTTCTTGTTCTTTTTCTCCTCATCAGCAACCTTTCCCTTTAACTTCTGATCCTTTGGTAGGACAGGAGTACTGGTATTATACTCCTTTCCTGAATCAGAAGGTCCAACCACCTGGAATCCTGCTGATATGAATACACCCTTTTGCTTTGGGTCTATCTTCAGCTTGGATTCAGCCACCTTCTTGGCAGTTTTTCTGGCTGCTTTAGCCCTGCTTCTTCTGGCTTTGGTGGTCAGGGATTGATCATCATTGGTCTGGGAGGGCTCAATTACCTGTTCCTTCCCTGTGATGGTCATGGTCTCCACAGTTGCATCACTCTTTGACTCTTACAAGGTGGGTCAACAGATGGAACCTCTTGCTCTTCAGTACCACATCTTGGTTGTCTTACAGACTCATAAGAGTGTGGTGGAGCAATTTCATTGGTTCCCAACCCACTTTTGTTTTGATAACAAAGTTTGGAGTGGAGTGAGAGGATGATGCAAGTATGGCTTGGAAGTTTTGCTCAGCAATAGCATACTTCCTGGCTTGAGCCTCAGCTGTGACAAGCTGGGCTTGAGCCTCAGTCAATTTGGATATTAAATCCTTGATTTGAGTCTTGTAGTTGGTGTGTTCATGTTTTAAAAGAGATACAGTTTTCTCTAACTCCTCAATTTCTTTTGGTAGTCAGATTCAGCTCTTTTAAAGTCAGATTTTAGCACATTTAAAGACTCAATATCGGATTTAATTTCCATATTGTAGTCCTGGTACAACTTAACCTTAGCAATACAAGCAGGGGTACAGAGATGTTCATATACCTTATTTTCATCTGTTCCTGCCATGAGTGCTTGAGCAGGAGTCACATCTTGAACCATAAAGCTCCAGTCAACTTCTTGAGCCATAGCTGCAGTTTCAGTTGACTTCCCATTGGGCTTTGGTGTAGAAGGATGTGTGGAGGCCTGTGAGGTTCCCGGGTTGGACTTGGGAGCCTTGCATTCCCTTGCAAAGGGCCAAGCTGGTTACAGTTGTAACACTTAGCCTTGCTCTTGTCAAACCCAAACTTGCTAGTGATTGGGTTTGAGGGAATTGCCTTCCAGTTCTCTTAAAGAACTTCTTCGCTCTGTAGGTAAGGAGAGCCATTTGCTGGACAATGTCCACATACTCTATGTCATCTGGACTGAAGCACTCAAGATCATCAAAGCAAAACTGATGATCATTGGAGTGTCCACTCCCTGAGACAAACGCACAGCCCTCCTGAAAGGAGCTTTGCTGAGCTTGATGAGACCTTGGAGTCTCAGGGAAGGGAATGTGATGTAAGGCCCAGATGAACAAGATGGCTGCTGGGTGTATGACAGGTACTGCTGAGACTGGGAGATACCTGAGCCTTCAGCAACCATTAAAGCGTTGCTAGCAGGAAGGCTCAAGGGTCTGCTTGCTTGGTGACCCTTCTTGCTTTCCATTTCCAAACGGTATCCATCAAGGATCCCATAGAGTTCGGTCATGGTGAGAGTGTTTAAATTCTCTGTTCTCTTGATGGAGACACAGTAGAAAGTCCACTCATTGGGTAGAGCACTCATGAACTTTCTGGTAAGGTCTCTAAGTTCTTGAGTGATTCCCACAGATTGGAGGGAGGAGATAAGATCCATATACCTGAAATATTGCTGGCTAAAAGTTTCTCCAGCAACATAGGTGAAGTTCTCAAACTGCTTGCTTCAGTGAGTCCTTCTTTGAATCATTAGAGCTCGAGTACATTTGAGCAAGTGCATCAAAGAGTTCTTTGGCTGACTTGCAATGCTCAAACCCCACCATGATGGAGTTTGGGATTGCAGTCATGAGAACAGTCATAGCATGTTGACTGTCAATGTCGAGCTTCTTCGTCTTCATCGGAGTAGTCTTCAACAGCCTTCTCGATCATGGCACCGTTTCCACCAGCAACTTTGGCTTGTACGGGCCATTAACGATGGACTGCCACATCTTGCTATCCTGGTATCTGATGAAGCCTTCCATTCTTCTGCTCCAAGACCTGAAGTTTTCAGGATCGATGATGGGAGCTTTGGTCATCGTTCCCATTTCAACTTCAGATTTGATGAGGGCCATTTTTGAGTGAGGTATAAGGAGGAGTGAAAAACTGGTTGATTAGGATGGTAAGATCTCACAATCAAGAGCCTAAAAAGCTCTGATACCAATTGCAGGATCGGGTTTTGTCACTTAACACTTGTATTTCTCTCAAACTCACTTATAATGTCACTCAAACAAGATGAAGCAATGCCTTTGACAAGAGTTGATAATAATATAATAAGTAATCAAAGCAACAAGCAGAAATATTTTCAAGGTACTTGTATATATTACTTCTCAACTCAAGATTACAAGACACTTACAAGCATAGAACATGAGTTACAATGAGAAACTATATATACTAGATCCTACAGCCGGTTATACTTGATACCAGCTGGAAACCTACGACTAAAGCATATACTACAATGCTATAGTTAAGGTATCTTAGATAAAGTATTATCTAAGATATGGTAGTCATGACATGTCCATGACTTACCTTTTGTCACCAACTAAAGATGGCAACTGTACTTAACATAAAAGGTAAACAGTAGATTAAAGTATGGTCAACTACATGGCTTTTGAGAAAACGCCATGCAGTATCTCAGAGATTTGCAGCGGACTGTCAGACAGACCATACTTATGTCTACTGGATAATAGAAGTGTCTTCCGAAGGTTAACTGGCTTCGGAAGAACAAGTTCTTCCAAGCCACTTATACTTCGGAAGATGCTTATGCTTCCGAGGCTTTAAGGACTTCTTTATACTTCGGAAGTTGACTTCAGAACTTTGTCTTCAAGTCTTGACCTTCGGAAGTAGCTTCTTTACCTTCGGAAGTTGGAGTTCTCCTTCAGGAAGTGTATTTTACTCTTAGACTTCGGAAGAGCTCTTTGTCCTTCGGAAGTCCCACATTGGCTTCGGAAGTCCTTTGTATGTAGTACTCAAACTCTTCTAAGTGATATGGTTTTTGGTTGCAACAGCCTCTTATGATCCAACACAGCTTATTATTTGTTAAGGTTCAATTAGATGCTTTAGAATGTTAGGACCCCACAATCAATTGGCAAAAACCCTCACCTAACCTCAGCATTTCTTGATTTTGTTACGATCTTTATAGAACAAGGCTTGTGCATTAGTGTTCAAGTAATTGTCAACTGAGCAATTCATTCTATGATGAGTTCATCGTTTAGATGATTTGACACAACTAAGATCAAATGGTGAGAGCTCCAGGTATATACTCACGTATAACAAAGGAGATGACCATTTAATCATGTGCTGATGAGAGCTCCAGGTCAGTACTATCGTACAGCAGAGGAGATCATCACTCCAGGTTAGTACTTACGTACATCAGAGGAGATTAGCACAAACACAAGATGCATAAATACACCAGACATGACTAAAATATATGGCTTATATGATTTGTATCATGGTGGGTGAAAGATCAATTCTCAATCCAATTTTTGTCAGGACTCAGTTTTTGTGCATGCCAAAATGATCGCGTAAATCCAGACGTCCTTAAGCATGGATTTTAATGCAAATCATATTGCTGCTATATACTTTATTCTTCAGGCTGAGCCTACTAAGCATATCGTTAAAGAATCTGTTTGTTTCTCTTGACTTAAATATTTAATAATAAAAAAATAAGATGTGAAACAGAGACCAGCATCAGTTACTATCATTTCTCATTTTAGCACCAGTCATGCATAAAGGAACATATCCAGAAGATATAAAATCATTTCTCATCATTTCAAATTCAGCACTCAGGTTATTTAGTTACTCCCGCAAAATTTTATTTTCAAAGGATATAAAATTTAACTATATTATTATATTTTATTTTTTTTTCTTTTTTTTTGTAAAGAAGGTTTAAAAGGATATTAACCCGAGCATAGATATCAATTCATAAAAACGGGGTATATCAAAAATTTTTGTCAAAAGATCAGCCTTTTGATGTTTTGTGTCAATGGTATAATATCGATGAAACCCTTTTCTTGAGCATCACGAATTGCATGAATCCGTGTTTTGATATGCTTGGTTCAGGAATGATGAATAGGATTTTTTGAAATCCTAATGGCTGCTTCGTTGTCGCAAAATAACGACGTGTGGAGAAAGTTAATTCCATAGTAAATAATTTGGTGTTGTATCCAAAGAACTTGAGAACAACAGCTAGAGGCAGCAATGTATTCTGCTTCTCCTGTAGAAAGAGAGACAGTGGTCTGTTTCTTGCTCTACCAGGACACCAAACAATTTCCCAGATATTGACACCCTCCGGACACTGATTTTTCTGTTTAATCTGCAACCATTAGAATCACTATCAGAATAAGCATGTAAATCAAAATTCCCTCCATATGGATACCATAGACCTAAACGAGATGAGCCTTTGAGATAACAAAATATTCTCTTGACAACATTCTCATGGGATTCTTTTAGGGCCGACTGATATCGAGCACACTATCCAACAACAAAAGTGATATCAGGACGACTTGCTGTAAGATACATGAGGGAACCGATCATGGATCTATAGAGATGAGGATCAACTGGTTTCCTATTCTCGTCAGGAGTGAGACAAGTCTAAGCAGTAAAGGGAGTCATCTAAGGAGAGGCGTCACCCATCTTGAATTTCTTCAAATATCTTTAATATACTTCTCCTGATGAATAAGAATTCCTTCTTGCTTTTGTTCAACTTGTAAACCAAGAAAGAAGCACATTTCTCCCTTCATACTCATTTCAAACCTTTGACGCATCACTTCTTCGAACTCCCTACATAATAGAGAATTGGTAGATCCAAAAATAATATCGTCAACGTAAACTTGGACAAAAAGCATTTCACCATTCACTTCCTTTTTGAAGAGAGTCAAATCGATGGTACCGCGAGAGAAACCATTGCTTAAAAGATACTGTGTGAGGGTCTCATACCAGATCCTAGGTGCTTGATGAAGACCATATAGAGACTTGTCAAGCTTAAAGACTTTATCGGGAAAGTCATGATCCTCAAAACCTGATGGTTGACACACATATATCTTCTCATGAATGTGTCCATAGAGAAAAGCACACTTCACATCCATCTGATAGACCTTGAACTGTTTATGAGCAGCATGAGCGAGAAAAATTATGATTGCTTCAAGACGGGCGACCGGAGCAAAGACTTCAGTATAGTCAATCCCTTCTTCTTGAGCAAAACCTTGCACAACTAGTCTAGACTTGTTACGCACCACCACACCACGATCATCCGGTTTGTTCTTAAACACCCATTTTGTACCAATTGGGCATTTGTTAGGAGGCAAGTCAACCAAGGTCCAAACTTTAAGCTTTCTGAATTGTTGAAGCTCCAATTGCATTGACTCCACCCAACATGGACCCAATAGAGCAACATGCATATTTGTCGGGACAGTTTGAGAGATGAAGCATGAGAAGAGGCAAATATTAATCAAACCCGATTAACTCCGCGTCCGAACACCATCAGTGATAGATCCAATAACATTATCAAGAGGATGATCTTTCAAAGTTTTGTAGTCGGTGGCTGAAGGAAAGATGTTTGGAGAAATTTCACTCATAGATGGTGAAAGATTAGATGAGGGAGAATCAGGTGTTGGTGCTGGATCAAGCAATGGAGAAGATGTAGGTGATGAAGAATCAGGTGTTGGTGTTGGATCAAGCAATGGAGAAGATGAACTAACATCAGCTGAAATGGCTTCATTTGCTGACGACTTGGAATGGACAGGTGATGGAGTGCAGGAGATAATATTGGTTTGAGCATTTGGAGTGGACGCATCATCGTCGAAAACAGGAAGATTGAAAGAATTAAACACAGTATCGGAGTCAAAGAACCATGTTGATTCAGATCGAACATCAGAAGAGTTAGACTAGCCAATCAACATAGAACGACTCTTGAACAATACGTGTTCTTTTGTTATAAACCCGATATGCCTTTTGAGAAGAAGAGTAACCAACAAAGTAACACTCATCAGATACGCCACCGAACTTTGTCTCTTGAGATTGAGTATTTAGAAGAGTGCAAGAGCAACCAAATGGCCGAAAGAAATCAATTAGAGGTTTCCTCTTATGAAAAAGTTCATAAGGAGTCTTCATTTTGTCCTTCACAATCAACACTCGGTTTAGAACATATGAAGCACAGTTTACAGCTTCATCCCAAAAGATAATGGGTAACGAAGATTCTATCAGCATTGTACGAGCAGCTTCAATGAGAGTGCGATTCTTTCGTTCCGCTATACCATTCCGTTGAGGAGTTCTTGCAGCACTAAATTGTCTCACAATCCCCCTTTAAGCACAGAATAAATCAAGAATCTGATTTTTGAATTCAGTGTCGTTGTCACTTCTCAGACCCATGATCTTTCTCTTGCTGATTGTTTCGATAGAAAGAATTAATTTCTGCAATTCCTCAGCAACCTCTCCTTTGTGTGCAAGAAACCTTACCCATGAATATCTGGAGAAATCATCTGTAACAACAAGACAAAATGATTTTTTAGCAATAGATTTAACGCTAATTGGGCCAAAGAAATCAGTATGTAACAACTCAAGGGGACTAGATATGCTATTTAGAAGTTTGGGCTTATGAGGTTTCTTGTGTTGTTTGCCCTTGGCACAAGCCATACATTTTTCGTTAACAGAAAAATCTTTTGAAAGGAGTCCTCTAACGAGATTGTTTTTTACTAATTTGTTAATTATTTTAAAATTAACATGGCCTAATCAACGATGCCATAAAAGAGACTCAAAGGTTGAAGCTTTAGAAAGAAGACAAGTTGCAGTAGACTTTGACTCGTTGGAGTTCATATCAAGAAGATATGTATCATGTTTTCTTGGAGCACGCATAAGGATCAAATCATCTGGAATATCAATCTCTGATTTTAAAAATAGACATTCATCAGATTTAAACAGAGCGAGAATGTCTTTATCGCAGATTTGAGAAACACTCAGAAGATTAAATGCCAGCTCAGGAACATAGTTGACTTTTTCCAAGGTTAAAGAACCATTGGTAACTTCTCCTTGCCCAATCATCTTTACACCCTTTTTGTCACCAGCAAAAGTAACATATCCTCCATCAATAATCCAATAATTGGTCAGCAAGTCTTTCAGCCCTGTCATATGTTTAGAACAACGACTATCTACATGCCACAAGCTGTTTACAATCTTAGTGGATGACTCCAGAAATGAATTAATAAACCAGTTAACCAGGTGTAATAGGAACCCAAGATTGAACAACTTTATCTTTAGATGAAATAGATTTTTTACAGAAGAAATTATTAACCAATTTTGTTAATTTATTTCCAAAGCAGTTCCTATTAGGATGACCATGAAGAAATGTAGGACAATTATTGACAAGATGGTCCTCTTGACCACAACTGAAACAATGAGGTTTGAGTCTAGGTCTGTGATGTGATGGGGTAAAAATATGATCAATGATAATTTCCTCATCACATTAAGATTTACTAGAATCAATGTCACTAAATGTCTCATACATGCCACGAGGTTGAAATTTATTTGAACAATTTACAAAAATAGATGAATGTTCGTCCGACGCACCAGCAGAACTAGTTCCACTGGTACTGGTTTCAGATGAAGAGGTAATTCTTTCATCAGATAAAGACATATTTGATGGAGTGAAAGATGGAATGGGATGAGAAAAGAACTTTTCAAAACAATTAGTTTTAATTTGCTCAGTTGATTTTGAAGAAAGATCAGTTGCATCAAAATCATTACCAGAACAAAAGACATCAGCACAATGAACTGAATTAAAAGATGAAATAGAACCGTCATGAGAACATGAGAAAACAGAGTTTGTTACAGGCAAACTAGAAAAAAAAACAGAATTTAAACTAGACTTGTGATCTAAAACAGACTGCTGACAATCAGGTGTACTAATACTAGTGCATCCAAGCCCACTAGTTGGTCCATAGTCGTAGTCTTCACGAACGTGCTTAGAGTTAACCCCCTCTAAACCTGCAGACATACTGTCAGTATCTGTTTTGATTAAATTATTAGAAGGATGAGGAACAGGCATAGGAGAATAAGAGTATGTACTAGGCGGAGGATAAACCTTTACGTTTTCATAACCCAATCCCATTTTAATCCTAGCTCCCCGTTGAGATTTACATAGATCATCATGTTTCATTCCTGATATGTTCCATTTGTCTAACTTTGACTGAAGTTTGCTTGCTTCAAATTCAGCAAAGGCAACCCTTTCAGTCAAAGTGTTAATCTCAACATTTCTTTACAAAACGATTTGTTTTAAGTGATCATTTTCTTTTAAAGCCTCATTTAATTTAACAAAATATTTTGATTCATTGATTTTAAGTTCTTCATTAATTTGCTTTAAATCCTTTTCATTATCAATTAATAGACGATTAGCTTTATAAATCCCATATGAAGTCCCATCACCATCCTTTCAGCAGCTAAGGCTTTTTCACATTGGCATACCGGAGTACTTGACTTCTTTTCCTCAACAGTAGCAGCATCATCAGTATTATCCTTTCTTTGCCTAGTGCATGAACTTCCTTTCTCACTTAAACTTGTAGTTTTATCTTCCCCAATTCCTGCATCTTTTTCTTCTTTCTCATTCACAGATGACATATCTTCTCTTTTGAATTTCTTGAAAAGATCAAATCCATCTTTACCATCTTCCTTCTCATTCCTTTCAACAAACTCAGCAACTAAAGCATGATTTATCTTAGTTCTTGTTTCCTCAACCTCAGCACTCCAATCAAAGTTAGAAATCAAAGCAGTCTCTTTTTTGTGATTCACATCTTCCTTCTCTTTCTCAGCTGTCAGTCTTGGAACTCCAGAATTACTAGGAACGGTGACAATTGGTAATGGACATTCACGTTTGAAGTGTCCCAATTGTTTACAGTTAATGCATCTTAATTTGGACTTATCAAATCCCAGTTTTGAATTAGATGTTTGACCACCAAAGTTCTTTCGTCCAGTTCTTTCCATAAATCTTCGAGCTCTAAGGGCCAACATAGCCATCTGCCATTGGATATCAGTTTCTTCAAGATCATCAGGATCCACCTAATACATGTCTTCCATAGTCATTCCCTTCCCTTTCAACTCTCCAGCTACAAGTGCTTCATAGCTTTGAACGAACATTCCAAAAAGAGCCATTGTTTCTTATGGAATTGAAGTTTCAACATTGGCCTTAGAATTACCCAGATCTCTTCCGACACTACTGTTTCCACGTGAGAAAATACTTGTATTAATCCCTCCTTGAATTGAATTCTGTATTTGAGAATTTGCAGCGGATGACAATAAAGCAGCATTTTATGAAAAACCAGATGTGGGCATCATAGTCTGGTTAAATTCCCGTCTCTTCATGTCCAACTCAAAGGATTTCAGCTTATTGATAATATCCATCAGCTTGTAGTCTGTGAACCCTCTTTCTTGTTTAAGCATCCTCACCTGAAGACTCCATTGAGGTGGAAGAGAATCAAGAAACCTGTTAACTTGTTCATTGTTGGAAAGCCTTTCATCATATTTCTTAAGGTGCTTGAAACAGTTAAGAAACGATTTGTGAGATCTGTCAGACTCTCGTTATTGTATCCAACAAAAGAATTGAGTTCCTTCTCAGCCTGAATGCTCTTATCCTTTACCAAATCTGCATTACCATCATAAAACTCACATAGGGCATCGTAAAGAGATTTAGCATTTTTATGCTCTGCAAAATGGTTGTAAATGTTTGGTGCCAGACAGATAGTTAAAGCACCAAAAGCCTTTTGGTCACGATCGATCAATTTCAGATCCTTTTCAGTATAGGAAGATGGGTCATTGTTTTGAGAGACAACATCACCAACAGTAACCATTGGTATGTGAGGACCAGAAGTAATCGATTCCCATTGGTTATGATCAGTGTAGAAGAAGAAGGCTTTGAGACATCTCTTCCAATCTTCAATATTGTCTCCATTAATGAGTCTCGGAGGCATTTTGGGTGCAACACTTTCAAGATCAGCAAGTGTGAGTGATGTTAACTTCGACATGGTAGTTTCGCAGAGATTGATGTAGTTTCGGCAAGAGAGAAGATAATTTCTCTGACACTTTCGCAGAAAAAGGTAACTTCGCAGACAATTTCGCTGAAAAACTACTTTCGCTGATACTTTCGCAGTGGAAGCTAATTTCGCTGACAATTTCGGCAGCACTTTCGCTAGCCAAATGTCATAACAGGCTTAGTTTCGCTGGTAAATTCGCACGAAACAAGCTTGAACTTTCATTCAAAAACAATTTCAGCAGCAATTTCGCTTGTTAACCCTTCACAATCACTGATGAACTTTCGTTCAAAAGACTAGTTTCGCAGAACCACTAGAGACGATTTCAATAGCAATATAACCCATAGTTTCGCTAGAAAAAGGTTGACAGTTTCGATGTAAGAATTGTAATTTCGCTGATCAATCCCAAAACCCTTTTTCAACCCAAAATCAATATGAAATCATCAAATACTCAATGAATTTGAGATCTGATGATTATAAGATCTTCCACAATCAAAAACTAGCAGAATTCAATCAATTTCCATATCAAAAACACCTCATAATGCAATGAAAATTGATTGAAACTTGATATTGAACAAAAACCATCAAAAACTCAACAAATCAAGAGCACTAAGGCTCTGATACCATATTGTTGGTCTATGTGATCGAAATAGAGTGCAAATGATATGAAGAATCGTTCAATATCCAACAAATATGCTAAACAACAATAATGGAGAGGATTGAACACAATGCTAACTCATTCATAATAAGACTATGATCAATGACAATCAATAACAAAAAGCCCAAGGATAATTCTTATATTAACTGCTTTGAAATGGTAACTTGCAACAAAAATAATCGATTAGGGTTTTGCAAGCTTACCCAACAATGAAAATTAACATGAGTATATATAGCAGTCTTAGTTTCGCAGACAGTTTCGATGCCAGCGAAACTGTCCTGCCGAAACTATAGTTTCGCCCGACTAAACATTAAATTCGCCAGGTAAACAAAACAACAAAATGTGAGCGAACTTATAGTTTCGCTCACAGTTTCGCTAGACTGCTAAAATACATAAATCTAAGTACATACAAAAGGAAACTAACAAAAGACCTATTACAAGTAAAATTAAACAATCTAAACTAAGGTGAGTCCAACCTATGCATAATCTTCAGATTCCCCTCTTCTTCATGAGAAGAATCATTGGGGGATAAGATGATTGGACCAAAGTCCTCTCTCTCACCACCAGCCTCAGGTTCTTGGCTGCTTGATTTCCTCTGCACATTGACATTCTCAGTTGAGGTGTCAATGGGCTGAGTTGCCATGGTTGAGGTATTAATGATGCAATCACTTACAGAAGTGAGAGCCTCTTCCATATGGATATCCTGAACAGGTTCAGAAGTATCCACCTCAGTTATGGGTGACTGATATGGGCTAGACAAAGGAGACTAAGGAGTACTCATCTCTCCTTTAGTAGGGGAGGAGTAGAGAGACTCATGGTACCCACTGAAACCTAATTCTTCATCAGTATAGAATGAGAGGTTGGGAATGGGTTGATTTAAGTCTAATGGCTGGGGATGGTAACTGTCCCCTGAAGGTTGTTCACTTGAGTGTTGAGACTCGAAGTGAAGGCTTAAGGCAGCTGGGCTTGTGAGCTCATCAGGGTGAGCATGAGGAACGTCAGTCCTGATTGTTGAAGAGATGGGAGTAGTTTGCTCCTCAAGGGAAGTGGGAGCTCTAGTGTCCACTTCCTCCTGTATGGGTTAATATATTAGGGCCTGCACAGACTCAATAGCTTGAGCATGGGTTCGTTTGGATTTTCTTTGGTAGGTGAGGGTGACTTGGGGCCTTTTTGGTGGTTGAGAGGTAGAAGGTGTGGGTTCAACACTAGCTTGTGTTGCTAGGTTGTCACCTTGAGCAATGAGCTCTAACATTTTTGGGACTAGGGCTGTTTCTACCCCTGAGAAGCCTACAGTTGGCTTCTTCATAATTTTAAAGATGTCAGGCTTCATCTGTCCCAATTTAAGAATATTATATGTTTCCCTCAACTGTGAGCCCAGTTCACAGTTTAGAATGTGTTGAACATATCTAGGAATCATATAATACTCTAAGGAGTCCAAGTTAGCAAGCAAATTTGTATAAACAAATTAAGAGTACCTGAACTTGACCCCACCCTCCATGTTTGTTTGACAAGCTGTGGATAACCACATGAAACAGGTATTTCCACTGGGATGAGAACTTCCCTTTCGTGAAGGTCTTTACGGAGAAATCTCCCTCATAACTCATCTGCTCAAAGGAATGATTTAGAGCTTCCTTTGGGAAGGACAACTCACCTTCTTCATCATCCAGCTGCAAATGAGTGTTTATGATGGCCGGGGTGATGAAGATTGTCCTCCCTTGCACTGTGGCAGACAGTGCCTTCTCCCCATCCATAATGACCTCTTGGCAGGTCTTCCAAAATTCAAGCAGATGATCCTTATAGAGAGTAGGATCAATGGTTAGGGAGGTGGAGTAATTTGATAGAGCTAAGAAACGGCAAATCTCTGAGAAACTTTCATCTTTCTCAGAGCTTAACAGAGCAACTTGGTTATGTTGCTTGTGAAGTTGCATGGAGAAATCTAGGTTGTTTCTGATGTTTAGGTTGGCCATTTTAGAAGCTTAAGGATGAAGAAAGATGAAGAACAAAAGGCGGTTTGGGAGAATTTAGGTTTAAGGAATAGTGTAATTGAGGAAGATATTGAAAGAGGGGGGAACCGTTGGGCATTTATGTGAAAAGGATTTGAGACAAAGTTAATGAAAGGGGATAAACTTTGAAATCCAGATGTCGGTCCCACCTCTGAAAAGTAGTTTTCTTTTGCCCAAAAAGTAGTTTTCTTGGAAGTCGAGACATCTTCCGAAGGTTATTTGCTTCGGAAGTTCTGAAGAAAAAGCATCCGAAGGTAGATTGGCTTCAGAAGAGATTTCAAAGGTGTTTGTGAATTTAGCTTCAGAAGAGAGTTTTACACTCAAAGATTTTTATTCTAAGAAGAATAAATACTTCCGAAGATAAATTGCTTTTGAAAGAAGCTTGTTCTTTGAAAACATACAAAGTACCTAAGTTGATTTTAAGCTTCGGAAGATATTTTAGAAATTCTTCCGAACTTTAAAAGGTAAGATCACTGAAGCAATTATTTGTTTACTAAGACATAAACTACTTCCGAATGTAATTTTGAATTTTCCGAAGAAATCAAGATTTTCAAAAATCTAAGAAAAGTCTTTTGAAAAGATTTTGCTTCCAAAGAAAACAAGGGCTTATGAAGGTGACATAATAGACAACTTAGGACACACATGTTTTAGAAATAAATATGATTAAGTTTTAAGAAAAGCTATTCAAAGTTAATCATCCTAATAGCTGATACATAATATTTTCATCTCTGCTCATCAAAAGCTTTGGTGAACAGATCAGCATATTGTTCATTTGTGTTAACTTTGACTAGTTTGCTTAATTCCTTTTCAAAGTTATCTCTAATCAACTGATACCTGATGTTAATATGCTTTGTCCTTGAGTGCTGCACAGGATTCTCTATGATGGAGATAGCACTATTGTTGTCTATGTGGATGGGAGTCTCTTTAAAGTTAAATCCATAGTCCAGCATCTGATTTTAAATTCAAAGTACTTGAGCACAGCAACTTGCAGCAGCAATGTATTCAACCTCAGCAGTTGATGTAGACATACAAGATTGTTTCTTGCATTTCCATGAGACTACTCTTCCACGAAGAAATTGACATCCCCCTGATGTAGACTTTGCAGTCATGTTGCAACCACCATAGTCACTATCTGTATAAGCATACAGATTAAAGTCAGAATTCTTTGGATACCAAAGGCCAAGTGATAGAGCACCTTTGAGATATCTTAAAATTCTTTTGACAGTGACAAGATATGACATCTTGGGGTTGGCTTGATATCTTGCACAAATGCATGTAGCAAAGATGATATCTGCCCTGCTAGCTGTGAGGTACATAAGAGACCCAATCATTGCCCTATAGAGGTGTTCATCAACACACTCCCCCTAAAGATCAGGTCCAAGGGAGTGATTTCTGGCTATGGGTGTCTTAGCAACCTTACAATCTGTCATGTTAAACCTTTTAAGTATGTCCTGTACATATTTTGAATGAACTATGAAGATGCTATTTTCAACTTGCCTCACTTGAATTCCTAGAAAAAAATTGAGTTCCCCCATGGCACTCATTTCAAACCTGTCCTTCATCAGCTTCTCAAAGTCTTTGAAGAGCTTTGGATTAGTTGACCTAAAGATAATGTTATTTACATATACTTGAACTAGCATTATGTCATTTCCTGTTCCTTTGATGAAGAGAGTTCCATCTATAGTACCTCTTTTGTAGCCATGTTGACAGAGATACAGAGACAGCGTCTCATACCACTTTCTTGGTGCTTGGTGCAGCCCATATAGAGATTTATCAAGCCTGCAGACATAATCAGGATGATAAGGATCTACAAAACCAGGTGGTTCTCTGACATACACCTCTTCATCAATCACCCCATAAAGAAAAGCACACTTGACATCATGTTGGTAGACCTTGAAATTCTTGGATGCAGCAAAAGCTAGGAATATTCTAACAGCTTCAACTCTTACAGAAGCAAAAACATCTGTATAGTCAATTCCTTCTTCTTGAGTATATCCTTGAACAACTAGTCTTGCCTTGTTTTTGATGATAAGTCCTCTATCATCTTTCTTGTTCCTAAAAACCCATTTGGTTACTATGATAGTCTTTCGTTAAGGAAGAGGACATAGGTTCCAAACCTTTTGCCTTTTGAATTGAAGCAGCTCCTCTTGCATAGCTTCAACCCAACTTCCATCCTTTAGAGCTTCATCAATTTTCTTTGGCTCTATCTGGGATAAGAAACAAGAGTGAAGACAAGCATTTGCTTCATAGGTTTGTCCTCTTGTTCTAACCCCTAAATTGACATCTCTAATGATGTTTGTGGTAGGATGAGACTTGTGGATCCTTAGCTGAGGGATCACAGCAAGTTGCTTAGATAGATCTAGATTTGAAAATTTTTGATCTGGAAAAGAAGATTCACCCTCCATCACCACACTTATCAAGATTGACTTGATCCAATGAGTGTGTGACATCATTGATGTTGTCTTCAATGCAGTGGGTATCAGCATCAAGAAATTCTTGATCACTTTCACCACCACCATTTTCTCCAACATTTGAAGCTCCTTCTTGTGAGTTTTGTGCCTCTAAGCTGGAATTCGAAGGCATCCCAGAATCATCAGTAGGATTTGTCATTGATGTGCTGGTAGAAGCTTCATTTGCAGGAATAGTTACCACTGGAGCTGAAGATGTGTAACCTGAAGGTCTTCTTAGCTCAAATCATGGGTCAGGATCACCTGTTGGTAATATATCTTTAGATCCTGAAACATTCTCACAAGATTTGTTAAAACAGTTGGTAACTAAATCAAGATCAAATAGCCAATCCGGACCAGAACCTTTCACACTGGGAGTGTGCTCATTGAAAGTCACATTGGCTGACTCCTCAACTACTCTAGTTTTGAGATTGTATACTCTATAAACTTTAGCTTGAGAAGAGTATCCAATAAAGTGTCCATCATCTGATTTCTCAGCAAACTTGGAAATTTGATCCTTGGTATTCAAGATGGTGCAAGGACATCCAAATGACCTGAGAATACCAATGAAGGGTTTTCTCTTGTGCCAAAGTTCATAAGGAGTCTTACCATGTGTCTTAACCACTAAAACTTTGTTTTGCACATAACAAGTAGTGTTCACTGCCTCTGCCCAGAAGGTGATGGGCAGTTTCGAGTCAGACAACATAGTTCTTGCAGCTTCAATTAGTGTCCTGTTTCTCCTCTCAGCAACACCATTTTGCTAAGGAGTCCTGGGAGCATTATATTGTCTTGTAATACCTTTTTCTTCACAAAATGTATCGAGGATTTGATTTTTGAATTCAGTTCCTTGATCACATCTTATGGTTTTGACCTTGTGATCACATTGATTCTCAATCTTTAAGATCAAATTCTTCAAAATCTCAAGAGTCTCATCCTTAGTTGTAAGAAAGAAGGCCCAAAAGAATCTTGTAAAATCATCTGTGATCACCAAACAATAAGAGGTCCTTCCTAGACTCATTACACTGGTGGGGCCAAAGAGATCCATATGTAATAAATGTAGGGATTAATGATGGAGTTTCTTTCCTTTGGCTTGTGATATACCTTGTGTTGCTTCCCTTTTAGGCATGCAACACAGTGATCATCACTTGTAAACTCTTTCTTTGGTATTCCAGTTACCAAATCATTCTTAATTAATTTATTCATGTTCTTAATATTTACATGGCACATTCTTTTATGCCAGAGGAAAGATTCATCATTATTTGCTTTAGATAGAAAGCATGAAATTTCTCCTGAGGGAGATGTTTCTTGCAAGTCCATCTTGTACATGTTCCCTTTCCTGGGGGCTCTAAGCAAGATGTGCTCATGAGGAATGACCACCCCGGGCCTGAGAACAATCCACTCAGGCGTAGTATTTATGACTCTGATCACAAAATTGGGATACACTCAAAAGATTGTACCCAAGCTCCTTGACAAAGTTTACCTTCTCAATGTTGAGCTTACCATTTGTCACCTTGCCCCTTCCAGTAATGTAACCTCCTGCATCTCCTCCAAAAGCAACTGATCCTCCATCAATTCTTTCAAACTTTTGGAGTAGTGACCTATTGCCTATCATATGCCTGGAACAACCACTATCAATGATCCATACATTTCTGTTTGTGTTGAGCTGTCCCTGCATAAAAGAGATGATTAGTTACATTTGGGAACCCAAGCCTCGTTGGTCTTGGGCTCAACAAAGGAAGTTGAAGACAATGCAACAGTAATTGAACCTATAGTCATGCTATAGGGATCATTTGCTGATGTTGATGAAGAACTTTCAGCTGCTTGGTCTTTCTTTGACTTTCATACCAAGCTTAGACTTGACCTTCAATACTTCAGAAGTTTTGATGACTTCGGAAGTTTTGATGACTGGCCCTTCGGAAGATCTTGCTTTCACTGCAGCAGGCTTCAGTGCTTCGGAAGTATTCCTTTCTTCCGAGACCAAATTTTCTTCTGAAGGCAAGTTTCCACTTGTCTTCTTCTACATTTTGGAGCTTCCGAAGGAAACAGATTTTCCTTTCGAAGCTTGCTTCTTCTTCTCCAAACTCTTAGAATTTTCTTTCTTGGTCATGTGGAGAGTACTCCTCGGATTGTAAACAGAATCTTTAGCAAGATGATAGGTACTCCCACACATAACACAATCCATTTTCTTCGTTCTCGGAGTTCTTCTTTGTGAACAAGGCTGAACTTGATCACTTTCCTTCTCCATCTTCACCTTTGCAGATGTTGTGGCAATTCTTGTGGGGTTAGAACTACCTTTGGAGCAGGATGGTTCAGGTTGTACAACAGTAATGCACAACTGATCAGCCTTCTTCTTGATGATGGGATGATTTGGACATGAACGAGAACTCTTGTTGATGGAGTTCAAGTTTGTGTATCCAGCCTTTACTACTTCAACTCCTGCAGAGATGAAGACTTGTTTCTATGTAGAATTGAAGGTAGCTTGATCTCTTGAGCCTTTTGGACTTTCTTTGGCCTTCCTGATCAAGTTCTTTCTTCTTGACTTGGTCATCCCAATAGCTTTGCTCTCCTAGAGGGATGGTGATGAAGGGTTTGTTTGAACATAAAACCAAGTTTAACCATTTAAACTTTCAGAAAACGCAGCGGATATATAGCTTTAAAACGATTTTAAAGGCTGAAAAATATGTTCTTTAAGTGACCATACAAGTGTAAAACAAACCCACAATCAAAGGATCTTTAATATGTGAATGAACAAGCTATGAACATCTATTAAACTACATAAAATCACAGCTACATAGAGCTGTGATAAACTACCTTTTTCAGCAGCAAAGTCGACAAAAAGGAGGGAATGAGATGCAAGAAACTCGGCCTAGGCTCCAAGGAAGGACCCCTCAAGTTAGTATACCCCAAGCACTATCACAAACACCTTAGTTGCTAGGATTGAACACCAAAAACCGAAGGGAAACACTTCTGAAAATTCCAGCCGAGTTCTACTTCAAACAAAAGCAAGAAAAACCCTTTTCTTGTGTGTTCTTTTGCATGTGAGAGAGAGAGAGGAGATGGGAGTGAATGAATGTGTAAAAGTAGTCTTTCCAAGACAAAATAGAAGCCAAACAAAAGGCCCCTTGGGCGGTCGAATCTTTGAATTCTTGGGGTTTTTCCCCCCAAAACCAATTAATAATATGACACATTAAGAAGTCAATTAAAGGGTGTTCTTTTAATAAACCTTTTATTAAAGTAACACTTACACACTTCACTTATTGTTTGATGTTATTTAAACAACTTAAATAACATTACAAACAACATCAATAAACAAAAATCCATATAAATTGTTTAATCTCATATGCAACTTATTTAGAAAACCCATTTTCTAAATTTGGTGTTATTATTTAATTGCATGATCACATCATCAAATAAATATTAATTGGTGTTTGCTAAGCTTGTTATTGGTATAACCCGACTTGGATCATAACGTACTAACCACATCAATATTCTAAGTGTCTTGGGCATATAGAATCCTACAATCTCCCACTTGCCCAAGATCATAGAAGATTGATGCAAGCAGAAATACCGCCTAACAACGGTTTACTACCCTTAATACGCATGACTTATAGCCATTCAATAACATCATCCCTTTCAAGTACCTACTTGAAATGATTTAGGTGAATTAATCATCTATCCTTTTGTTTCAGATGTCATGTTAAATCCAAGAACACAGAATGATCATTTCTTGTTGATTTAACTTGTCAGGCCTTAGACATCTAACTCTCAACGAATAAGATGGAACAAATTCCATCTTGACTACATACGTTTCTCACAAACACCTCGTGTTATACCTGAACATACCCTTATGTACTGTCCACTATTTCAGGATAGTGAAGAATGAGCTCAAGGTATAAAACTTGGTGAATATCAAAACCCAATATGTATCTCAGGTCTGGGGATACCAAATGATATTCGCCTTTACTCAAATTTACTTATGATCAATCAAAAGGATTCCATGTAGTGAAATTTGAGATGCGGGTTAGTCCAATATTTGTATCCCACAAATATCTATGAACCTTGGTGGCAACCCATTGCCCTATATTCATCCTTATGAATATCAACCAATCCAAGTTCATAATAATCTTACTTTCACACTTGTTCCCACAAGTATGAGAGACTACGGACATTTTAGAGTAAACATTTTACTCATGGATAAAACATGCTAATTGGAACATTAATTGAAACATTATAACCAAATAATTTTATTCAAATAAAAAGAGTTCCACATATCCAAATATAAATGTACAGATCAAATCCAATCACTAGAATATCGAAGTCCCATGGCACAAGTATGACAGTATGACATTCATGCTTGCCTTTTCAAGGAGCTTCGTGAGAGGATCCGCAATATTTTGATCCGTGTGAACTTTGCGAATACATATCTTTCCCTTTTCAACTTCATCCGTATGTAGTTGAATCTCCGCTCAATGTGCCTAGTCTTTTGATGAGCACGGGGTTCCTTGATTTGAGCAATCGCACCCTCGTTGTCACAAAAGATCTCTAGGGGTTCCTGAATGGAAGGGACAACCCCTAGATCGGCAATGAATTTCTTCAACCATGCAGCTTCTTGAGCTGCCAATGAGGCGGCGACGTATTCTGATTCTGTAGTTGATAGAGCCACCACATCCTGCTTGGAGCTCTTCCAAGAGACAGCCCCTCCATTCAGAATGAAAATGTATCCCGATTGTGACCGTGAATCGTCACGATCGGTTTGGAAACTCGCATCCGTGTAACCTTTTACAACGAGCTCCTCGTCACCAGATCCATAGATCAGGAACATATCTCTTGTCCTCCTTAGGTACTTAAGTATGTTCTTAACAGCCATCCAATGACTGTTTCCAGGATTTTGCTGGTAACGGCTTGTCATGCTCAAAGCGCATGACACGTCCGGTCGAGTGCATATCATTGCATACATGATGGATCCAATAGCAGATGCATATGGGATTGCCTTCATTTTATCTTGCTCATCCTTTGAGCTTGGACATTGAGTCGTACTCAATATCGTTCCTCTTTGAATAGGTACGGTACCTTTCTTAGAGTTCTCCATCTTGAACCTTTTCAAGATCTTATCAATGTATGCACTTTGATTCAAACCAATCAACCGCCTTGATCTATCCCTATAGATCTTTATTCCTAGAATATAGGCGGCTTCACCAAGATCCTTGATGGAAAAACAACTTCCAAGCCAGGTTTTTACACCTTCCAAGGTTGGAATGTCATTTCCAAATAGTAGTATGTCATCAACATACAATACTAGGAAAGTTACTGTGCTCCCACTAGCCTTCTTATACACACAAGCCTCATCAGCGTTTTTGATGAAGCCAAATTTCTTTACTTCCTCATCAAAACGGTGATTCCAGCTTCTCGATGCTTGTTTCAATCCATAGATTGATTTCTTTAACTTGCATACTTTATTAGGATGTTTGGATCGACAAAACCTTCAGGCTGAACCATATAGACATCTTCCTCAAGATATCCATTTAGGAAAGCGGTTTTGACATCCATTTGCCAAATCTCATAATCATAATGAGCAGCTATGGCAAACAATATCCTTATAGACTTTAGCATCGCAACAGGTGAGAAGGTTTCATCATAATCAACCCCTTGAGTTTGAGTGAAACCCTTTGCTACAAGTCTAGCTTTATAAGTATCCAAGTTTCCATGCATATCGGTTTTCTTCTTGAAAACCCACTTACTTCCAACTACCTTGGAATTAAGAGGTGGTTCAACAAGTTCCCAAACTTGATTGTCATACATGGATTGCATCTCAACGTTCATGGCCTCAAGCCATTTGTCACAATCCAAATTGGACACTGCATCATGGTATGTGGTTGGTTCATCTGAATCTACCACATAGCATCCATCCATGAAAAATCCGTATCTTTCAGGTGGATTACTAGTTCTACCACTTCTGCGAACGTTTTGCGTGTATTGATCAACCATTTGATCATCCTCAGCATCCTCATGTTGAGTGCTAGTTTCAACCAAACGTGCATCGGGTTGTGGTTCTTGATCCTCCTCAAGATCCACTGTTCTACTGCTAGTTCCTTCCATAAGGAACTTTGCTTCTAAGAACTCACCCTTTCTGGCAACAAACACCTTTTGTTCCAGTGGATCATAGAAATAATATCCCATAGAATCTCTAGGATATCCAATAAAGATACACTTGGTGGATCGGACTTCCAATTTGTTTGGGGTGGGAGTCTTAACATAAGCCTCACAACCCCAGACCCTTAAGTATGATAGGGATGGAACCCTTCCATGCCATATCTCAAAAGGTGTCCTTTCCACCTTTTTGGTTGGGGCCATATTTAGAATACGGGCCGCGGAGAGCAAAGCGAAACCCCAAAATGATAGAGGTAATGTGCTTCTAGCCATCATAGATCGGACCATATCCAATAAGGTTCGATTCCTCCTCTCAGACACACCATTATGTTTGGTGTTCCAGGTGGAGTGAGTTGTGAGACAATCCCACAACTCCTAAGATGATCTTGAAAAACATCACTTAGGTATTCACCTCCTCTATCGGTACGGAGAACTTTAATTGACTTATTGAGTTGATTTTCAACTTCATTCTTGAAGATTTTGAACATTTCAAAAGCTTCATCTTTGTGCCTTAATAAGTACACATACCCATAGCGACTATAATCGTCGGTAAAGGTAATGAAGTATCTTTCACCATTCCTAGTCATTGGCTTAAAAGGACCACATACATCCGAATGTATGATTCCTAATAAATCTTTTGCCCTTTCGTTAGTTCCACTAAAGGGTGCCTTAGTCATCTTTCCTTGTAAACAAGATTCACAAACATCAAATGAATCACATTCATTTGTTTTTAAAAGACCATTCTTTTGAAGTGTTTGTAAACGTTTCTTGTTTATATGGCCAAGACGACAATGCCAAAGATAGGTATCACTCAAGTCCAACTTGAGTTTCTTGGTGTTAGTTTGGTACAATGAGCTATTTAAAGTATTTTCATGAACCAATTCATAAATACCATTAATGGGAATAGCTTTAAAATAGAACATACCATTTAAAGAAACATGAATATCATTTTCAATAAAGGATAATACATATCCAAATTGTTTTAACAGGGCTACAGAGATAATATTCCTAGTCAAACTAGGAGCATACAAAACGTTGTTCAAATCACTTCCAAACCATTTGGAAGTTTCAAGATGTAGTCACCACGGGCTTCAACTTGAACTTTAGCCCCATTGCCCATGTAGAGGCTTACATCCCCTTTCTTGAAGTCACTACTTCTTTTGAACCCCTGCAACAAATTGCAAATGTGAGTTCCACATCCGGTATCTAATACCCATGTGTTAGAGGATATCATGTTTAAATCAATATGGATCATGTATATTGTACCTGAGGTCTGCCCGGCATCCCTCTTTGCTTTCAACTCTTGGAGATGGACGGGACAATTCCTTGCCCAATGTCCAATCTCCCCACACTTGAAGCATGGGTCGTTAGTAGCAACCTTTTGCTTTTTCTCTTGGGGTTTGGGTGGTACCCTTACCACCCCTTTCCCCTTTCCCCAAACGGGTCCCTTACCCTTGGCAACCTTTGCCTTGGGTGCGGGATAAGGCCTTTTCTTGTTCCCACCTTCATTGATGGTGAGAACGGGTAAAACCCTTTTACCCATGGCCGCCTCGGCCGTTTTAAGCATTGAGTGAAGCTCACCAATGCTCTTGTCCCAAGCATTCATGTTGTAGTTCAACACGAATGTCTCGAACTTCTTGGTAAGGCCATTAAGGATCAAATCCGTGGCCAATTCCTTCGAGACGGGACAGTTAAGCCTCTCGAGGCGGTCAATATGACTTTTCATCTTAAGAACATAAGATGAAACAGATTGGTTGTCGTCCATACGACATGCATGGAGTGCTCGAACCGTTTCGAAGCGCTCAACCCTCGCTTGCTGTTGGAACGTTTCCTTCAGCTGGGTTATCATGTCATAAGCTCCGTGATGTTCATACTCCTTTTGGAGATCCGGAGTCATGCTCGCTAGCATGAGACAAGACACTTGGACGGAGTCCTCAGTGTACTTCAACCAATCGTTGAAGGCCTCCTGATCATCCTCGCTAGGTTGATCGGGGATAGGGTCGTCTAAAACATACGATCTTCTCTCTTGCTTGAGAACAATTCTCAAGTTTCGATACCAATCGATGAAGTTGTTATGATTTAGACGTTCCTTTTGGAGGATCGCTCGTAGAGATTGGTTGGACGCGGATGAGTTATCGGAATTATCATTATTTGAGGCCATCTACAAAATTAACAAAGTTTTATTTTAGTATTTTCGATATTGTAATTTTAATAATAAATGCCTTTAAGGTCTTTCATATTAAAATCTAGAACCCAACATTACATTTAAATTGTGGTTAGGTGACCTTTATCCCACGTTTTAAATTAATAAGGTGGTCAACGTTTGACGATTGCAACCATTTGCAACTTCTAGAAATATGGGATCGACTTTGAAACATCATATGTAAAGTCGGCATGTTAATCCCATCAACACCATTTGGAAACCACATCGTAGGTGATCCATTTGACATGATTTGCAAATCAAGACACCCTACTTACACCCACGTGTGAGTTTGCCAAAACAAGTGGTTAGGTGACCTTTATCCCACAAATAAGGCATTCTCACCTTAAGTCACAAGTTCCCTCAAAATGGTTAGGTGACCTTTATCCCATTAAGAGTTCCCAAGTGACTCAAGTGTTGTGTAAAAGGACGGTGTTGATCTTGTTTGGAAAAAGGTTTAGAGGTTTCAAAATACAAGTTTAGAAAACTCTATGTACTTGTATTTGCATGCTTTCAAATACAAGGTACCCTATGGTTCTTTGATTAAAACCTATTTTAATCTTTAAAATCATTAAATCATTTTAATAACTTTATATAACTTTTAAGAACCATCAATTTCAGCTTGTTAAGTTTGTTAATGAGTTTGTTATGAATATCCAAATATCAACCAAACAATCAAACAAGCATAAACATAAACAACCATATGAGCATATGTGCATAACCATAGCATCTAAAGTGGTCCACACTTGTTTGCCATCACAAGTGTGGTCCATAGGACATTCCTAAGGGTCACAAACAAAGCATAGAGAAAAACTTCCAAAAGCCTCCCACTTGAAACCGCATCCAAAATGCTCCATGTTTCTTTCATGACCTTCCTTTGTGCTTCCAATGTGAATGTCTTCATATTACAAGATATAAAGTCCTAATACAAGATATCTAGTAAAATGAAAATACACCTAATCTATTTATTACAACCCAATAATAAATAAATTACATTTGAATCAAAGCACAAACAACAAATAATACAACCCAATTGAATGAATGAATACAACCATCACAAACATCCAAACAATCACAAGGTCAATAGCTAGGTTATGCACTAAAACAAGCATCTATCATATCATCCAAAAAATAATGAAAACCCCATTTAAAACCACGAAATTTCAGCCAACACAAACTGAAATTTAGGGTCTATTTTGTCCAAACAAAACAACAACAACATGTATATCTTTCAAAGTTTAATCACAAGCATGTGTGATATGACTTTGAAAGGTTGGGGTTTCATATCATATGAACTTAGCAGCCCAAAAACAGCCTATACTAAGATAATTATCATCCTTTAAAACCTATTTAAAAGGACAAAACAAGCAAGTCATCCACATAACCGGCTCTGATACCATTGAAGGGTTTGTTTGAACATAAAACCAAGTTTAACCATTTAAACTTTCAGAAAACGCAGCGGATATATATAGCTTTAAAACGATTTTAAAGGCTGAAAAATATGTTCTTTAAGTGACCATACAAGTGTAAAACAAACCCACAATCAAAGGGATCTTTAATATGTGAATGAACAAGCTATGAACATCTATTAAACTACATAAAATCACAGCTACATAGAGCTGTGATAAACTACCTTTTTCAGCAGCAAAGTCGACCAAAAAGGAGAATGAGATGCAAGAAACTCGGCCTAGGCTCCAAGGAAGGACCCCTCAAGTTAGTATACCCCAAGCACTATCACAAAACACCTTAGTTGCTAGGATTGAACACCAAAAACCGAAGGGAAACACTTCTGAAAATTCCAGCCGAGTTCTACTTCAAACAAAAGCAAGAAAACCCTTTTCTTGTGTGTTCTTTTGCATGTGAGAGAGAGAGAGGAGATGGAGTGAATGAATGTGTAAAAGTTAGTCTTTCCAAGAAAAATAGAAGCCAACAAAAGGCCCTTGGGCGGCCGAATCTTTGAATTCTTTGGGGTTTTTCCCCCCAAAACCAATTAATAATATGACACATTAAGAAGTCATATTAAAGGGTGTTCTTTTAATAAACCTTTTATTAAAGTAACACTTACACACTTCACTTATTGTTTGATGTTATTTAAACAACTTAAATAACATTACAAACAACATCAATAAACAAAATATCCATATAAATTGTTTAATCTCATATGCAACTTATTTAGAAAACCCATTTTCTAAATTTGGTGTTATTATTTAATTGCATGATCATCATCAAATAAATATTAATTGGTGTTTGCTAAGCTTGTTATTGGGTATAACCCGACTTGGATCATAACGTACTAACCACATCAATATTCTAAGTGTCTTGGGCATATAGAATCCTACAGGTGACCCTTCTTAGACATGTTCTTCTTTACTCTTCTCAGAGTCATTCTCCACCATCTCATCTTCATTCTTTTCAGTCACAGGATCTATGAGGGGAAGCTCATCTTCACAAGTTCCACACCTAGGAGATCTTACAGACAAGATTATGTGTGGAGAGCTATCTCACAAGATTCTAGTCCGCTTATTTATAACAAACTTTTGCATGCAAGGATGAGGATATTATGTTCTTGAAGGTCTCTTCTTCTGCTAGTTTTGTTAACAAACTTTTGCATGCAAGGATGAGCTATCTCACAAACTTTTTCTGCCTTGGATTTGCTGAAGCTCAGCCTGGCATTCAGCTAATTTAGTAATGAGATCTTTTATCTGAGTCCTGTAGTTTGTATGCTCATGTTTAAGAGTTAAAATGGTTTTCTCTAAGTCCTCTATCTTTAGTTTATAATCATTTTTAGCTCTTTTAAAAATCAGCTTTTAAATATATTAAGGACTCAAGATCAATCTCATTTCTAAATAATAGGGCCTGTATCTATTACTGTTAGCAATGCATTCAGAAGTACAAAGATGTGTTCCAATACCTTGGCTTCATCGTGGTCTGCCATGAGTGCTTGGTTTGGAGATGTATCTTCTACTTGAAAGCTCCAGTCAAAGCCTCCTTCTTTAACAGCAACTATTGCTTTCTGCTGTGGCTTCTCATTCTGGGGGGCTTTCTCAGTGTAGTTTGGTCTGGTTTGTGCTTGGCCACCATTTGTCCTTGGTGCTTTACATTCTCTTGCAAGTGGTCCCATCTGGTTATAGTTGAAACACTTTACTTTGCTTTTGTCCAGCCTAACTTTCCACTGGCTGCATTGCTTGGAAACTTTCTCCCTGTCCTCTTGTAGAACTTCTTGGCTCTGTGAGTAAGAAGAGCCATCTACTGGACTATCTCCATGTACTCCAGATCATCTAGATGGATATTGTCCAAATCTTCAAGAGTGAAGAGAAAGTTGCCTGAAGTTTCATCAGTAGAGACAAAGGCATGAGAAGAACTTGTCTCTTGGAAAGGACTTCCTTGAGTTTAGTTTTCCCTTGGAGTCTCTGGGAAGGTGATGAAAGGGCCCTTTTGTGAGTTGTCAGGAAGCATATAAGATGATGTTGTGGTTCAATGCTTTCCCTTTCACCACATGGAGGGCTGAACTCAGTTGATTGCTGGAGTTACCAGATGAGTTTTGCATGTTCATCTCCATCTGGTAGCCACTAAGAATACCATACAACTCTATGAAGTAAGAGTCTTAAGGTTTCTCAGCCTCTTGATAACAACTCAATAATATGTCCCATTGTCCTAGGAAGAGAGGACATAAACTTCCTACAATGTCCCTGTTCTCGAGAGTTACTCCAACATCTATTAGAGTATCCACAATCTCAACATACCTGAAATATTGTTGAGTCATGGTTTCACTTGCCTTGAAGGTGAAGTTTTGAAACTGCTGCTTCAGGAGATCCTTCTTGTTCTCCTTTGCTTCAGTAGACCCCTCATATATTAGCTCAGTGCCTCCCATAGTTGATTGGCAATTTTGCACTTATTGAAGCCTTTGTAGATGTAGTTTGGAAGAGCAGTTTGAAGGGCTGTCATGGCTTTTTGATCAATCTCTATTCTCTTTCTATCTGCTTCAGAGTAATCAGCCACAGCCTTAAGAATCATACCACCACCAGTAGCAGAAATAGTGCTTGGTATGTAAGGTCCTTCAACAACAGAGTCCACATCCTGGAGTCTTGAGACTTGATGAAGCCTTCCATTCTTTGACACCAAGTATCAAAGTCTTCAGGAGTGATCAGTGGAGACTTTGTCATAGCTCCAGTTTCCATATCAGCTTTGGTTATAGCTGCCATTTGAGTCGTTAGTATTTGTGTGTGTGAGGGATTTTAAGGATGGTGAGATCTTATATCAAGAGCCTGAAAAGCTCTGATACCAAATGCAAGACCGGTGAAGGGTATGCACTTACAACACAACAACACAATGAGGAGAGTTGCTTAGAACACTTAACATATCAAATAGGTAACTGGTTAACTTGTTAATAAAAGATGCTAAGAACACAAGTAAAAGTGAGACAGAATAAGATTGCAAACAACACAATTATTTGGTTTTTAATAATGTTGTATATTGCTTCTCAAGTTCTATTACAAGTTACAAAGCATCGATAGAAAATTACAAGTACTTGAGATACTTTATACTACATCCTACAGCCGGACATACTTTGAAGGCCAGCTGGATACAATTGACTAGAGAACTACAAAATCAAATGTAGAGTCAAAAGGCATGTTTGCCTTTTGACTTGTGACTATGACATCCCATAGCTCACATCCTAATATATTACAAAAAGAATAAAAGTACATAAACTAGAAAGCATGGACCCAAGACCTTAATGTACAGTTACCAAAAGCATGGACCTTTCAGCAACTCATGTAAGTTGGTGACTTTACAGAGTTGCAGCTGAAAGGTGGTCCAGCTTTATGGTAAAGTACATCAGATAAAGGCATATCTCTAAAAGTCTTCGAAAGAATCTGTCTTCACTCTTTGGCTTCGAAGACTTTGTCTTTGAAGCTTCGGAAGACTTCACTTTTGCTTCGGAAGATGTTGGTCTTGGCTTGGGAAGATTTTACACTTAGAATATTTCTAGTGCATGGTGTAAAACTTCCGAACCATTTCTACTTCTGTTCTTTAGTGCATGCTTGCAGAGAGATTTTGGATGTTTTGGCTGCATGAGACTTATAGGAATCCTTACAATATCAGTTGTATTACATTAAGCCTAGATTATTCGACAAGCGACGGAAACACTATATATGACAATATATGCTCCAACAAAAACAACTTCAAATAGGATAATACATGTAGTTTTGCTGGATGAACTTAACAGTTTCGCTGAATGAATCTCTAATTTTGCCAGATGAAGCTGAAAACCTTGTTCAACACGAAATCAATACGAAATCATCAAAAACTCACTGGATTTGAGATCTCATGATTCACAGAGCTTCTCCAACCAAAAACAAACAAAATTCAAGCAAATTCCATACCAAATACACTAGAATTTGATCTGAAATTGTTGAAAACTTGATATTGAACAAAAACAACCAAAGACTCAACAAATCATGAGCACTAAGGCTCTGATACCATATTGTTGGTCCATTTGATCGATTTGCAGTACAAATGAGTTGTTGAATCGTTCAATATCAAATACAAACAATAGACAAGTAAGATGAAGAAGATTGACAACAATAACTAGTGAATCAAAGTAAGACAATGATGATTAATATACTTAATAATAACCAAGCACAATGATAGGTCTGTGAAATGACTACTTACAAAGGATGCTTGCAACAATGATAAACAATTAGGGTTTTGCAAGATTACCTTACAATGAAAATGATCAAAACTATATATAGAAGTCTTAGTTTCAAAAGGTGTCTTTTCCACTTTCTTGGTTGGGCCGATATTCAAAATACGGGCCGCAAAGAGCAAAGTGAAACCCCAAAATGATAGAGGTAATGAGCTTCTAGCCATCATAGATCGAACCATACCCAATAGAGTTTGATTTCTCCTCTCGGGCACACCATTATGTTGTGGTGTTCTAGGTGGAGATAGTTGTGAGACAATCCTACAACTTCTAAGATGATCTCTAAAAGTATCACTTAGATATTCACCTCCACTATCGGTGCGGAAAATTTTTATTGACTTGTTGAGTTGATTTTCTACTTCATTCTGGAAGTTTTTGAACATTTCAAAAGCTTCATCTTTGTGTCTTAACAAGTACACATACCCATATCGACTATAGTCGTCGGTAAAGGTAATGAAGTATCTTTCATTGTACCTAGTCATTGGCTTAAAAGGACCACATACATCCTAATGTATGATACTTAATAACTCTCTTTGCCCTTTCGGTTTTTCCACTAAAAGGTGCCTTAGCATTTTGCCTTGTAAACAAGATTCACATACATCAAATGAATCATATTCACTTGCTTTTAAAAGACCATTCTTTTGAAGTGTTTGTATGCGCTTCTTGTTTATATGACCAAGATGGAAATGCCAAAGTTAGGTGTCACTCAAATCAAATTTGAGCTTCTGGTGGTGGTTTGGTACAATGAGCTATCATATAATGTGTTTTCACGATCCAATTCATAAATACCTGTTAGTGCTCTTAAAAAGATTAACATGTTGTCTTTAGTTGTCTTTTAATATTTTGTAATAGTATAGGGACTATTTGTGTAATTAGTTAGTTCCTTACTTTTTGTTTTCATTATATATAGCTTAGAATTACATGTAGTAGGTAACTAAGAATTGTATTCGAACCTGCTTTCATACTTTGTAATTGTCTGAGCTTGATATTAATGAAAACTTGAATTTTGTTGATATCTTGTTTTGATTTGATTACTTTGTGTGAATTTCATTAAATTGTTATCAAAGATTGGTACATTTGATCCTATCAAATGGTATCAGAGCTGTTGGTAAGCTGTTAGTGATTGATTTTTGAAGGTTGTCGAACTTTAAAAATTCAAAAATCTCATTGAATCTGTGATTGAGATACAATTCAATTGAAAATTTGTGAATTTCAGTTGTGTTTCATCATCAGAAACATAATTTGAATCACAATTAGCAGTTCAATTCATCAAATTCAAGTCAATTTGTTGAATTTGTGTTCGAAAAAGGGTTTGAAGTTTTCGGACTGAAAATATCAAACTTGAGTTATTTGTTGTTGAAATGAATGAATTGATGTTATAAAGAATGTTATCGGCATAAAACTCACTTAATTGGAAAGTTTCAATCGAATTCATCAACATATGAAGAATTCAGAAGATTTGAGTTTGTTACATTCATATGAAGATGATGAATGTGGCGCATGAGCTGAAATTGACTGGAAAATTTGTCTAAGTGTTAGGCGCATTAACACTGTGTAGGCGCTTTAACACTGTGTGGACGTTTTTAGTTAAGTCGTTTGAATACTGTTGAAGAGAAGAATCTCAGACGTATTACCTTTGTTGAGAAAAATTACAAGTGTTTAGGCGCTTGACAACTGTTCAGGCGTTTTAGAACTGTTTAGGCGCATAAACCTTGGGCGTTTTGGAAATTTTTTTTAAGGCATTCCCTTAGACGTTTCTCAACTCAGGCGCATCAACTGTTTGGGCGTATAACCACTGTTCAGGCGTATTACCTTGACACTTAGAATTTTTTTCTTTTTAAAAAAGAAATTTTTTCAAAAACTTTTGCATTTATTTTCTTAAATCAAAAATCTAAAACAACAAAAATATAAGAATGGTGAATTCAGAATTCTAAAATAGAGTTTCCAAAACTTAAAATAGAGCTGATTTCAAAAACTGGTCTCTTAGGCTAAAACAGCATTTTAATTCCGTTGACACTGATCTTTGGAAATCTATAGAAAAAGGACCATACATTCCTATTATTACTGATGGGCCTAACAGAGGGTTTGTGTACACTAAAGATTCTCCAGAACCATATCCAGAAAATGATCTTCAAGGAGATGATCTGAAAAGAGTTAAGAATGATATTAAAGCCTATTCATTGATGTGTAAAGGATTACCTTTGGAAGTTCTTACAAGGCTTGATGCATACCAAACTGGATACACTTTATACAAAGCCTTAAAGATCATTTGTGAAGGAGGCAAGGAGATCCAAAATCTAAAGAAACAAAAGCTGAAAAGACAATTAGAATTGTTTCAACATTTGTCTGGAGAGACAATAGATCAGATGATGAACAGATTTGTTCAACTAACAACAGAGATGTTAACAGCTGGTATCAAACCTCAGACTACTCAATGCTTTACCATCATCATGGAAACAAACTTTAACCCTACTAAAGCATACTGAGAAGTTTCCAATGGATCTAGATCTTCTTATTGCAAAAATAGAATCCGTGGAGATTGATTAAAGCTCAAGGAACAATGATAGAGCAGCATCAATGTCACAATATCAGTTTGTTGCTTCTCCTGCAACCACAATAGAGAATGCATTCATGGCAAAGAGTGAGAAAAGTTCTGAAGAAGAGGGAGATCTGTTTGTTGGAGCAGGATTTTCACTGACTCATCATTTACCAGTGCACCTGCTTATACAACTCAGTCTCATTCTCAATCTCCTCCTAAACCACAGTCTCAATCATCAAATGTTCAAACAGAGACTTCTTCATCATCTAACTCTGCTAAATCTAGCAAAGTTAAAGATGTAAATAACATCCTATTAGAGGATGAAGAGTCCAAAACTGCATTCACTGCGTTTATGGCAAGTTTTCAAGCTATCAAGGTAGCCATTTAACTCAACTAGATTTTGTTTGCAGGATTTATTTGAGATGGATCCTGAAGATGTGAAGAAATGGACTTAAACTGGCAGATGGTGATGATTGCCTACAGGACTCAAAAACATTCTTATGTCAACAAGAAATACAAGCCAAGTGCAAGAAGACAGTTGGATTTGACAAGTCAAAATCTAGATGTTTAAATTGTAACAGCTATGGACACTTCTCAAAGAATGCAAAGCTCCAAGGAATAATGGAGGAAATGCTCAATCAAGCTCAAGCAAATCAAAGATTTCAACAAGCTCAGAAGACGTTTTCAAAAGACTTTCAAAAGCCTGAGCTTAAAGATGAAACCAAATCATCTGATGAAACAAATAAAGCTCTAGTAGTCAGCATAAAAGATGGTTATGATTGGAGTGCATATGCAGAACAGTTTACAAATGAATTAACATCAAGTTTATCTCTTATTGCAGAAATTCAAGGAGAAGATGGTCAGAAAAATGACCCAAAAGTGGAAAGCGATGAAGAATAAGATGACTATGACTGGAGTGACAAGTCTGATCCTAAGGAGGATACAGATGAGTAGCTCTACTGGCACAGTCTGATCAACCAAAGGTTGACTCTTCAACTTCAAAAACTGAAATCACAGCTCCAAAATTTCCTGAGATCCCATCAGAAGTGAGAGAAAAACTTTGCACCAAATCAATGCTATGAACATGTTGAATACTATAGAATTATTCATTCAAAATCTGTGAGAAGCTAAAACAAGAAGATCTATGCATAGCAAACTTAAATTTGATCATAAAACAGCAGATCAAAAGATTATCTCTCTCCAAACCTCATGAACAAACTATAAAAGATTTAGAAATTGTTTCTAAACAATTAGAAGAGATGACAAGAATCTTGAACAGGAGAAAATAGCACATGCTGCTACTCAAATGGATCTGGCAAAGTAGAAAGTTCAAAATGATAGTAGAAAAACTGGTAAGTGAAAGAAAAGATACAAAAAGCAGGGTTAGGTTTTACTCATGAACCTATTCCTGAATCAATTACAAACACACCTACCAAAGAACTTCAATACTCATGATCATTCTCCTGAAAATAAAGCTAAACTTAAAGCCTTCCAGATCAAAACCAAGAATGAAGAAGAAGAAAAAGAAAATGTTCAAGTGTTTTTGAAAAAGATCAAGAAAAGATCAAAAATGGTAATCCAATAAAGATAAAATCATATGAACCAAAACAACCAAAACAAAAACTTCTGATCAAATTCATGATGTAATAGAAGAAGTGAAAGTACAAAGCAAAGATAACAACAGATAGGAACATCAGAAGATTCAAACACCATTAATCTGAAACAAGTTCAATCAGAAAGGAATCTTCTTCTGATGATGTTCAATCTGAAAATAAACCAAGTTCTTCAAAATCAAAAAATCAAAGAAGAAGAAAGAAATCATCAAAAGCAACATCTGAACAAACAAAATTCAGAAAATTTGATTAAAACAACAAATCAAACATCAAAACTTAAACCAATAAAATTTGTGTCAGCTGGTCTGTTGAATATGAATTCTCTTCAAAATAATAAAGCAAATATTATGAACAAATCACACTCTGATCTGAAATCTAGTTCAGATTCAAGACTTCCGCTGTCGCAAAAAGATTTGTTCCGAATACATTCAAGAAGGAAGTTCATGTCAAACAAATGCATAATAAGTTGACACAAAATCAAACTGTGAAAAATGAAAGACAAATGAATAATTATTTGACACTAAAATCAAACATTGTGTCAATGTCAAAAATGAACAAATAGTTGTTTGTGACACCACAAAAGTACTGTGAAATTTGTGATATGAAAAATCACAATACTGTTGAGTGCTACTTCAACAAGTACTGTCACATATGTGACATGAGAAATCATTCGACAACAGATTGTTATTTCAACAAATATTGTACTTATTGTAATGAAAAGACTCACAATACTACAGATTGTTACTTTAGAAATAGATCTCTTAATAGAAACTTTGCATAATCAAACATGAGCAAAGGATTTGTTGATCCACAATATTTGAGAAATCAAACTAATGGATTTCAAAAAGTCATTAATCAACCTACTTTAGGTTTGAGATCTTTTCCAAATAACAATTATGTGAGATCAAAACAAAACATACAAGAACATTTCATACCAAGATCTGTAAGTATGACTAATAAAAATGTTAGTCATAAATACATTTAAAAAATTGATGAATCAAACGATATGAATGTTCTCAAAAATAAATCAAACAATTTTCAAAACTATTTCCAAAAGAAAATTGGTAAATTCATCAAAAATAAACCTGATTTGAATAATCTCCATTACAAACAATTTACAATTGTTGATAAATTTGGAAAACCCAAGACCATCTCGGCTTGGGTAGATATCTCAACTAATTTCTTGTTGCGCAGGTACGCCCAAAAAGACCACTGAATACATGGTATGTGGATAGTGGGTGTAGCCGGCACATGACAGTCAATCCTGCCTTGTTACAAGACTTTAAGTTAAAAGATGGAACTCACGTCGCCTTTGGTGGTGATGCTGGAGGAAAAATAACCAGAGAAGGAACAGTATCAAATGGGATAATAAGCTTTGATAAAGTCAACTTCTGTTCACAGTTGAACTTTAATCTTTTAAGCATATCTCAAATATGTGACAAATCATATTCTGTTCTATTTGATGATTCATTTTGTTATGTTTGAGCCAGGTTTCAAGATAAGCAAAGATTGGGTGATTTTTACAGCTGAGAGAGATAGAGATGTATACAAGTTGGATATGTCTCAAGTTGATCCTTCAACTGAAACAACATGCCTAATTGCTAAGACATCAAATGATGAAAGCCAGCTTTTGCATAGACGTCTCGTTTATTCAAATTTCAAGAATATGAACAAGCTTGTAGCAGGGAATCATGTCATTGGACTTCCATCTAAGAAGTTTGCAACAAATGATCACTGCTCAGTATGTTTGAAGGGAAAGCAACACAGAGCGTCTTATAAGTCCAAGCCTATAAACTCAACACCCAAACCTCTTCAGATGATACATATGGACCTTTTTGGACCAACAAACGTCAAGAGTATTGGACGAAAATAATATTGTTTAGTTATCATTGATGACTACACAAGATTTTCATGGGTTTTCTTTCTATATGCCAAATCTGAAACGACTGATTTACTAAAAGAATTTATAATTAAAGTAGAAAATCAATTAGAAAATAAAGTGAAAATAATAAGAAGTGATAATGGAACAAAATTCAAAAATGCTAACATTGAAATGTTTTTTGCACAGAAAGGGATAGCTCATCAGTTCAGTGCTCCCAGAACTCCTGAACAAAATGGAGTTGCTGAAAGGAAGAATAGAACACTGATTGAAGCTGTTTGTTCGATGTTAGCTGATGCAAAAATACCTATCACTTTTTGGGATGAAGCAATATCAACTGCGTGTTTCGTTCAGAATCAAATTTTAATCGTGAAAGATAAATTGAAAACTCCATATGAGTTAATGTTTGGCAGGAAACCGAACATAAACTTTTTAAAATCATTTGGTTGTCCTTTTATGATTCTTAATTCAAGTGATCAATTAGGAAAATTTGAAGCAAAATTTGATAATGGATTTTTCATTGGATATCCATCTGTTTCAAAAGCCTATCGAGTTTACAACTCTAGGACAAATATAATTCTTGAAACATTCAATGTTAAATTTTTGGAAAAATTTTTTCCATCAGTTTCAAATGGTCCTGCATGGTTATTTGACTTAGATTCATTATCAAACTCTCTTCAATCTAACTTGTATAATCAACCAAATTGTCTTGATTCTACAGGTAAGAAGAACTCAAGGGGAGATCTTGGATCTTTCAATGAGGATTCAGATTCTGATGACCCAGATGATTCTAACTCAGCCTACCCATTCTTATCATTCGTCTAGGATTCAACAATACAAAATCATGCCAATACAGTTTCAGGTCATTCAGCTTTAATTGATCAGGAAGGATCACAAAATATTCCTAGTGATGGTAACGAGTTTGTGATACCTAAGTCTGGAACATCATCCATCTCTGGTGATGTAGTTGATACTGGTAACTTTGATTACTTTATCAACTCACCGACTCAAGTTCCAAACTTCAATCCACATTCTTCTACTTTGATACATGAGCTTTCCAACTTGAACAAAACAAATCTGGATGTTAATGTTCAATGTGATGAGATTCCAACATCTCGTGTTCACAAGAATCATCCAATTTCTCAGATTATTGGTCCATTGAATGAGAGAACAACAAGGAGTAAATCAGAACAAGCAAACGTGTGCTTATACTCTTGTTTTCTTTCTCAAATTGTTCCTAAAATGTTACCGAAGCATTAAAGGACAATGGTTGGATAGAAGCCATGCAAGAAGAATTACTTCAATTCTGTAAACAAGAAGTGTGTAATTTGGTGGATCTACCTGAAGGATAAAATGCAGTGGCACGAAATGGCTATTTAGAAATAAGACTGATGACCATGGTGTTGTAATAAGGAACATATCGAGACTTGTTGCACAAGGATACACACAGGAAGAAGGAATAGATTATGATGAAGTGTTTGCACCAATTGCAAGACTTGAATCAATTCGAGTTTTTCTGGCTTATGCTTCATTCATGAAATTCAAGGTGTATCAAATGGATGTAAAGGGTGCATTTCTATATGGTCCTATCACTGATGATGTGTTTCTGAAGCAACCTCCAGGCTTTGAGGATGCACATTTTCCACATCGTGTATATAAGCTAAGTAAAGCTTTATATCGACTTCATCAAGCCCCTAGAATTTGGTATGAGACATTATCACAACACTTAATCCAACATGGATACATAAGAGGGAAAATTGACCCAACTTTATTCATAAAGAAGGAAAATAATGATCTTAAATGTGTACAAGTGTACGTGGATGACATCATATTTGGTTCTACCAGTCCAAAATTATGCAATGAATTTGAAGAAATCATGAAATCTCGGTTCCAAATGAGTTCTATGGGAGAGATTAACTTCTTTCTTGGATTTCAAGTCAAGCAAACTGAAGATGGAATCTTCATCAATCAAGAGAAGTTTGTTGAAAAGCTCTTGAAGAAATTTAAGTTGCAAGACTGTCAGTCCATACAAACTCCAGCAGATGTTAACACCAAGATTGAACCTGATCCAAAAGGAAAATCTATTGACCAAACTTTATACAGATTAATGATTGGCTCCTTGATGTATCTTACTGCATCTAGACCGGAAATTATGTATGTTGTTTGTGTATGTGCCATGTATCAATCAGACCGGAAAGAATCTCACTTAATTGCTGTCAAAAAGATATTCAGGTATCTCAAAGGTAAACCAGCCTTAGGGCTTTGGTATCCTTACGAAGGTAACTTTGAATTATATGGATATACAGAAGTGATTATGGTGGATGCTGTCAAGATAGAAAATCTACTTCAGGTGGGTGTCAATTTCTTGGTCCTCGATTAGTCTCGTGGCAATGTAAGAAACAAACAATTGTATCTGTTTCAACTGCAGAAGCTGAGTACATTTCTGCATCAGCAGGATGTTCTCAAATCCTTTGGTTGCAAAATCAACTACTGGATTATGGGTTCAATTTTCTTAAAACTCCAATTTACATAGATAACACAACTGCTTTGTTCATAACAGCTAATCCTGTTCAACACTCAAAAACAAAACATATCGAAATTCGATTTTTTTTTCTTAGATAACTCTTAAAAAGGATTAATCATATTGATTCAAATTGCAACAGAAAAACAATTGGCAGATCTATTTACTAAAGCCTTCCTACCAGGACGGTTTGAGTATTTAGTAGAGTCAATTGGTCTTATAAATCATATGTGAACTCCCTTAATCAAAAGATCATAATAAGTGATCCTCTCATTGTTAATTGAATGTTTATATTTTGTGTTTGTGTGATTCTTGTTTTCCTTAGAAAAACTCAAATACAAAAATATATATCAAAACTACAAAAATAGAGTCTTTTAGAAAGGATTATGTTATGCAACATGTGAGAAATGATAGTACATTAGTGAGATCAGTTGCATACTTCACTCATAAATAAAGTCTAGATATGATCAGATATGATGTGTAGACAATATCTGACTATTATGCTGAAAAAGTAAATTCTTGGGATCAAACTAAATATTAATGCTTGTGTGTATTCATCTGAGTACTTTTGAGTTGTTTTAGCTTATCAGATTGAATGCTTGTTAAGTTACACCACTCACACATGTTGATACTATGTTTAATCATGAGATCTGTTACAAAGCATCATTTAACTTCTTTGTAATAAGTCATCATAGACCTGAAGTGCTGAGATATCCTTTGTTGTAAGTGATTACAGACCTGGATTCTCTTTTTGATGCAAAAGATGCCAATGTGCACAAACTATTCAAATGAATAGTCAGAGCTGATCAAATGGTTATCCATGATCATTCTCTATTAATTTAAGTAACATGAACTTTGGTGATACATATGTTTCAGGTAATAAGTTGAGTATGTGTTCTTTCTTGTATATCATGATGATAGTTGAGCTCTCTTAGTCTCTGTATGTTCTACATCATGTCATACCTAAATCTACCCTAATCAATCCAAGAATTGAAAAAGTAAGTGAGTTAATAATTTGTCAAAAACACTCATTGTCTGTCCTTAGATCTTGTGTCTCCTTTGCTGTGATATCACTGACCTGGAACACACTTGATCAGGTCTTATTCATTGTCTATGACTATCCACATTTATTTTATTTTAATGTGCTGATCTTCATTAATATGATCTCATCGCAGACATTATTCTTTTGGTTATATTAGATTTTGATTTTGATTTCATTTTGCTTTTATGCATGTTTTTGTGTGTGAAGGCAATGTCACAATGTGATGTGTGATCTTATTATCTTTCCTAAGAAACTTATAAGTTTTTCAAACTTACAAGTTTAGGGGGAGTAATAAATGAAAGAGTTGTTCTCAGAAAATAATCACAATCAAAAATCAAAATCAAATTGTTGAATTGAAAGGATGATGCTATATGTTTAAAGTATATTTGTGTAAATTGAAAATGTAATTTTTGAAAAATATAATATGAACCTACATAAATTTTCAATTGGAAATGATTCTGTCATAAGTTGAATATTAGATGATAATTGATTTTATGTTGAGACTATAATGAAGGGACAAAATAAGTTTAAAAAAATTAAAAAGAGAATAAAATTTTGTGAATTGAAAGTGCAAATTGCAAAAAGTTCAAAATTAGGGGACTAAAAGGTAAAAAGTTTGAAAAAAATTCAAAATTATGGTTCAAATGTTTTAAAAAATTAGTATGAAATATTACTAATATTTTTAATCAAGTGGGCAGGTGAAGAAATTGGAAATCACAAGTGTTTAAATCATGAAAGTCAACTCAAAGTCAAAGTCAACTGAAAATCAACACAAAGTCAACTTGCACCTAAACAGTGCTCATACATCTTAGTTGTAATAAATCTATGGAATTTTACAAGTGTTGGGCTTTTGACACATTCCATGCGCCTAAACAGTTGTTATAAGTCCATGATTTTAATCAAGTGTTGGGCGTTTGTGATAATCCCATGCGCCTATACAGTGAGTTTGATTTTGACCAAGTGTTAGACGTTTGACATGTCTCATGCGTCTACACAGTTGAAAAGTTTAAAAATTACAAGTGTTAGACGTTTCAAAAAGTCCATGCGACTGAACAGTGCAAAAGCGCCTAAACAGGGCTTATGCGTCTGAACAGTTCCCATGCGTCTAAGTAAAAACACACACAGTGTTCATGCGTCTAAAAAGTTAGTGAATTTAAGGGTTTCAGATGCCCAAACAGGGCTCATGCGCCTAAAATTTCACTTATTATAAATTGAACACTTACGTTTATTTCCTCATTTACACTCAAAATTTCACAGACAAAAACCCTGAACTTGCGACTATCACTTATATTCATACTCTCATTTCATCTGAGATTGCATAATATCCTGTTGAGTATAGATAGTATTTGGATCTATAACGTAAGTTTGTGATTCAAATCTGTAAATGTTTGGTCAAATCAGAGTATTGACATAGGCGTTTGAATGCTATTTGTGCGTTCGAACCCTATATAATTCAAGTTTAACTAATCAAATGTGAATAATATCTAAAATTGACACTGGATTATTGATAAGAATCTGTTTGCGAGTATGTTGAGGTAATGTGATTAATCTGAAAGTGAAAATGAATTGATGATTGTTAAAGCAGTCGGGTCTTGAAGAAGATGAACAGACAGTCAAAAATTTGAATACAAATAAAAAAAATAGATTCATTTTAAAAGAAGTAAATCAAAATTAAAATGTTAGATAATGAATTAAAAATGAATAAAGATTTATGTTTTACAACTTGAAATCTCAATTCAAAAGTAAAAATAAAAAGTCAAATTCAAAAGTCAAAATCAAAAGTCAAAATAATAAGTCAAATTGAAATGAAAAAGTTATAAATTAAAACTACTAAGTCATATGTAGGAATAAATTTCATTAATCAATATTCAATTTTCTTATAATAATTTCTTTGTGTTTTGCAGATGGTAGAATTAAAGTTTGAGCCAAAGCATAATATGGCTGCCTACTTAAATGATGAAACAAAAGAAGCCATTAGATATGAAGAAATTATTAGATTTCTGCTCAGAACAAAATATGTCTTTGCTATGTGTGCAAGACCAATGATCAATGGAAGAATGATTAAGAGATTCTGGAGAACTACATAAGTTGAAAGAGATGATGAAGGAAACAAAGTTTTAAGAGCTTTTATTACCACAGAAAGAATGCTTGAAGTATCTGAAGAAGCTATCAGAATAGCTTTAAGACTTGGTGATAATGACCCTGAAGACTCATCAGAATATACTTTTAATGAATGTAGAGAGGTTTTTCTACAAATGGGTCATCCAGATCACTTCCCCAAAAAGCATTTTTCAGAGCTCGAGTATTTAAGCATTGGAAGCTGTTATGCTATATTTTTCAACACTGCATGTCTAAACGAAGTGCTGGTTGGGATTCATTTCCTGTAGACATTGCATCTCCCATTATTGCCTTAGCCACAAATAGAAGTTTAATATGGCTAAGTGGATAATGAATGGTTTGATTTTCAACCTTGAAAGATGAGTGAGGAATAAGTATTTGATGTATCCAAGATTCCTCCAATTGCTCATTAATGAAGCAAATCCTGATTTGTATGCTGAAGGAGTTACTGGTGAAAAGCTACAGTTAGAGCACATGTCAGATGCTGTTTACAAAAGACTGGCAATGATCACTGGTGCTCAAAACATTCCAGTTTTTGATTTTATCAGGAATGTAGCAATGAATGAAGTAGACATTAATCAGCAACATTTTCATCTATCTGAAGAAGAACCAATAGATCCAAATGATCTGATTGAGGATGTAGAAGATGAGGAAGAAAGTGAAGATGATGTTACTGAAAGCTCATCAGAAGAAGATGATGATGAAAACAATGAAAATGATGATAATAATGATGATGTTAAAGAAAGTGAGGATGAAGCATCTGAAAGCTCATCAAGTGAAGAAAGTGATGACAATGATGATGATGATGGAAATGATGGTGCCACTGAAGCACATCAAGAAGAAACTGAGGAAAGAAATGAGGAAGATACTGGAGATGAACCACAAAATATGGTTGAAGAAACTAATATTGATGATATTCATGATGAGACTGTTAATGAAACACAAAATATGGATGAAGGAAATGTTGATGACATTCATGAGGAAGCTGTACAGGAAATTAATTCACAAAATCAAACCTTTGATTTTGATTTTATGAATGATATACTATACAATCCAGTATTTGAAGTTGATTTTAATGAAGGAGTAGAAAAAATTCCTGTGAATACGACACAGGAATTTGTCTGTACAAACAAAGGAGATAGTGAATATTGATGAGTTGGAAAGACTGAAAGATGAAAATATGAGTAAAGAGAAAGAGCTTGAAGAGTTGAGATTGGAGAATGAAAAGATGAAAGAGATAAACATATCTCTTGAAAAAGAAATTCAAAAGCTTAAGGATGAAAACTTAAAGTTGACTGAAGAAAATGTCTCAAAAGATGAAAAGATTGTGAGGTTTTCTAAAGATAAAAAATATGTAATCAAGAATTTTGAAGTTATGATCAAAGATTATGATATTCTTGAAGAGAAGTTTAAGAAACTAACTAAAGAAAATGAAAAACTCAAAGATGATTTGCTCAAAGAAAAAGAAGCTCAGAAGCCGATCTCACCAGTACAAGTGATAAGTACTGAGATAAATGTTGATGAAAATCTTGAGCAGATAAAAGGTAAAAGAAAAGTGGATGAAGTAGAAGATATAAGCATAACTGAATCATCTTCTAAGATGCAAAGAACTGAAGAAATTGTTGAAGAACAAAATGTTCAAGAACAGATTGAGGCTTTAGAAGATATTGAGGAAGTATACAACGATGATTGGTATGATGAAGTTCTAGATGATGAAGACATTGATGAAGATCAATTTGTATCACATTTCTCTTCACAAGAACATACTCATGAACAAGATGAAGTACCTCAAGACTTTGAAGAAAGATATGATTATCTTGTGAAGATGAAATACAATCGTGTATATTTGGATGGACTGACTGTTTCTCAGATTAACGATGAATATGAGAAATGTATTTTAGCAGAGTCAGTAGCACCAGTAGATCCAAATGAGATTGTTGTTGAGCATGGTGAATGGACAAGAGCAAAAGAAATGATTAATGTAGAAGAACTATTTAGCTCAGAGTTGCACCATCTTGATCCAGAAGATATGAGTATTCCTGCTCTTAGATCATGGTTGCAATCTAGAAACTACCCTTGGAGGAAACTAAAAAGGCTACAATCTGTATCACTGAGGAACCTTGTTAGAAGTTTTCAAGAGACTGAGAAACATTTGAAGAAAATGATAGTTTTGATACAGATAATCCTCAGTATCTTGAAATAACAAAGAGAACAAGAATGTTAAGCCACAGGAGATTAAACAAATGTCAAGATTTGCTATGCCATGTTACACATTAAAGTGTTGATTGAAAGGTGTTTTTAATCCAGAAAGACAAGCTTATAAGCTGCTACTAAACAAAGGCATATTTTGACAATCTAGAGATCAACAGGAGATTTGGTAAGAAACGTATTACAAAGAGGACAATCAGTTGCTGAACTGTTGAATGCTATGATTGCTCCAGTTTTTACCAACCAAGTAAAGATCATTGCATGGAAGTATGATGAAGTATTCGATGCGTTCTTGATAAAAAGAGTAAATGTTGTGTGTGATGTATATCACTTTTACTCTAGCATTATAAAACTTCCAGTGCAAGATTTGAAAGAGCTGAATAGGTTACCTCTGATCAATCCTTCTGATTCAAAACATGGCAAGATGTTTGTAGAATTATTAAGAAGAGGATTTGATCGATCAAGTAATTTTCTTAATACAAGATGTGAGTAAGAGGATAAGGAGTATTTTGTTATTATGAGGAATAATAAAAAGCTCAAGGGATTACAATCTGAGGAGGAACATTATATGATTGAATTTCATGACAAGTATTTTGAGAAGGTTACAACTCCTTGCCTTAAAGTAATAGATGGTAATCAAAACTCCAAGCCAATCCTCAGATGGTTTTATAACATTGAGACGTTTGAGCTTAAGTTGGTCCGCAATCTAGAAAGATGGGATGAGGACATGATTACTTTGTTTGGAGTTTTTGAGCTAAAGCTTTTACATCCGAGTTATATCTCGTTTTTGTCAGTACAAAAATTTGAGAAAGTATCTCCTGAGATAGCGGAGCAAGACAAGAAATATTTCATTTCCATTATTAATGTGATGAATGCTGCTATGAAAAGAATATCTCTGAGAAAGGCTCTTGCTTATGCTAATATTGTCAAGAAAGATATTAAAGATATTGAATTCATGAGAATATCAAGAAAAGGAGTACTGGAAGTATACTCAAAGGAAAGTCAAAAGCCTATTGAGTTGTATGCTAACATTGATATCTCATGTCTGTCAAAAGATACCTTGGAGAGAATGAACCAGATGGAAATTAAGACGAATGAATCTAAACCTGAACAAGGCATTCTTGCAAGTAAATTCAAGTCTGCAATTTCAAATGCTTTGAAAGAGTTAGAAATGTATAAACAGAAGCCGATGTTTAAAGTCAAAGAAGAACCTGAAGATTTTTTTTGAAGGATGAAGATAAAGAGTTGAAGATAAAGGATGAAGATAAAGCTGAAGATGGAAGAAAAGACAAAGAACACAAAGATTGAAGATTTAGAACACAGAAGACCATGTCAATCTTAGGGGGAGTATTGTTAGTGCTCTTAAAAAGATTAACATGTTGTCTTTAGTTGTCTTTTAATATTTTGTAATAGTATATGGACTATTTGTGTAATTAGTTAGTTCCTTTACTTTTTGTTTTCATTATAAATAGCTTAGAATTACAGGTAGTAGGTAACTAAGAATTGTATTTGAACCTGCTTTCATATTTTGTAATTTTCTGAGCTTGATATTAATGAAAACTTGAATTTTGTTGATATCTTGTTTTGATTTGATTACTTTGTGTGAATTTCATTGAATTGTTATCACAGATTAGTACATTTGATCCTATCAATACCATTAATAGGTATAGCTTTAAAATAAAATATGTCATTTAAGGAAACATGAATTTCATTTTTAATAAATGTCAAAACATAACCATATTGTCTTAATTGGGCAACTTGAATAATGTTCATACTCAAACTAGGAGCATACAAAACATTGTTCAAAATTGCTTCCAAACCATTTGGAAGCTTCAAGATGTAGACCCATGGGTCTTCAACTTGAACTTTTGCCCCATTCCCCATGTAGAGGCTTACATCCCCTTTCTTGAACTTCTTACTTCTTTTGAAACCCTACAACATATTACAAATATGAGTTCCACATCCGGTATCCAATACCCATGTGTTAGAGAATATTAAATTGAGATCAATATGAATCATGAAAATTGTACCTGAGGTTTGCCCGGCATCCCTCTTAGCTTGCAACTCTTTGAGATGGACATGACAATTTCTTGCCCAATGTCCTATCTACCCACACTTAAAGCCTGGGTCATTCGAAGCAACTATTTGTTTCTTCTCCGCTGGTTTTGGTGGTGGCGCTTTTACCACTCCATTTCCCTTTCCCCTAATGTACCCTTTACCATTGGCAACACTTGCCTTGGGTGCGAGGTGAGGCCTCTTCTTGTTCCCACCTTCATTGATGGTGAGAACAGGTAAAACCTTTTTACCCATGGCCGCCTCGGCAGTTTTGAGCACAGAGTGAAGCTCACTTATGTTCTTGTCCCACCCGTTCATGTTATAATTCATAACAAAGTTGTCAAACCATTTTGACAAAGAGTTGAGGATCAAATCTGTAGCCAACACTTCGAGACAGGACAATTCAGCCTTTCGAGGCAGTCAATGTGGCTTTTCATCTTAAGTACATAAGATGAAACCGATTGGGTGTCATCCATACGACATGCATGGAGTGCTCCAACCGTTTTGAAGCGCTCTACCCTTGCTTGTTGTTGGAACGCTTCCTTCAACTGTGTAATCATTTCATACGCTTCGTGATGTTCGTACTCCTTTTGGAGATCTAGAGTCATACTTGCCAACATGAGGCAAGACACTTGGACAGAGTCCTCAGTGTTTTTCACCCAATTATTATAGGCCTCCTCATCTTCCTCATTGGGTTGATCGGGAATCGGATCGTCTAAATATACGACCGTTTCTCTTGCTTGAGAACAATTCTCAAGTTTCGAAACAAATCAATAAAATTGTTATGGTTTAGACGCTCCTTTTGGAGAATGGTCCTTAGTGATAGTGAGTGAACAGACGTGATATCATTATTTTCATTGTTGTGGGTGGCCATCTACAAAATTTAACAAAGTTGAATTTTAGTATTTTTGATATTATCATATTTTAATTATTAATACCCTTTTATGTGTCTTACACAATTTAAAATTATAGAATCCAACGTTACATTTATATAGTGGCTAGCTGACCGTTATCCCATTATTTAAGTTAACAAGGTAGTCATCGTTTGAGAATTGCAACCCTTTGCAACTTCTAGAGGTATGGGATCGACTTTAAACATCATATGTATAGTCATCATGTTTATCACATCAACACCCTTTGTAAACCACATTGTAGGTGATCCATTTAACATGGTTTGCAAATCAAGTCACCCTACTTACTCACACATGTGGGTTTACCAACACAAGTGGTTAGGTGACCTTTATCCCACAAATATGGTATTCCAACCTTAAATCACAAGTTTTATCAAAATGGTTAGGTGACCTTTATCCCATTAAGAGTTTCCAAGTGACTCCAGTGTTGTGCAAAAGGACGGTGTTAAACTTGTTTTCAAAAGAAACTTTAAGTTTTCATAATTCTAGTTCAGAAAACTCTATGTACCTTGTATTTTCATGCTTTCAAACACATGGTACCCTATGATTCTCTTTTTAATAAAACCCCTTTTATTAAAACTATTAATCCTTTTAATAACCTTTTATTAACTACTTAATGATAAGGAACAATAACTTTTTAAGCTTGTTATGTTTATTAATAAGTTTGTTATGCATATCCAAATATCAAACAATCAACCATAAAACAAACAACCAAACAAGCACAACCATTACAATCATAAGTGTATAACCATAGCCACTAAGTTGACTACACTTGTTTGCCATCACAAGTGTTGTCATTAGGTCTTTCCTAAGGGTTAACAATGACACATGAAAATGTGTCTATGAACTCCCACGTGAATCCACATCCAAATGCTTCAAGTGTCCATGTCTTTTGTGTCCTTCGTTTGTATCTTCCTTTGGGTCTCCAACTTGTGCATCTTCTTTTACAAAATCAAATCCTAATACAATTTTCTAATAAAAGAAATGCACCTAATCCATTTATTACATAACCGAAGAATAAATAAATTACAACCCAAATATACAAACACAAAATTATAATTACAACCCTTTGAAAGAATGAAACCAAACATGACAAAACATCCAACCAAATCTAAAACACACTTGGTCAAGGCTATGTTATGCACCAAAACATGTATCCAAATGCAATATCCAAGAACAAAATGAACCCCTTTTTTAACCCTCAAAATTTCAGCCAACATAAATGTTAGATCTAGGAACAATGGATCTAGATCATTTTGGATAGGCTTAGTACTTTAATCAATACCTGTAATGAATGATTGTAATTCATTAATTTGATGTATGCATTGTGTATATAGGTTAACCCACATGTGTGTTAATCTGTGTATGATTGCAGGTAGAAACATTATACTTGGTCAATTATTGAAATTGACTAAGTGTAAGAAACATTTACGAATGAACATTTTGTTCTTCCGTAGATATGTTTCTTACAAGTAACAAACATCCGAAGATCATCTATGGATGAACAATCAACTGGAGTTCAAGTGAAAATCAGAGTTCAAGTGAAGACTCCTGCGGATGAGCAAACTCCTGCGGATGAGCAAACACATTCGGAAGACAATATCTTCGGAAGACTGAATACCTTCGGAAGACTGAATACCCTCGGAAGAACAAACATCTACGGAAGACTAAGTACCTTCGGAAGAACTAAGTACCTTCAGAAGACTATGTAGCTGTGGAATCCGAACACTTGTATTTAAATAATACAAGTGTTACAAGTCAACAAGACAGTTGTGCGAATCCAAAGTGATCCGGTGTTTCCTTAACTGAAAGACATGTGCCTATAAATATGGATCCTAGGTTTCTAATCAAATGACGACACACGAACACAAACAACCAATCATCAATACGACAAACCCAAACATCACATCAAATCACACAAACATAAACCCTAGCAGCCGTCACATCAACATCAACACGTTCGAAGCATTTATTGTTCATTATTTTTTCATCTGTAATCATTAATCAATTTAATGAAATACGTGTGAATCAAATCTTTTCTTTTGCTTATTAATTGTGTTCTTCTCATTGTGTTCGTCATAATCATTAATCATTATATTTGATGTTTAGTTATTAAAACAATTAAACAAGGTTAATGTTAATTCCACAAACATTAACTTGATTCCCTATTAACACCGATAATTCCTGATTGCGATCCTTGGATTCACAGGTGGTATCAGTGCCAAGTGCTCATTGATTTAGATCGATTGATCTATCAGTGTTAATAGTGTTTAATTGTTTGCTTGTTTCACTAGATTTGTCAGTTTTTTTGCTGATTAGATCTATTGTTTTTAAGCAAATTGTTTTTGTGTGAATTGATTAAAATAGTGAATTGTCCTTTAGCAAGTACTGTTTCATTGCTTGATTAACTTGGGTCAATATTCAAATCAATACAATAGTAGATCTTGGTTATTGATTTAAATTCATAAATTTCTCAAGTTTATTTGAACAGATACATTAACAAATTTTTTATTCAACAAATCAAAACATGGGTAACTTTGGTGGATCATCATACCAACCTCCAAAGTTGGAAACAAAAGCAGAATTTAAATCTTGGAAAATCAAGTTCAAGAATCATGTGAATTATACAGATTCTGACTTATGGGCGTCAATAACTGAAGGTACTTATATTCCACCCACTCTTGGGCCGGATTATAATGACAATAATCAACCCATAAGTATAAAGGATCTATCACCTGATGATATTAAGAAGGTTAAAGTCGATATTAAGGCATACAACTTACTTAGTATGGCTTTACCTTAAGAAATATTGATCAGATGTAAGAATTACAAAACAGCAAATTCCTTGTGGAAGATACTTCATACACTCTGTGAAGGGAGTGATGAAATCAGAAGCATTAGGAAGGACACCCTTCGTTCACAATATGAAACCTTTCATCATATTGAGGGTGAATCAATTCTTCAACAACTCCATAGATTTATGCAACTTGTAACAGAGATGAATATCTTGGAGTTGAAATACACAAATAAGGAATTAAACAAGAAGATGCTCCATACTTTCCCAGAAAGTTGGAAGCAAACTGTGTCCATGTTCAAGAACACCATTGACCTTAAAGCAACTAGTTTAGATACATTGGTAGCTAAAGTTGAGGCTCTTGACATGGATGAAAAATCAAGAAACAAGAGTGTGAGAACACATGTCTCACCCTATCACTTTAAAGAAACAAAAAGTGCTGGAAGTGCCTTTATTTCCAACAATGATAGTGATAACTCTTGTACTTTGGGTGAAAGTGAAGAGGAAGTGAGTTTCTATGCATCAAAGTCTTCAAAGAAATCTTCTCAAAGTAAGTCAAGAAAATATAAAGGAAGAACTGATGATCGAAGAGATACATCATCAGCAAAGTCTTCATCAAATAACAACCAAACAGAGGCCATCACTGTGATTCTGGACTCTAAAGAACAAAAAACAGCTTTTGTAGCTTTCAGTTTAAGTATTCAAGCTTACCTGGGAAGCTCATTGACATCTGCCAACATTTGTCAGCAAGACTTGGAAGAATTACATCCAGATGTAGTAGAGGAGATGGATCTACAATGGAAAATGGCAATGATTGCTTATAGAGCCAAACAATATCTCAGGAGAAATACAAATTTGGCTGCTGCAAGTAAATCATCAAAGATTGGTGTTGATAAGTCAAAGGTAAGATGCTTCAAGTGCAATCTCTATGGACACTTTTCTAGAGAATGCAATCAACAATCAAATCCTGATTTGACACAACTTCAGCAACATCAGTCTCACCAACCGTTATCATCTCAAAGATCTTTCAGACAACCGCAAATTACCAAATCATCCCACCAGCCACAAATACATCAGCAGGAACAAGTAACTCTAAAGAAACTGGGCTGATCATACTTCAAGATGGAACCTGTGACTGGAGTATGTTTGAGAAGGAAGTCTTGGAAGAAAATCAAGCTTTAATGGCTCACATGGAAAACAAAGTACCACCCATGGCTAGAGATGTAAGAGATAGGTTATGTTCATCAATATGTGTTGAGGAAGTTGAAAGATATAGAGTCCATGCTCAACAATTGGCTGATAAAGTTAAAGAAACAATAATTTTGAATGAATCTCATGTAAGAGAACATAAATTATATCAAAATCAAAATTAACTCTTTACAAAACGATTTAGATAAACTTGTTTCAGAAAATTACAGTTAAAAAGCACAAGTTGAGCATCTGACCACTTTCTTAACTAAATCCATGACTAATCATGCATCAACTGAAGTGAAACTTCAGAAGTTTCAACTTTCATCTCAGCAGTATGAGAAATTATTAAATTCTCATATTGAATCAAAGAACATGTATGGGTTCGGATATAATGTTATGGCACCTCCTATAAACAATAATTACTCACCTTTACCTGAATCAATGACAAATAACTGGTCAAATCATTTTGTGCCAAGCACTGAGTTTGAAACAAACTCTAATCAACAAGTTATTCATAATAAAACTAAGGTGAATGAAACTGAGTCTTCTGAATTAGGAAAGAGTAATCAAAATGACTCATAATTTGACTTTGATGATTGTGATGACTTGGATGATTCTGATGAACATGATGATGATATACTAAACGTTGGTAAGAATGTTGTTTTTGAAACAAACATTCTAAAAGTCCTTGAAGAAACATTCATTCCCAAAGTTCTTGAAGAAACAAAATTGCCACATCCTCCAAAACAAAGAAACATGCTCAAGAGGATAAATAAACTGATTCAGTAGATGATCTACGGAAGGCAAAATCAATAGCAAACAAATCAAAGCCTCAAAAGCTGAAAGAGGATAAATCAGCTTCAAAACTGGAAAAGGATGCAAAGCCTCCAAAGTTGACAAAGAAGAAGAAAGTAACTGGTTCTGGCAAAGAATCAGAGGAGATGTATTGCAAATGGTGTGACATGAAAAATCACAATACTGAAGATTGTTACTTCAGTAGTTATTGTTCTATTTGCAATATGAACAATCACATGACATCTGACTACTACTTCAACACACATTGTGCTATTTGTAACAAAAATAACCATTCAACTCAAGAATGTTATTCCAACAAAAAGAACAGGACAAAGAGCACAAAGAAGAAACAATCAGATAAAGTTGAATTAGACACTCAATCTACTGATTGTGAAAAATATTCAAAAATTAAGAAGCCACAAAAAAACAAAAGCCAAAACCAAAGGAGAAAACATCCACTGATGTTCAACCTTTGAAGAAAAGAAGAACATTTCAGCAATCAAAAACACCTCACAAATGGTGGACTAAAAAGGAAACAAATGCTGATGATACTTTCTTTGATAATTTTGAAAAAGAAACTCATGTACCTCATTCAAAATCAAAAGATAATGAAACTTTCAATAATCAAGATTGTAAGGATTCTTATAGGTTTGATGCACCCAAAACATCCAAAGTCTCTTTGCAAGCATGCACTAAAGAACCGAAGTAGAAATGCTTCGGAAGTTTTACATCATGCACTAGAAATATTCTAAGTGTAAAATCTTCCGAAGCCAAGACCAATATCTTCTGAAGCCAATAATGAAGTATTCTGAAGCTTCAAAGACAAAGTCTTCCAAAGCCAATTAGTGAAGACAGATTTCTTCCGAAGACTTTTAGAGATATGCCTTTATCTGATGTACTTTACCATAAAGTTGGACCACCTTTCCACTGCAACTCTGTAAAGTCACCAACTTACATGAGTTGGTGAAAGGTCCATGCTTTTGGTAACTGTACATTGAGGTCTTGAGTCCATGCTTTCTACTTTATGTACTTTTATCCTTTTTGTAATATATTAGGATGTGAGCTATGGCATGTCATAGTCACAAGTCAAAAGGCAGATATGCCTTTTGATTCTACAAATGATTTTGTTTGTGTCTAGTCAATTGTATTCGGCTGGCTTTCAAAGTATAGCCGGCTGTAGGTTGTAGTATAAGTATTCCATGTTCTTGTATCTTTCTTTATGCTTTGTAACACTTATAATAGAACTTGAGAAAGCAATATACTGCATCCTTGAAACCCAATATCTTGTGTGCTCTTGTTCTGTCTCTTACTCATTACTTGTGTTCTTAGTATCATACTTGTGGTTAATCCAGTTTACTGTTTGATTAAAGTTTGGTTAATCTCCTCTTTGTGTTGTTGTGTTGTAAGTGACCACCCTTCACCGGTCCTGCAATTGGTATCAGAGCTTTTCAGGCTCTTGATATAAGATCTCACCATCTTAAGATCCCTCACATACACAAATACTAAACTTTTTAAATGGCAGCCATTTCCAAGAGTGATATGGAAACTAGAACCATGAACAAGTCCCCACTGATCACTCTTGATGAATTTGATACCTGGTGTATGAGAATGGAAGGTTTCATCAGGTCTCTAGACTCAAGAATGTGGGAGTCTGTTGAAAATAGACCTTTCATACCCAGCACTCCTTCTGCTACTGGTGCTGGTATGATTCACAAAGATGTGGCTAACTACTCTGATGAAGATAGGAAGAGAGTAGAGATTGACAGAAAAGCCATGACAGCCCTTCAAACTGCCCTTCCAAACTCTGTGTACAGAGGTTTCAAGAAGTGCAAAACAGCTAAACAGTTGTGGGATGCACTAAAACTGATGTATGAAGGCTCCTCTGAAGCCAAGGAGAATAAGAAGGATCTCCTGAAGCAGCAGTTTGAAAACTTCACCTTCAAAACAGGTGAAAGCATTACTTAGCAATACTTCAGGTATGTTGAGATAGTGGATACTCTTGTGGATGGAGAAGTTCCTCTTAAGAATAGAGACATTGTAAGGAAGTTCATGTCCTCACTTCCTAGTCAATGGACACACTATTGTGTGGTGATCAAGAGAACTGAAAATCTCAAAACTCTTACTCTGACAGAGTTATATGGGATTCTCAGTGGTTACCAGATGGAGATGAACATGCAAGGTTCATCTGGCAACTCCAACAATCAATTGGGTTCAGCCCTGCATGTGGTTGAAAGGGATAGCATAGAACCCCAACATTATCTCATATGCTACCCTGACAATTCACCAAAGGGTCCTCTCATCACCTTCCCAGAGACACCCAGGGAGAACTACACTCAAGGAAGCCCATTCCAAGAGACAAGCTCTTCTCAAGCTTTTGTATCAACTAATGAAAGTTGTGGCAACTCTCTTTTCACTCTTGAAGACCTGGATTGTATCCATCCAGATGATCTGGAATACATGGAAATAGTTCAGCAGATGGCTCTTCTCACTCATAGAGCCAAGAAGTTCTACAAGAGAACTGGAAGGAGGTTTCCAAGCAATGCAACCAGTGGAAAGTTTGGCTTAGACAAAAGCAAAGTCAAGTGTTACAACTGTAACCTGATGGACCACTTTGCTAGAGAGTGTAAGGCACCTAAAACAAATGGTGGCCAAGCACAAACCAGACCAAACTACATTGAGAAAGCCCCTCAGAATGAGAAGCCAAAGCAACAAGTTGCTGTTGCTGTTGAAAAAGGAGGCTTTGACTGGAGCTTTCAGGTGGAAGATGCTTCTCCAAACCAAGCACTAATGGCAGATCATGATGAAGCCAAGGTATTGGAACATCTCTTTTCTCCTGAATGCATTGCTAAAGTTAATAGATACAGGCCTTATAACTTGGAGATGAGATCTGATCTTGAGTCCTTAAACATTTTAAAATCTGATTTTAGAAAGTCTAAAAATGATTATAAATTAAAGATAGAGGACTTAGAGAAAACCATTTTAGTTCTAAAACATGAGCATACAGATTTTAGGACTCAAATCAAAGATCTCATAACCAAGCTGACCGAGTGCCAGGCTGAGCTTGTGATCAGCAAAGCCAGGGCAGAAAAGAGTGTTCTTGAAGAAGAGACCTTCAAGAACATGATATCCTCATCCCAGCACAACAAGGTGTGTTATCAAAATAGACAGGGACTATGATCCAATGAGATAGCTCCTCCACACACAATCTTGTCTGTAAGATCTCCTAGGTGTGAAACTTGTGAAGATGAGCTTCCTCTCATAGATCCTATGAGCGAAGAGGATGAAGAAGAGATAGTGAAGAATTCCTCTAAGAAGAGTGAAGAGGAGGATTCTAAGAAGGGCCACTATCCTTCTGAGGAGAAGAAGATTACTGTGATGACCAAGTCAATGAGAAAGAACTTGATCAGGAAGAGCAAAAGAAAAGCAAGAAAGGCTCAAGAGATCAAGGCTACTTTTGACTCTAAGCAGAAACAAGTTTTTATCTCTGCAGGGTTTGAAGTAGTAAAGACTGAAGACATCAACCAAAACTCTTCAGCTAAGAGTTCTGGTTCTTGTTCAAATCATCTCAGTACCAAGAGGAAGACTGATCTGCTATGTACCACTGCTGCACAGCCTGGACCATCAAACTCCAAGAGCAGTTCCCAGCCCATAAGAACTGTCTTAGCATCTGCAAAGATGAAGGTGGAGAAGGGATGTGACCAAAGACAGTCTTGTTCTCATAAGAAGGCTCTTGTGAAGAAGAAAATGTTGTGTTCATGTGTGAAAGTACCTCCCACATTGCTAAGGATTGTCTATACAATCCTAAAAGTATTGTCCATATGACCAAGACAAAGACTTCAAAGAGTTCCAAGAAGATTCAAGCTTTGAAAGGAAAGTCTGTTTCCTTCGGAAGCTCCAAATCTAAGAAAAAGGCAAATGGAAAATTACCTTCGGAAGGGAAGTTGGTCTCGGAAGAAAGGAATTCCTCCGAAGCACTGAAGTCTGCTGCAGTGACTGCAGAATCTTCTGAAGGTTCAGTCATCAAAACTTCCAAAGTCCCAAAAGCTTCCAAAGTTTTGAAGGTCAAGTCCAAGACTCCAAATGTGGTGTGGAAGTCTAAGAAAGACCAAGTGACTGAAAATTCTCCATCAACAACAGCTCAAGATCCTCCTAGCACAACCATAGGATCTATTACTGTTGTTTTTCCTTCTATTATACTTAGTGAGCCCAAGACAATAAGGCTTGGGTTTCTAAATGCAACTAATCATTCTCCTTATGCAGGAACAGCTCAAGACAAATAAGAATGTCTGGATCATTGATAGTGGCTGTTCCAGGCACATGACATGCAATAGGTCACTACTCCATAACTTTGAGAGGATTGATGGAGGACCAGTTGCTTTTGGAGGAGATGAAGGTGGTTACATTTCTGGAAGGGGCAAGGTCACAAATGGTAATCTCAGCATCGAAAAGGTAAACTTTGTCAAGGAGCTTGGGTACAATCTTCTGAGTGTATCCTAATTTTGTGATCAGAGTCATAACATGCTCTTTACTAAGCATGAGTGCATTGTTCTCAAGCCTGGAGTGGTCATTCCTCATGAGCACATCCTGCTTAGAGCCCCCAGGAAAGGGAAGATGTACAAGATGGACTTGCAAGAAACATCTCCCTCTGGAGAAGTTTCATGCTTTCTGTTTAAAGCAAATAGTGATGAGTCTTTCCTATGGCATAAAAGAATGTGCCATGTAAACTTTAAGAACATGAATAAACTAATTAAACATGATTTGGTAACTAGAATGCCAAAGAAAGAGTTTACAAGTGATGATCATTGTGTTGCATGCCTGAAAGGGAAGCAACATAAGGTATCTCACAAGCCTAAGGAAAGGAACTCCATCACTACTCCCATACACTTATTACATATGGATCTCTTTGGCCCCACCAGTGTAATGAGTCTAGGAAGGACCTCTTATTGTTTGGTGATCAGAGATGATTTTACAAGATTTACTTGGGTTTTCTTTCTTAGAACTAAGGATGAGACCCCTGAGATTCTGAAAAATTTCATCTTAAAAATTGAGAATCAAAGTGATCACAAGGTCAAAACCATAAGATGTGATCAAGGGACTGAATTCAAGAATCAAACCCTTGATACATTTTGTGATGAAAAAGGTATTACAAGACAATGTGACTTTCAATGAACACACACCCTATGTGGCTGGTTCTGGTCCTGATTGGCTATTTGATCTTGATTTAGTTACCAACTGTTTTAACAAATCTTGTGAGAATGTTTCAGGATTGGCAGAAAATTTAAATACAGGTGATCCTGATCCAATATTTGAGCTAAGAAGACCTTAAACTCATACATCTTCAGCTCCAGTTGGAACTACTTCAGCAAATGAGGTTTCTATGAGCATTACAATGACAAACTCAGCTGATACATGTGAGGTGCCTTCAAATTCCAGCTTAGAGGCTCCACAACCAGATAAAGATACCTCAATTGTGGAAGACAACAATGGTGGTGGTGAAAGTGATCAAGAATTCCTTGATGCTAATAACCACACCATAGATGACAACATCAATGATGTCATACACTCAATGGATCAAGTCAATCTTGATAAATGTGGTGCTGTGGAGGGTGAATGTAACACTCCTAAAATATTGCCCAATTAGAAAACCATAAAATAGTATAAAGCCCAATAAAGGTCTGAATTGAGTTGGGCTTACCAAAGAAAACTTGGAAAAGAAACTAGCCTTTCTAGGCCCAATAGACCCAATAAGGGCCCAAACTTATAAACGAGGCCCATTTAAGGCCCAATACCCATTTATCATCTAAATAAATAGGTGATAATAAAATAATAAATTGAATTGTGATTCGAAGCAACTACGATAAGAATCCAAACTAAAAACAGATTCAAAAACCATACCGTGTAAAGTTCAGTAACCTAACGCGTACTAACGTCTAATTTACATCAGAACTTACTTATAATGGTTTTATATCCTTCTAAAATCATTGTTAATCATGATACATACTATAAACAGTGCTTGCTAAAAGATCCTAACCAAACGTGTATAATCAACTATGATACGTCGGAAAAACGTGAATACCGGATACGCCGACATTTTACCGATACCTGATACGTCAACCGAGCCCAATAGCATTGTAATATTTTTCTAATTCTTATATTTAATATCATATTCTAAATTAGAGAGTGAGACGATTATCCAGGAGCAATGTGGTTCGAGACGCGACCGAGGCGTGGACCGGCCTGAGATTGGGTCCAACCCGAAATTTGACGATAAATATACCGAATTCGTTTTATTTCGAATAGAGGTAGTTAAATATATTTATTATAGGTCATCTAATGATATTCGATCCAAAAGACTGGTTGTTACGCGATAACGAGGATCACGGGGCGTATACGCGATGCTGAAGGGAAGCCCACTCAAAAACACTAGGTATTTAAGCAAACATTTCCCTCATTTCCTCATTTGCAAACCCTAAAACATCAGAAAAATGTTCCAAAGAGCTGCTGCAGCGGCAACCGCCAGAGCAGGATGCTCCACGGCGAAGCAACGGCGGGGGGCGGCGGTGCCGCGGCGGCGGCGGCGGTGTCTGGCGAAGTTCTCAACCTACCCCCACCAATCTCGACCCCCTCAATCCAACGGTGGTGTTAGTTTCTTCTAATTTGCAACGATGATGGAGTTTAGGCGGGGAGAAGGCAGCGGCGGCTAGGGTTCTGGCGAGGGTTCCGGCCGCCGGAGCCGGCGACTGTCAGCGAGTGGCGGCGAGTGCCGCCCATGCGCTTCTTCCACTCGACGAGTTCTTTCCAATGGTGACCGCTGCGTTGTCTAACTCTTAGCGGTTTGAAAGTTATGGACAGTTGAAAATGACGGCAACTAGGGTTTCGGCCGCTTGGTGGCTGCCGGCCGCGGCAGCGCTGGCCGGAGGTAAGGACCGATGATTGTGAGTGGTGGTTGCTGCTATTTGAGGTGTGTTAGAGCTGTTTGACATTATTCTAGTGGGTTCATGTAGAATCATTTCAAGATCCTTGGAAAAGTTGGCGGTTTGGAGCTGTACTCTGGCAAGAATTCTGGCTGCTTCGGGCCAGCCGGTGGTGCCCGGTGGCGATCCATGGTGGACTGTGGCTGCATGTGGTGGATATTGGTGGTAGAAGTCATAACCGAGATGTTTGGTAACGTATGGTGCGGTTTAGTTGCGTTTTGGTTGCGAGATAACAATGTAATAGTGTTGTATGTAATCTTGGTGTGTTTTGGTTAGGTTAAACCTTGGTCAAAGCTGGTCAAACTGGTCAATGGACAGTCAACGCGATGCGGGTCGGATCAAACGAGTTCTAGGATGCGATATGGAAACGTTAGGTATAACCGTGCGATAGACATTCATATACGTAAATATAATGATTATATACTAACTTGTGTGTGCGTTGAGCTACAAATATGTATAAAATGTTAACTAGTTTATAAATCATCATGAATGGATGCGAAAATTTAAAATAACGTGAGCAATTGCATAATGAAAAACAACATTGGAAACATATATGAAGTTATCTTATCTCGTGACATATAAAATTCTTACAAGACGTATAGATGATTAATATATATAAAATACAATTGTACGTACCTATACATATATATATATATATATATATATACAATGGATACTTTTGGTTAACCGATATTCTCGCATATTGATTCAAGACTCATAATCCTATAATAATCCATCATCTTTATATTATTAATAGTCGATCATCTTGTTATTATTGGAATAAGTATTACTTGTATCACCCTTTTTATTCGATATAATGACAACTATTATTGATATTCAAATTATTCTAGCATCATATAAACTACATTGTTGGTAGGAATATATCTATATAATTATGGAATATGGGTGACCTTTAAAGGTGTGCTTACACTTATTGTCTAAAATATATTTTTTGTTTGCACTACACGTGTTAAGAAGAATTTAAACATATCTATCTGTGAACCACCTAAGTAATGTATAATTAATAAGCTAAGCATTTTAATGGCCTAAGTTAGGAAATCTTAAAAAATATATATGCTATGCACTTGAAAATAACATAATATCATGACATAAGAGTTTAATTCATAATATTCGATGCATTGTAGATTGCTAATACCTCACAACATTTAGAGGTTTGACTACATACATACATATGCAAGTATCACACATTTAAAGAATCAGCATAACGTTAGAATAAAAGCATAAACAATATAAATAATATTAGAACATCTAATACAATAATTGGAACATTAAAGATTTCTAATATCATCAATAATAATTATCTAAAAAGATTGGAATCTCTATTATCAACCGATTATTGTTACAATCATTGTACAAATAATCATTTCTCGAATAAAGGCACTTATTAACATAATAATCGCGAATTAGTACTTAACGACTAATAATTTCACAAGAAGCTAAGGTACATCAATGATACTAATCGTTAACTTTAAGTTAACCAAAGAGCTCAACCGCACGTATGTAATGACATCGTGCTAATTCTAAACATGAATCTCATATGTTCTATTAGAATTGGTTTGTTGGTGACCTTCACTTTTCTTTACCGAGCTCATAATTTATATAAGGATACCAGGTGAGTTCTAGTGATTCCCCTTTTTACTACTGTTTTGGGTTGAAACATGCTCTGTTATTTACGAACAATATTTGTGCTTTACTTGGTGATTGTATGTGGGATTTATGGTTACCTGCTGATACTTATATCATGATCATTAATTCTTTCGTGAACCGCTTGTTTTATATGGATAGATCTATTTGGGGAATCCCCCACACACAGTGGCTTCCGTTCCAGGAAGGGTACCCCACTGAGATCCTAAGGGGTCGGTTGTGGCATGTGACAGGTTTTGTTAAGAAACTATGGTGAACCATCTGGGCAGGTATGGTTCACTGGTTTGGGGCTCAGTTCTTCCTTCGGGAATATCCGGTTAAACACAACTTTAGAAGAGGCCAACCGGGACTGAGTGCAGGGTTGATTATGATTCTCCCATGATGTTGAAACTATGATTCATTCCTTTTGATCAAATGAGGATTTGTTAAGTCCTTTTTGTTTTTAAACTTTAAGCACTTGAACTCACCAACTTTATGTTGACACAAAATCTTTTGAGCATTTCTTTCAGGTACAGCTAGGTAGCTTAGCTGAGCTATAGAAGATATCTAAATCCGAAGCAAGAAGTGAGGGTAGGTGTTGAAGGCAAAGGATGAGCCTAGAAGCCTTAGTTACTGAAGCCTCAAGAAATATTGACCAAGAGATAGATTATGATACCTATGGATTATAGATTGAGGCACCTTGTAAACTGAAACTAAGCCAATATTCTAACGTAACTATTGTGAGATGCATTGAAATAAACCATTTAGTTTCCGCTACATTTTGGTTGTTGATTACCAACCGTTACGTCCCGCCTCTCTGGGCCCGGGGTGTGACAGATTGGTATCAGAGCCAAAGGTTGTAGAGAAGTAGGTCTGCTTCGCGAGACCTAAACTACAACCATATGAACCCTATAGGACCACCTTTGTATGAAGACTTTTTAAGCCAAGGTTATAGGAAAGTGGGTTAGCTTCGCGATACCTAAGCTACAACCATAAATAGGACCAACCTGGTAGGTTGTTTCCAAGAATTAGTGATCTAAAGTTTACAACCAAATAGATTGCATTAAGGACACTCATCTTTAATCTGTATACCTCATGGGATAGATACCATTAAGAATTCCCTACCCTATGAGAAACCTTCTTGCATTAGGGTATTACCTATGATAGGTGCACCCGAGTAAAACTAAGAATATTTGGAATCTTCTGGAGTTGACTATTAGGGCCCCTGAGCACTGGGGCTAGGTATGTTAAGAATCAAAGATGTGCAAGTATATTAAGACTTAAATTCTGGGGAGATACTTATCTGATTGCAAAACTGACTTTTGACACTATATGAAACAACAGCTATTAGTTTTATACTTGATACGACCTTGTGTCGTTATATGAAACAACAACTATTAGTTGAATACTTGATACGACTTGTGTCGTTACATGAGACAACTAGTTTAGTGATACTTGCTTATATGCTTCATTCATATGATGATACTTGTTGGAATACAGTGATAGGATAGCAACCATGATGTCTTTTTGTTTGACCTGCTCCCTAGTTTAGCATGTACCTGACTCATCATTTATTACTGGGTTTGTTGAACTGTACTTTGAAAATGGTTGGGTTAGCAAGAATGTTAGCATAATTAGAATCTAAGTGTGCTTAATTGCAGATGATAACCAAATGAAAATTTTGACTCCCCGACCTAATTACACAAAACTTGAAACTTATGATGGGAACAACTAGAATGATAGTGTAAGGTAAATTGACGATTACGGGTGCACACGTAATGGTGAATTTACAGGTACCCTTGAATTCTGGTGGGCCCTATCATGTAAACTAATGTCAAGGTATAACACTCAAGGAGCTAGTACATACAAGATTAAACACAAATATCCAATATATACTCAACAATTATAAATTTAAAACTTTCATGCTGGGAGAAACCATTTAACGCTTGAAGAGCTACCAAGGACGATATTGTAGTAACTATCCCTTTTTCTTTCTCTCTCTTTCTTTGTTCTGCTCTCCTATTGGAAGTATAATGATACAACTATCCAACCCAGGAGATCATCAAATGTTGTTTCAAACCCAACTAGTTTCGTGCTGAAAGTAAGGCACTTCACCTAAGTTGTTTGTGTACTCTTGCCGCTCTATTTTTCGCAATGTCTAAAAATTTCTTCCTACCTAGCAAAGAACTCGACAAAACTTCTTCAACATAGTAAGGGACCCTCTAACATAATGGTTGCAGCCGAGAATAGACCGAAGTAACAGATTTACGAGAAGCACCTTTTGTGATCAATGGCATAGAAGACTTGTCACTTCTTTCTTCCCTAGTAGCTCACACTTCATAGGACATTCTGGAGTCTAGAATCCCTCTGATCATTTTCTCAAAGTCCTCGATGAGCATAACTACTCTGCACCTATTCATGGTAATAGAACCCCTTAACCCAAGCACTATTCTTAAATATCAGCTTCGATAGTAATTAACCATCGTTTTTCATAGCACTATGCTTGTGAAATCCTTCATCATCCTCAACCGTTTGTCACCCGTTAACAAACTTCGATTGAAACATAAGTTGAATTATTTTGACCATGCTTTTAACTGGCCGTGTTCTTGGTAACCTTTCGAGTGCCAGAATAAGTAGGAAATGAAACCTCACTCTATAGCCCCGATTTCCACAAAGATAATAGCCCGAGTGCTAGAGTATTTCACCAAGAAAATCTGATCTTCGAGCTTTCGAAACAAAAATCCGAATCTACAATGTTGGTGAATTCCCTGTTTTCACACATTTTGTTACGGACTTATTCTTTATTAAATTATTGGACTAACGAATGGTGATGAATATGTGAGTCATCTCTACCTCGAGAGCTCTACTATTTGGGTGATGAATTCGTGAAGTGAGAGCAAAGATCACAAAGTTAGATTACAATCTTGATGTTATATAAGGTGTTAATAGAGCGGTAGTTAGTTCCCTCTCTACTAATAAGCACCTTAACGAAGTTCTAGAACCCTATCAAGTCCAGGTGCCGATGATAACAAATAATTCATGCGGGAAGACTCTCAGTTGGAGCTGAGAGGAATGTGCTACTCCAAAAAGATGTATTAAGAAGCATAGAAGATCAGCTACAAGAAATATCATGTGTTAAATCACTTGAGGTCCAATTACGGCGAGGTAATGAACACGCAGAAGATAGTAGGCGAGAAAGACCACCACAACAATCACCAGTCGAAAGCATCAATTATTTCCCTCTCAAAGTCCTTAAAACATTCTTAAGAGTAATTCACCAATGCCATACCCTAGAAAACTCAGTGCGTTAAAATTCGAGCCAGAAGGCTTACTATCATATTTCAGTGGAACAATTGATAGGCCTATAAGTAACTAGGGTTTAGATGAAGTTACTTATTGCACGAATGGACCCCTACAGGGTACGGTTACTTTGGAGAAAGGGGAGCGAGAAAGAGGTCATCTGGAAGGTTGACCTTGATTGGGAGGCACTATAAGGGAATTAGTGGAAGTGTATACAACGATTCTGTAGTTAAGATAACAGTTGGAGTTTCTCTTAAGGAATTTGGATCGAAGAGAACACGTAATGTAGGAAGGTACTGAATTTGAAGCTTATGTTAAGGAGCTTGTGGAAAGAAAACATATTCAAGAACTGTTAGATAAATAGTTCATGAGACCGGGTATGTCACCTTGGAGAAACCTGATACTCCTCAAGGAAGGAGTACAGAATGCTACAAATATGGATAAACTATCCAGAATTAAATAAAGTCACCAACGAGAAGTGATATCCCCTTCCTGAAGTTGTTAGTCTGCTTAATCAAGTTATAAGATGCTACTTACATCTTAAATGCTATCAGCCACGAATATATGGGGAGTAACGCTACAAAGGTAGCACTTAAAGCAAAATATGGCGAGTATGAAGATTATAGTCAAGCTTGTGTGAGGGAAGCTACACAATTCACAGTATCCATGAGCCTCATGAATAGGATTTGTTAGCAATACTTAGGCATGTGTGTTGTCCTACCATTGCTAATGAGCATGAAATGGAAGACAATTCACTAAAAGTTGGGGCCATCTAAGTTTGAGGAGTACTAAAAACCCCGTTGTGATGTGTCCATGATTAGGATTTAACAAGAATGGTATAAGGATTAATAAAAACTTCACTTGTGTAGCTATACGACTGACATCGTTATTCCAAAAAAGTGGCGAATTCGTCTGGACATGGATCAGGAGTTTGGGATGCCACAGGACAAGACAATCGTCTAGACACCTGACCACTCAAAAACACGTGGAAGGCAACGTCATGCAAGCAAATATTTGGATGCCTTACCTGTACGGTTACCGTATGTGTAAGTTACGCAAATCATAAGAGGTTATAACGCGCCCCAGATCGGAAAACTCTCAACGCGCGTCAACCCGTATGGATGGGTCTACTAAAAGACTGAGATATCGTTCCAGGGAAGGAAGCATATAGAAGAAGCACTTAGTAGAAGAAAAAGGCTTAACCCCCCTTAGGATGTGAATCCTAGAAGGAAGAAGGCCAAAGAAGCCTTTTTAAAGAAGGTTAAGGGTTAAAAAGGAAGCTTTGAAAGGTAGAGACTTTTAAGTATGACCTAATCTCTTCGTTCTTATCAATCATGAAAACTTCCTAGTTTTGGCTTGACAAGAACAAGCATATCGGTTCCCGTCATTAATCTATACTCTTTGGGAAAACCCAAACCCTTTTTGATCTGGAACCTTTAATCTATTATATCCTGGATCTCCTATCTAATTAAGGGTGGTCACACTAACACCTTTTTCTTTTCAACCTATTATATGACCCCCTGTGTGAACTGCAATGTTGTTGGGGTTGTGGAAATTGTCCCCTTGCTAGAGTTGCCTAGTAGGATTGTATGTCAAACCGCAGTGGGGAATCTCTTCATGTCAAATTTGTACAAAAGTTATATAATCGGATGGTGAAACCAAATATCTTTATATGAAACGACCCTCTAGTTTTATCATGCATGTTCTAACGTTAGGATGATTACTTGAATCTAAATCAAACCCAGTTATTTGATACAAAATCAGCAGCATTTGTCGTGGTATGCTCGGCTAAAAGTTTGCAAATCCTTAAGACTTATGCTACGGGTGTAACACACTCGGAAACAATATTAGCGATACTAAAATTTCGAGGACGAAATTTCTTTAAGGAGGGGAGAATGTAACACCCCTGAAATATTGACCAATTAGAAAACCATAAAATAGTATAAAGCCCAATAAAGGTCTGAATTGAGTTGGGCTTACCAAAGAAAACTTGGAAAAGAAACTAGCCTTTTTAGGCCCAATAGGCCCAATAAGGGCCCAAACTTATAAACGAGGCCAATTTAAGACCCAATACCCATTTACCATCTAAATAAATAAGTGATCATTAAATAATAAATTGAATTGTGATTTGAAGCAACTACCATAAGAATCCAGACTAAAAACAGATTCAAAAACCATACCGTGTAAAGTTCAGTAACCTAACGCGTACTAACGTCTAATTTACATCGAAACTTACTTATAATGGTTTTATATCCTTCTAAAATCATTGTTAATCATGATACATACTGTAAACAGTTCTTGCTAAAAGATCCTAACCAAACGTGTATAATAAACTATGATACGTCGGAAAAACGCGAATACCGGATACGCCGGCATTTTACCGATACCTGATACGTCAACCAAGCCCGATAGCATCGTAATTATTTATCTAATTATTATATTTATTATAATATTCTAAATTAGAGAGTGAGACGATTATCCAGGAGCAATGTGGTTCGAGACGCGACCGAGGCGTGGACCGGCCTAAGATTGGGTCCAACCCTAGAATTTGACGATAAATATACCGAATTTGTTTTATTTCGAATAGGGGTAATTAAATATATCTATTATAGGTCATCTAATGATATTCGATCCAAAAGACCGGTTGTTACACGATAACGAGGATCACAGGGCGTATACGCGATGCTGAAGGGAAGCCCACTAAAAAACCCTAGGTATTTAAGCAAACATTTCCCTTATTTCCTCATTTGCAAACCCTAACACATCAGAAAAATGCTCCCAAGAGCTGCTACAGCCGCAACCGCCGGAGCAGGAGGCTCCACAGCGGAGCAGCGGCGGCGGGCGGCGGTGCCGCGGCGGCGGCGGCGGTGTCCGGCAAAGTTCTCAACCTACCCCCATTAATCTCGACCCCCTGAATCCAACGGTGGTGTTAGTTTCTTCTAATTCGCAACGATGATGGAGTTATGATGGGGAGAAGGCAGCGGCGGCTAGGGTTCTGGCGAGGGTTCCGGGCGCCGGAGCCGGCGACTGGCGGCGAGTGGCGGCGAGTGCCGCCCATGCTCTTCTTCATCTCGATGAGATCTTTCCAATGGTGGCAGCTGCGTTGTCTAACTCTTAGCGGTTTGAAAGTTATGGACAGATGAAAATGACGGCAACTAGGGTTTCTGCCGCTTGGTGGCTGCCGGCCGCGGCAGCGCTGGCCGAAGGTAAGGACCGATGATTGTGAGTGGTGGTTGCTGCTATTTGAGGTGTGTTAGAGCTGTTTGACATTATTCTAGTGGGTTCATGTAGAATCTTTGAAAGATCCTTGGAAAAGTTGGCGGTTTGGAGCCGTACTCCGGCAAGAATTCCGGCTGCTCCGGGCCTGCCGGTGGTGCCCGGTGGCGATCCATGGTGGACTGTGGCTGCATGTGGTGGATATTGGTGGTAGAAGTCATAACCGAGATGTTTGGTAACGAATGTTGCGGTTTAGTTGCGTTTTGGTTGCGAGATAACAATGTAGTAGTGTTGTATGTAATCTTGGTGTGTTTTTGTTAGGTTAAACCTTTGTCAAAGCTGGTCAAACTGGTCAGTGGACAGTCAACGCGATGCGGGTCGGATCAAACGAGTTCTAGGATGCGATATTGAAACTTTAGGTATAACTATGCGCTAGACATTCATATACGTAAATATAATGATTATATACTAACTTGTGTGTGCGTTGAGCTACAAATATTTATAAAATGTTAACTAGTTTATAAATCATCATGAATGGATGTGAAAATTTAAAATAACATGAGCAATTGCATAATAAAAAACAATATTGGAAATGTATTCATATGAACAAAGATATTAGAAACATATATGAAGTTATCTAATCTCGTGACATATAAAATTCTTACAAGACGTATAGATGATTAATATATATAAAATACAATTGTACATACCTATACATATATATATATATATATATATATATATATATATATATATATATATATATATATATATATATATATATATATATATATATATATATATATATACAATGGATACTTTTGGTTAACCGATATTCTCGCATATTGATTCAAGACTCATAATCCTATAATAATCCATCATCTTTATATTATTAATAGTCATCATCTTATTATTATTGGAATAAATATTATATGTATCACCCTTTTTATTCGATATAATGACAACTATTATTGATATTCAAATTATTCTAGCATCATATAAACTACATTGTTGGTAGGAATATATCTATATTATTATGGAATATGGGTGACCTTTGAAGGTGTGCTTACACTTATTGTCTAAAATATATTTTTGGTTTGCATAAACGCGTTAAGAAGAATTTAAACATATCTATGTGTGAACCACCTAAGTAATGTATAATTAATAAGCTAAGCATTTTAATGGCCTAAGTTAGGAAATCTTAAAAAATATATATGCTATGCACTTGAAAATAACATAATATCATGACATAAGAGTTTAATTCATAATATTCGATGCATTGTAGATTGCTAATACCTCACACCATTTAGAGGTTTGACTATATACACACCTATGCAAGTATCACACATTTAAAGAATCAGCATGACGTTAGAATAAAAGCAAAAACAATATAAATAATATTAGAACATTTAATACTATAATTGGAACATTAAAGATTTCTAATATCATCAATAATAATTATCTAAAAAGACTGGAATCTCTATTATCAACCGATTATTGTTACAATCATTGTACAAATAATCATTTCTCGAATAAAGGCACTTATTAACATAATAAGCGCGAATTAGTACTTAACGACTAATAATTTCACAAGAAGCTAAGGTACATCAATGATACTAATCGTTAACTTTAAGTTAACCAAAGAGCTCAACCGCACGTATGTAATGACATCGTGCTAATTCTAAACATGAATCTCATATGTTCTATTAGAATTGGTTTGTTGGTGACCTTCACTTTTCTTTACCGAGCTCATAATTTATATAAGGATACCAGGTGAGTTCTAGTGATTCCCCTTTTTACTACTGTTTTGGGGTGAAACATGCTCTGTTATTTACGAACAATATTTGTGCTTTACTTGGTGATTGTATGTGGGATTTATGGTTACCTGCTGATACTTATATCATGATCATTAATTCTTTCGTGAACCGCTTGTTTTATATGGATAGATCTATTTGGGGAATCCCCCACACACAGTGGCTTCCGTTCCAGGAAGGGTACCCCACTGAGATCCTAAGGGGTCGTTTGTGGCATGTGACAGGTTTTGTTAAGAAACTATGGTGAACCATCCGGGCAGGTATGGTTCACTGGTTTGGGGCTCAGTTCTTCCTTCGGGAATATCCGGTTAAACACAACTTTAGAAGAGGCCAACCGGGACTGAGTACAGGGTTGATTATGATTCTCCCACGATGTTGAAACTATTATTCATTCCTTTTTTATCAAATGAGGATTTGTTAAGTCCTTTTTGTTTTTAAACTTTAAGCACTTGAACTCACCAACTTTATGTTGACACAAAATCTTTTGAGCATGTCTTTCAGGTACAGCTAGGTAGCTTAGCTGAGCTATAAAAGATATCTAAATCCGAAGAAAGAAGTGAGGGTAGGTGTTGAAGGGAAAGGATGAGCCTAGAAGCCTTAGTTACTGAAGCCTCAAGAAATATTGACCAAGAGATAGATCATGATACCTATGGATTATAGATTGAGGCACCTTGTAAACTGAAACTAAGACAATATTCTAACGTAACTATTGTGAGATGCATTGAAATAAACCATTTAGTTTCCGCTGCATTTTGGTTGTTGATTACCAACCGTTACGTCCCGCCTCTCTGGGCCCGGGGTGTGACAGTGAATCATCTATGCCAGATCTAAATTTCTCAAATTTAGATCTTTCTCGGCAACTTGCTGTGATCCCTCAACTTAGGATCCACAAGTCTCACCCTACCACAAACATCATAGGAGATGTTGTCAGAGGGGTAAGAACAAGAGGACAAAACCATGAAGCAAATGTCTGTCTTCACTTTGTTTCTCATCCCAGATAGAGCCAAAGAAAGCTGATGAGGCTCTAAAGGATGGAAGTTGGGTTGAAGCTATGCAACAAGAGTTGCTTCAATTCAAAAGGCAAACAGTTTGGAACCTTTGTCCTCTTCCTCATGGGAAGACTACCATTGGAACCAAATGGGCGTTTAGGAATAAGAAGGATGATAGAGGCATTATCATCAAGAACAAGGCTAGACTAGTTTTTCAAGGATACACACAAGAAGAACGGATTGACTACACTGATGTCTTTGCTCCAGTAGCAAGACTAGAAGCTGTTAGAATATTCCTTGCATTTGCTGTATCCAAGAACTTAAAGGTCTTTCAACTTGATGTGAAGTGTGCTATTCTATATGGAGTGATTGATGAAGAGGTATATGTCAAACAGCCACCTGGTTTTGTAGACCCTGATCATCCTGATTCTGTCTGCAAGCTTGACAAAGCTCTTTATGGGCTGCATCTGGCACCCAGGAAATGGTATGAGACATTGTCTGAGTATCTTTGCAAACATGGATACAGGAGAGGTACTATAGATGGAACTCTGTTCATCAAAGGAGAAGGAAATAACATATTGCTAGTTCAAGTGTATGTAGATGACATCATCTTTGGTTCAACTAATCCAAAGCTCTGCAAAGACTTTGAGAAGCTCATGAAAGACATATCTGAAATTAGTGCAATGGGAGAACTCAATTTCTTTCTGGGAATTCAAGTGAAGCAAGTTGAAGATGGTATCTTCATAAGTCAGTCAAAGTATGTTCAGGACATACTCAAGAGGTTCAACATGACTGATTGTAAGATTTCTAAGACACCCATAGCCAGAAACCACTCCCTTGGACCTGATCTTGAGGGGGAGTGTGTAGATGAACACTTATACAGGGCTATGATTGGGTCTCTTATGTATCTTACTGCTAGCAGGACTGATATCATGTTTGTTACATGCATTTGTGCAAAATATCAAGCCAACCCTAAGATATCTCACCTCATCACTGTCAAGAGGATTCTAAGATACCTCAAAGGTGCTTCAACACTTGGTTTATGGTATCCAAAGAATCATGACTTCAATCTGTATGCTTATACAGATAGTGGTTATGGTGGTTGCAATATGACTGCAAAGTCTACATCTGGGAAATGTCAATTTCTTGGTGGAAGGGTTGTCTCATGGCAATGCAAGAAACAATCCTGTGTGTCTGCATCAACTGCTGAGGTTGAATACATTGCTGCTGCAAGCTGCTGTACTTAAGTGCTTTGGATTCAAAATCAGATGCTGGACTATGGATTTACGTGGACAAATATACTTGCAATCAGCACTAAGATCAGGCATGATTTCAACAAACTAATCAGGAAGATGTTTAATGTTATAGTATGATCCCATTCTATGTGTGATAGCATCGGATCTAGTTTGATCAATTAGATTTGAATTTGCAGCGGAATATAACAGAAATAAGATCAAATTCAAGCAAGACAAGTATGAATATGCAATCACACTATGACGATTATAGAGAGAGAACTTTTCTGTTAATGGAATATTTTCATTCACGCTAATGCTTCGGTTACAAAACAACTAGGTCAACATTCCTCTTATAAAGGAATGTGACGTCAGCTGATGTCACTTGATAGTGACATCTAACTAATTTAACAAACTACTGAAAATAACTAATATACTGAAGATGTCCACAACAACTAAGGACACCTTCACAAAAAACTAAGTGTAAAACAAAATTACAACTACTGAAACTATAACATCTGAAGTGTAAGAACTTCAGATGTTTTACAATAATAAAACTACTGAAAGGAAACTACTGAAAAGTAAAAACGTTACAACTACTGAAAGTAACACACTTCAGCTGTTTGAGACAACTTCTGAGAACTTGGTCTTCAGACTTTGTCTTCAACATATGTCTTCAGACTTTGTCTTCAGCCTTTTATCTTCAGACTTTGTCTTCAGACTTTGTCTTCAGCCTTTTATCTTCAGACTTTGTCTTCAGACTTTGTCTTTAGACTTTGTCTTCAGACTTTGTCTTCAGCTGATGCAGATCTCTTCAGTTGTTGTGATGTCTGTGGGACTTAAAGGTTTTTCTGATCTGGCTCATTGGTTTTTTTGGTCCAACAAACTCCCCTTGAACCAATGCAGCCAAAACCTTTAAGCTTATTGAAGTCCCACTTATTGGCAGACATATTTTCTGGATCAGCTCAGAAATAACCAAGTCAAGCTCAGGCCAGGAAGAGGTTTCAAAAATTTGTTTGGCAAAAGATGAATGGGAACTCTGTCTTGGGGAATTTGGACGCAGAGCTGTTACCCCAATCATTAAACCTACTTCCCAATGATGAGTCTGTAAGACTCTCTGACATAGGCCTCTAGAAGAACAACTTTATCTTCAATTGTAAGTTCTTCAGCTTCACTCTCAAAGAATAACTCAGGCCCATAGTACTAAGACAAGTATCTCACAGTCTTTCCATTCTTCAGCTCCACAGTTGTTATTTCTCTGTAAGCAAACTCATCAGGATGAGTACCTTCAAGTAACAACTGGAGCTCATTTCTTCTGATTTCTTCAAGCTTCTTGTAAATTAACCCCTTTTTCACCATTTTGTTTTCCAACAAAGTTTGTGGGGTCATCTTAGTCTTGTAAGCTCGCTTGAAATCATCAAGGATTTCCCAGGGTGACACTACAATGGCCAGCATTATCACAGCATCCACAATCTTTCTCACTTGGCCATTGTATCTACTTGGAATATTTTTCTTATGATTCCTGTCACTAACTCTGGGGTCAGGCCAAATCCTTACTCTCTCTTTCTGATACTGAAAAGTAAATCTGAGAGCATACAACCTCTGAGCATGTTTCTTCATTGCTTGTATGGATGAAGACTTAGGAAATTCCTTATCAACCATCCTTAACAGCTGCTCATCGTGTTGTTTCTGGTGTTCTTCTTCTTCAATCTTAACCTTAACCATTTGCCTTTGAGTATCAGGAGTGATTGTTGTTGGTTGACTCCTAGGCTCAGGTTTCTTCATCTTAATCACAGCAGAGATTGGCAGACTATCCTCCTCATCATCATCTTCTTCTTCTTCCATCCTCAACACCTTTCTCTTTCTCTTAGGTGCATCACTGGTGGTTGATTGAGTGGGTTTCTTGGGTAAAGGAGTTGGTTTTGAGGTTTGTGAGGGTGGTTGTTTTGATGGTTGTGAGGTTGGTTGTTTTGAGGGTTGTGAGGTTGATTGTTTTGGAGGTTGTGAGGTTGATTTTGAGGGTTGTTTTGGTAAGGGAGATTGTAAAGGCTGCTCTATCATTTTGGTTGTGAGGGTAGCTTTGGATAACTTAGCCATGTCAGACCTTTTCCCAGCACCAGCTTCATCCAGAGCTTCTATGATCAATCCTTTATTGAAGGTTTCAGAAGAGCAGATTTTGGTGGTTATCTCCAAAATACTATCTCTAGACCATGACTTTACTTCAATGATAGGTCTTCCCAAGTGTTTTGATAAGAATCTGATCATAACTTCCAATCTTTCCCTTTCTTTCTCATTGCAGCTTGCCCATCTATTTTCAATCTCCTGAATCTCTAGCCTTCTGATCTCAGAATCAAGTTTGGCAGTGTCAAAGCCTTGTCTAAAAAGCTAATCAATAATCTTATCCATGGATTTGCTGTGTTGCTCATCAGCTTCTTTGATCATTTCTTGCAACTTCTTCTCATCCTCAGTCTGTTCAGCAGCACTTTTCTTTCTCTTGTAAGTAATTATCTCTTTCCTTTCTTCTCTTTGGCTTCTTCCTCTTCAACTCTCTTTCTTTTATCTTCTTTCACTGACTTAGACTCCCCTTTTTGGTTGCATTGGGTTCAGGGGTTTGAATGTCAGAAAGTTTCTTTGACACAGCATCATCAACAAGGGTTTGAAGATTTGAGGAAATCCTCTCATCAATGGTTTGATGGACAATAGTAGTGATGATGGGAGTGATGAGAGGTAAGGAAGATTTAAAAGCAGCAACCATTTGCTCAGAGGGGTTCTCTCCCTGAGAAATGGTGCTTGAAACAGAGGCTGGTGGCTGATTTGTTTAGAGTGGCTCAGTGTTTGGGAGAGCTTCAAAAGAAGCTGCCATCTGTGGGTGAATTGGGGCAGATGGACTTAATTCCTGAGACATTTTGGCAAGCAATTCTTGTAATCTGCATACCTCAGCCTCAAGAATTGTGTTTTGGGCTAGAACTTCAAAGAAAAAGCCCAGGTCATCATCAGTTTTAGCTGAATCAGCTGACCTCCTAAGTAAATCAGGATGAACATGTGCTGAGTGTAGATCAGTATTCACATGTGCCCCTTTGTCTTGGAACTGGGGACTTCCTGCCTCAGGATTAAGCCCTTCATTGGCAGTTGCCTCTGGTGAGGTCTTAGAGATGATACTAGCTTCATCCTGTTCATGTGCTGAAACAGGGGAAGAGGTAGCCTCACCAGATGTTCTAGTCTCCTCATCTACACTGGGAGATTCAACTTTGTAATCCCTATGTTGTGGGTTGTTAACAGGTTTCTGGGGAGGGGTAGAGGAATGTAGTTGAGTCAGCACTTGTGCAATGACTGCAGTTGGGCTTGTAGGGGTGGTTTCAGTGTGAGATATAGTTGAAAAGGATTGCACCTGGGGTGAATGGGGCTCTTTAATGGCAATCTTCTCAAGTGAGAGAGATTCCAGTAATGTGGTTTCCCCAATGTTGGTTGCATAAGGATCCTGTTGAGAGGATACCTGAGCGGTTTCAGCTGGTAGAGTCTTTGAAACTACAAGGGGATTAAGACTAGTAGTTTCATCCTGCGTTTGTGCTGCAGGGGCATCATCAGGGGACTCAACTCCCTGAGTAGCCTTTTTGGTTTTCTTGGATTTTGGTTTGGAGGGGACTTTAGATCTGGAGGTGAAGGCTGTGGGTTCCCTCTGCTTGGGTTTTAGCAGTTTGGCAGCCTCTTTGAGTTGTGGATTTGAGTTGTGCCTGGAGTATACTTCTGGCAAAACTACCATAGCAGGGACTCCAAGGCCAACAAGGCCATCAGATTTTAATTGATTAAGAATTATGGCCATAAGAAACCTTGGATATAATATCCATCTATTAGCCACAGGTTTCATTGCCAGATCTTTTAATTCCAAAAATATTATTTCAGAAAAATTTAAGCTTTGGCGTTCAAGGATAGAATACAATACCTGTTGCCATCTGGATGACATTTGATCCCATGAAGATGTTTTGGGGGCAAGACAGACATTGATCATATGGAAAATGAGACGCTCAGCATCATGAAAGTGCTTCTTCAGAATAGTGGTAGCACTTAGGTCACCCTCATAGCCATGGTTAACAAAGGATAAATCAATGGTGCCTTTGGGGTATCTGGTGACATAGGTGGCATCATTCAGGTCTAGGGTTTGACGAATGATCTCAGAAGTGATGACCACCTGTTTCTGGTTGACAAACGACTGGAGAGTGATCGAATCATCATTCTCAGCAGTATGAACAGTGACGTTTGTCCAGAATTGGCGAAGGGTATCGGGATAGATGGTAGGATTCAAGAGGAAGGCTGTGTGATATTGGGAATCAACCATCAGATCAATGGCAGCATCAAACTTGGTCCAAAAGGCGGATTTGGTAAGGTAAGCGACACAGTTGTGTCGAGGTTTGATTTGCATGGTCGCCATTAATGGAAGATGAACGTTTGGAAAGTGAGTTATGAAAAGTTTGAAGTTAGGGTTAGGTATTTATAGGTTATGAAACGGCTGAAAGAAAACAACTGAAAGTTGTGGTGTGAGTCATCAGTTGTTAGAAAACAACTGAAGACATGATTTTAACTTTCAGATGTTGTAAACAACTGAAGACTTGGTGTTAGTCATCATTAGTTGTAAACTACTGAAGACTTGGTTTTGGCTTCAGTTGTTTTGAAATGAAACAGTAGTTGTTGTCCTCAATTCACAAAGTTCAGCTGTTTCAATGACCTTAACACTTACTCATCAGATCATCTATTTTCAGATGTTTCATTGGTCATCAGTACTTATCTATTATAAAGGACATCAGTAGTTTGAACTACATCAGTACTTTTCAACAAATAAAGTACTTCAGTACTTTTAAGTAGTTTAGTCTTCAGTAGTTATAAAAACTGCTGAAGATAAAATGACTTATCAGCACTTATTTTTGACAGCTTTATACTAATGCTCATCAGTACTTATTAACTAAGAGCATCAGTAGTTGTCAAATTATTCTAGTTGCAGCATACCAAGCCTGAGCACAAGATTATGGAAAGTTGCACTGTCAAAGGCTTAGTAAATATATCTGCAAGCTCATCAGCACTAGGCACAAACTTTGGATCAATCAGACCTTTTTCATAACAATCCCTGATAAAATGATGTCTGATCTCAATATGTTTGGTCCTAGAATGCTGGACAGGATTCTTAACAATACAAAGAGCTAAAGCACTATCCATTAGTAAAGGAGTCTTAGTCTCTGTAATGTCATAATCCAATAATTGATTTTGAAGCCAGAGTACTTGAGATGTACAGCTTGCAGCTGCAATGTACTCTGCTTCAGCTGTGGATGTAGCAACTGAAGTTTGTTTCTTACTCTGCCAAGAATTAAACAGTTGCCTAGAAATTGGCATCCACCAGAAGTTAATTTTCTTGTTAACTTACACCCTGCATAGTAACTATCAGAGAAAGCAACTAATTTGCAAGAGTGCCCAGTGGAATACCAAAGTCCTAAAGATTGAGTTCCTTGCAAATATCTAAAGATCCTCTTGCCTGCAATCATATGGGAATCTTTAGGTGCAGCCTGAAATCTAGCACAGACAAAAGTTGCAAACATAATGTCTGGTCTAGAAACTGTAAGGTACATCAAGGAACCAATCATACATCTGTAAAGAGTTTCATCAACTGCTTTACCTTTCTGATCAACATCCAGTTATGTGTTGCTGCACATGGGAGTAGAACAAGGCTTACAGTTTTGTAAATCAAACTTGGTTAACAAATCTTTTGTGTATTTTGACTGATGAATAAAAGTTCCATCAGCCATTTGTTTGATTTGCAAACCCAGAAAGAACTGTAATTCTCCCATGGCACTCATTTCAAACTTTTGTTGCATCAATTTAGTAAAGGCATCACACAACTGTGGATCAGAGGATGCAAAAATAATGTCATCTACATAAATTTGAACAAGGAGCTTATGCATGCCTACTTTCTTAATGAACAAAGTTTTATCTATGGAGCCTCTAGTGAAATTATTTTGAAGAAGAAAGTTAGATAATGTTTCATACCAGGCTCTGGGAGCTTGTTTCAACCCATAAAGAGCCTTATCAAGCTTATACACCTAATCTGGATGTTTATGATCTTCAAAACCTGGTGGTTGACACACATAAGCCTCTTCTTTTATTTTACCATATAAAAATGCACTTTTGACATCCATTTGAAAAACTTTAAGATTATTGAAAGCAGCATAAGCTAAGAACACTCTGATTGCCTCAAGTCTGGCTACAGGGGCAAAGGTTTCATCATAATCAATACCTTCTTCTTGTGAAAACCCCTGTATAACCAGTCTGGCCTTGTTCTTGACAATTTGGCTTTTTTCATCAGTTTTATTCTAAACACCCATTTAGTGCCTATTGCACACTTACCTTGGGGTAGAGGAACCAGTTCCCACACTTGCTGCTTTTGAAATTGAAGAAGCTCAAGCTGCATGGCTTCAACCCATCCATTGTCCCTTAATGCAACATGATAATTCTTTGGCTCTTGCTGACTGATGAAGAGAGCATAGAGACAGAAATTGGACAATTGGCTTCTTGTTGAAACACCAGCATTTATGTCACCAATGATCTAGGACATGGGATGATTCTTCAGTTCTTGATACTCAATAATATCTGTGCAAGTGTTTGTAGGAGATTCAGCAGCAACAGATGTTGATTCAGACTCTTGAAACCTAGAATGAGATGGCAGTTCAAATGAAGTAGAGGATTCAGAGATTTCATCAGCATTTGTTGTGGATGGAACTGCTGAAACTACAGGAACATCAAGTGTAGTAGACACAGGCAGATGATCACTACAACTTGCATTTATACCATCAGATGGAGCCTCATAAACAATAACAGATGGATACTGATATCGAACATATTGCAGTATGTCCAAGTCAAACAACTCCACAGGGTTTTGAGAAATTTTGTCTTTTGGAGATTCATTAAACTTGACATGCAATGTTTCTTCAACAATCTTTGTTCTGCAATTAAAAACTCTGTATGCCTTGCAAGTAGATGAATACCCAACAAAATACCCTGCATCCACCTTGGATTCAAACTTCTGAAGTGGATTCTTTGTGTTAAGAACATAACAGGGACACCCAAATGCTCTAAAGAATGAAATTAGAGGGGCCAAATGATGTAATAACTCATAAGGAGTCTTCATCAACCTCTGATTCACTAACACCCTATTCTGTACATAGCAAGCTGTGTTGACAGCTTCAGCCCAAAAGGTTAGTGGCAAACCTGAGTCAGCCAACATTGTCCTTGCGGCTTCAATAAGGGTCCTGTTCTTTCTCTCCACCACTCCATTTTGCTTAGGAGTTCTTTGAATGCTATATTGTCTCTTGATTCCCTTAGACAAATAGAATTCATCAAGAGTGTGATTCCTAAACTCTGTGCCATTATCACTTCTCACACATTTGACTGGAAGTGAATGCTGCTTTTCCACATGCAACACAAAATAAATGATGATTTGAGCAGCCTCATCTTTGGAATGCAAGAAGAAAGTCCATACATATCTGGAATAATCATCCACAATTACCAGACAGTATTTTTTCTTTGCCATACTCATTACTCTTACAGGACCAAAGAGATCCATATGCAGTAATTGCAAGCAGGTAGTGGACTTGGGTTCTTCTATTGGAGGGAATGAAACTTTGTGTTGCTTTCCTTTTAAGCAAGCTGGACAGTTGTCATCACATTTGAACTCCTTCAATGGCAAACCTCTCACTAAACCATGAAGAATAAGCTGATTCATGTTTTTAAGATTCACATGACCAAGCCTTCTGTGCCATAGTTCAGATTCTTGTGGAGAGGCTTTAGAGAACAGACATGGATGGCCTTTAAGATCAATTTTCTTTGATAAATCTAAGGCATATACTCTTCCAATCCTGTTGGCCTTCAGGAGAGTATATTCATCCAATATCTTGTCAATCTTGTTCAAAACTTCGGAAGACAGAATCCGGCAGTTCTGACTTGTGAAAAGTGCAACATGCCCTTTATCAAACATTTGACTGACACTCAGCAGATTATACTTGAGGTTCTCCACATGGTTAACATCATCAAACCTTATTTCCCCATTTGAGACAAATCCTTTTCCTATGATGTAACCCTTAGCATCATTTCCAAAAGAAACAAATCCCTTCTTCCCTTGAGAGTAATCATGAAGAAGAGAGCTGCTCCCTGTCATATGCATAGATCCTCCACTATCTACATACCAGATGCTTCTTTGGCATGCTGAAGAACCCTACATTTTTCACAAAAATTAGTTAGCCTTTGAGACCCAAACCATTTTGGTTTTGGGTCTGTTTTCATCAACAGATGTTAAACTAACTGATTTTGCATGATTAACAGCCTTTGAAGGTGTAGATGGTGCTGAAAAGGATTCCTTTGATTTTGGCTTAGGTTTCCTTTTCAGTGGTTTAATCACAGAGACATCTAATTGGTTAACTCTCCCCAACATATGTTGAACCATCATAACAAGTTGTGTCTGATTGGTTGTCAAAGCTTTCAACTCAGTTGACACATCAGTACTTGTTGGAGATTTGTTCTTGTGATTCACCACATCCTCCCTTTTAAAAGACACAAACTTAGTTTGGGTTTTTGATATTCCATGAGGAATATTTTTAGCTGTTGTGTGACAAACCCCTTCTTTCTTTTTAACTTTTTGGAAAAACTTTGGTTTATCAGATTGAGATGATTGTGGTACAAACTTGGTTTGAAATTCATCTTTCATTTTATGCATTTTCTTCTTAATGATTTTCTCTTTGTTGAATTTTAAACCCTTGTTATACCAGCATTCATCAGTGAGATGATTAAACAAACCACATATTTCACATGGTTTCCTTTTCATCTTTTGTTGATCAACTGCTGAAGATGATGAAACTACTGAAGATTTGTTCTTCAGTACTTTCTTCCTTTCAGTACTTTTGATAATTACTGAAGGATTTGCAACAACTGAAGGTTTGTTCTTCAGAAATTTCTATCAGTACTTTTGAAATACTTGATAGACTTTTCAGCAGTTGTCAAGCAATGCTTGTTTTCCTCTGATTTGAAATGCTCTTCAGGTGTTGTGTTTTGCCCTTCAGTACTTTGAGTACTTTGTGGGACAACACTTGAATTACTCAGTTTCTTCTTGATCATGTGTTTAGAAGCAATGGGACCATCAGCAATTTGATTAGCTAAGGTAATAACACTGACTTCATCCTCTGATTTTGAATTATCACTTAAGGATGAGACACATGATGATGTGGTTTGGGAATTACAATCACCCTCAGATTTTACTTCTAGCTTGGGAGTAAAATCTGTAGGAGGTACGGTATGATTATACCCAATCCCAAACTTCACATTAGAAGCTGTTTTGCTTACTGAGAAGCATTTCAAATCCCTTGCATGATGTTACCCAACGTTCACAATTAACTTGAGTAGCTGCAAGTGTTTCTTTGAGATTCTTGTGATTTTCCAAAATGACCTCTACCTTTGCTTTTTCATCAGTGATTTGACATTTTAGTTTGTAAATCTCCTCATCCTTTTCTTTTAGAACAGACTCAAACTCAGCTTTTCTTTTGGAAAATACTTTCTCAAGGTCAAGGTTTTGATTAATTCAAGCTACATTTGCTTCCCTAATTGAAACAAAAGCAGCTATGCATGACTCAGAACATAACTTGGCCTTAGCCTCAGAAGATACCTGTGGTACCTGTAAGGATGAAGTATTTCCATCAGTAGACTCCAGGGCCATTAGAGCAAGATTTCCAAAAGGGTTTTCACCACCATGTTGACCAGCACTAGCAAATAATTGTTCAGAATAACCATAGACATCATCTGGTAAGCTGCTCCAGTCAACAACCTCAGGGGTGAAAAAACTCTGATGTGATTGAGATTGAGATTGTTGATTTGTTTGAGATGGTTGAGGATCAGGTAGAGAATGTGGTTGTTGAGCCATGGGTACAGGAACCTGACTAGACTGAGGCATGTAATAACATGGATAAGGATATGGCATTGGACTTTGAGGAACAAAAAATGCAGGAGATGATTTAATTTGTGAATGATGATCAGAACTGGTAGAATGTTGCCCTTTGGTCTGTGAGCTATTGCTTGGAAAAGTCACAAAGGGTGCAGATGAGTTAGATCCAGATGATCTACACTCTCTAGCAAAATGTCCAAGTCTATGGCACTTGTGACATCTCAACTTGCTCTTATCAAAACCAACTTTGGTTTTGCCAGAGAGACCAGGGAATTTTCTACCTGTCCTTTTGTAAAAATTTTGAGGTCTGATATTGATCAATGCCATTTGGCTCAAAATATCCATCTCTTCCAGATCATCATCAGCAATTCCTTTCAAATCATCCATCAAAAAACACAAATTATCAACACTAAACCCTGAGTTACCATCAACTCCAACAAAAGCATGATTTCCACTGTTTGAAGAGAAATCAATATGCTCATCATAGGAACTTTCAGATGTAGCATATTCAGACTCATGACCAACCAGAGCAGTGTTTCCTGGTACAAAGTCATCAGTGAGCTTTCCAGATGAAGACAGTTTCCTTTTCTGTTCTATCTCTCTCTCAAATGTTAAGAGTTTCCCATGAAGTTGGGTGAGAGATAGAGTATCCAGATTTGCACTGGAACGTAGGACAATGGTATAAGTGTCCCATCTCTCAGGCAGGGATCTGAGGAATCTGTTGTTCATCTAACTGTTTGTATATTCATGTTGAACCATTTTTAGCTCAGATATCAAACAGGAAAATTGCTCAAACTGTTTAGTCAATGTCTCACCCTTCCTATGAGAGAATGTCTCATATTACTGGGCAAGGATTTCTCTATTGTTTGCTAAGACCTCATCAGTTTCTCCAAATTGTTCTTTCAGAGCAACCCAGAGATCATGAGCAGTTTCATGATGCATAAGCCCAGAGTAGATTTCATTAGGCAGTGCCATGGCCAGAATTCCATGGGCTTTAGCATCAATTTCAAACAGTTTTAAATCCTCATCAGAATATTGTTCCTTCTTCTTCGGAACCATCTCATTGGTTTCAGGATTACTCACCATAGGCTTATATGGTCCATGAACCACTGACTTCCAACAACCTAACTGTTAACAGACAGGTGATGGGGCATTCGGCGTTGCCATATGTTATACTCACTCCTAACAAGCATCGGAGGCTTAGTTGAGGAGCCAGTATTGTGAGGATCATTGATTGAAGTAGTCATTTTCACCAATTCAACCAAATACAATGAGATTATAGTAAGTCTAGCTTAAAAACTCAACAACACAATTTGAATCTCAAATTAATTGACCGGAAGCGACAGAAAATCAAACTCTATAACCAATTCTTGCAAATTTGTTAATTCGATCAAACTTAGTTATCAAAAGAGCAGTTTCAATGATCAATTGTTAAATCGATCAATGATTAACCAGCTCTGATACCATTTGATAGGATCGGATCTAGTTTGATCAATTAGATTTGAATTTGCAGCGGAATACAACAGAAATAAGATCAAATTCAAGCAAGACAAGTATGAATATGCAATCACACTATGACGATTATAGAGAGGAGAACTTTTCTGTTAATGGAATATTTTCATTCACGCTAATGCTTCGGTTACAAAACAACTAGGTCAACATTCCTTTTATAAAGGAATGTGACGTCACCTGATGTCACTTGATAGTGACATCTAACTGATTTAACAAACTACTGAAAATAACTAATCTACTGAAGATGTCCACAACAACTGAGGACAGCTTCACAAAAAACTAAGTGTAAAACAAAATTACAACTACTGAAACTATAACATCTGAAGTGTAAGAACTTCAGATGTTTTACAATAATAAAACTATCGAAAGGAAACTACTGAAAAGTAAAAACATTACAACTACTGAAAGTAACACACTTCAGCTGTTTGAGACAACTTCTGAGAACTTGGTCTTCAGACTTTGTCTTCAACATATGTCTTCAGACTTTGTCTTCAGCCTTTTATCTTCAGACTTTGTCTTCAGACTTTGTCTTCAGCCTTTTATCTTCAGACTTTGTCTTCAGACTTTGTCTTCAGCTGATGTAGATCTCTTCAGTTGTTGTGATGTCTGTGGGACTTAAAGGTTTTTCTGATCTGGCTCATTGGTTCTTTTGGTCCAACAATGTGTATATATGCTTGTACATAGTACTCCTTTTAATTTTGTTCAGTTTAATTTCTTTTTGTTTAGACAGACATGTGTCTTTGATGATATTCTTCTTAGAAATTTATGATAAATTCCTTCATTCATCATTAATCAAAAATTTTGGGGAGTAGAATCATAAAAATAAGTTAACAAAACAAAATGTCAAATGAATTGTCAATATGAAGGAATTGGAACCTGAGCACTAACTTGGCTTTTGGATACATGAAGTCTTTAAAATATAAACCTTCTTATACACAATTGTTATGAATACAAAGTGAACAAGGTCCAATAGCAATAAGTGGTTCTATTAGTTGATTAGAACCATACAATAAATTAAGTTTCAAACATGGCATTTTAAGCATCAGCAGAAGCTACAATGTAGTTTAAGCATCAGCAGAAGCTACAATGCATTGCAAACATCAGAAGAAGCTACAATGCGAAACTTAAGGGGGAGTAAAATATGACTATCCGTAGATTAGTATCATACGAATAAGTTAATATTTTACAAGTATAATTCATTTTCATAGATTGATAACCTATGGAAAGTCACGTTATACTTCAATTCAATTTTAAATTTTAGTTTTAAGTTTAGGCATCCGCAGATGTCCTACGGATGAACTGAATCTGCGGAACAAATAAATTCTATGGATGAGTAATAAGAAAAGTGGGACCCACTTCATTAAATAAATGAAATAAATGTGTTCGAGGGAGTATAAATGATGTTTTTGACTTGGAATTAATTATTCACTTTTACAGAACCTTTTTGACCTATTTGTTCATTAGTCAAAACCTCATCCCTCCCTTATCTGATTTAAAATTACTCGAATCCTAAACATCAAACAAAACTTAAAACTGATTTCGAGTCTTAATCTCAAGGTAAATCATATCTTAAACATCAGCAATGAACTGATTGATTCATCATTCTCGTTTAAACTCTTCGTATTCTTAAATATGATGACCTAGTTCAAACATAATCGTTTTCATTCTTATGAACAGATGGAAAATCGATTTGCAAGGGAGCACAATGTGTGTGCGTTCTTAAATACAGACGCACCCGTGTCAGAAGGATGCAGAGACATCATCAGATACCTGCGACGATCCAGGCTTTTCTATGCTTTAACAGCAGAGCATGTGATTCATCAATCACATATAGTTTATTTCTAGAACTCCACATGAATAGAAGATGATGAGCTTGAAATAATTCATAATCAAAGTATTGTGTAAACTCTAACAATAGAAGAAGACATTTTGGGATTAAGTTATGAGACCCTTCAAAGGATATGCAGAATGGAGATCAAGTACAAATACGATGATCAAAAGGATGCGGTATCCTATTTCAACAAGAAGATGGTGTCAAGATTGAAAGAGCTTTAAGTTTTGAAGAACTACGTACCTTCGGAAGACTATGTAGCTGCCGAATCCAAACATTTGTATTTAAATAATACAAGTGTTACAAGTCAACAAGACAGTTGTGCGAATGCCAAGAGATCTGGTGTTTCCTTAACTGAAACACATGTGCCTATAAATATGGATCCTAGGTTTCACATCAAATGATGACACACGAACACAAACAACCAAGCATCAATACGGCAAACCCAAACATCACATCAAATCAAACAAACATAAACCCTAGCAGCTGTCATAACAACATCAACACGTTCGAAGCATTTATATCATTATTTGTTCATCTGTAATCATTAATCAACTTAATGAAATACGGTTGAATCAAATCTTTTCTTTTGCTTATTAATTGTGTTCTTCTCATTGTGTTCGTCATAATCATTAATCATTTTATTTGATGTATAGTTATTACAACAATTAAACAAGGTTAATGTTGATTCCGCAAACATTAACTTGATTCCCTATTAACACCGATAATTCCTGATTGTGATCCTTGGATTCACAATAAACTAAAATTTTAGGGTTTTTGTCCAAACAAAACAATCCACCATTTGACATCAATCTTTCAAGGTTTATTCTAAAGAATGTAAAATAAAACTTGAAAGACAAGGGATTCATACATCCAAAATAAAATCATCCCCTAATGGGTTGAAAAGTCCAACAAAACTAACTTTTCTTGGACTTTTGAAGCAAGTTTTCCACATAACCGACTCTAGATGTCATTGTTGGGTTTGTTACATGTTTATCAAAGATTGTTCAACCATTTAAACAAAAACGCAGCGGATATATAGAGCTATAAAACGAGTTTTAGTTGCTGAAAATAAACCATTCATTAACCAACAAATCAAACCCAAGAATAAGGATCATGTATGTGAAAAGATTTGCTATCAAACAACACCAACTATAGAGTGTTCATAGAATACTACCTTTCAAGGACAAGGAGATTAGAGATGGATGTTAGATGAAAAAGATGATGTTCTTGAATGGAAGCCTCCAAAGAAGAAGACCTCAAGCTTGTATACCCACAAGCTTCATGCCAAACACCTAACTAGTTAGGAAGTTGAACACCAAAACCCACTTCTTCTTGTTCCTTCTTTCAAATCCGAATTTTCAGCCAAGAAGAAGGAAGAGAGAGCAACAAAATGTGTGTGAGAGAGAGTGGGTTTTTGGTGGAGTGTGAAATGGGTTAAAGTCTTGTATTAAAACAACACATTGAATCCCAAGGAAGACCACCAAGGGGCATCTGAAAATGCGATTTTTCCCTCCTATTTTATGTAAACTTTTCACTCTCAATAAACTCATAAGTTTATAAAATTAGACCTCTTTTAATTTTGTAACTTGAGCACACTTTTATTTGTTATCATTTAACCTACTTAAATAATACAAATAATTTCTCATGAACAAATTATCCATATAATGTGTTCTATTTCAAATGCATTAATTTAAAAAGCCGATTTTCTAAATTGGTGTCAATATTTATTTGTTTGATCATATCAACAAATAAATACATATTGGTGTTTTTTTAGCTTGTTATTGGGTATGCCCGACTTGGATCATAACGTACTAACCACAATAATCTTGTATGTGTCTTGGGCATATAAGATCCAACAGTTCTCAGACAGTTCAGTGCAGCGAGAACACCTCAACAGAATGGTGTTGTTGAAAGAAAGAATTGCACCTTCATTGAAGCCGCTCGTACCATGCTGATTGAGTCCTTATTTCCATCATCTTCTGGGCAGATGCAGTGAACTATGCTTCATATGTTCTTAATAGGGTGCTGATTGTCAAAGAAAAAATGAAGACTCCATATGAACTGTTTCATAAGAGGAAGCCTTTGATTTCTTTCTTTTGGCCATTTGGATGCTCGTGCACTTTTACTAAATACCCAGGCACAAAAGACAAAATTCGATGCTATGTCTGATGAATGTTACTTTGTTGAGTACTCATCCTCTCAGAAATCTTATCGGGTGTATAACAAGAGAACCCGTATTGTGCAAGAGTCCTTTTATAATGATTGGGAGGAATCTAATTCCTTTGATGTCCGATGAGAAACAACATAGTTCTTTGACTCCAATTCGGTGTTCAACTCGTTTAATCTTCCGGTTTTTGATGATGATGCGTTCATCTTCCATGTCCAAACAAACATCATTCCTACATATCATTTACCTATCGTGCATCCTATTCATCAAGCCTATCCTAATTCATCACCTGACAATGCTACATCAGTTGACATTGCATCTTCCTCATCATCCTTTGACATTCCACCCAACCTGCTTCTACATCTCTTCCCTCATCCCTTACATCAATCTCATCTCAACATGTCCCATCCACTTCACCAATTGATTCTACCCTACCATCTTCTTCTCCATCATCTACCCATCAACAAGCCACTAGCCAACCGTCTTTAAATACCTTACCCTTTACTACTGACTTCAAAACCCTGAAAGATCACCCCCATGATAACATTATAGGATCCATCACCGATGGAGTTCAGACACGGAGTCAATATGGATTGATTAATGTATGCATATTCTCTTGTTTTATATCCCAAATCATACCGAAGAACGTTCATGCAGCTCTTCAGGATCCTTGTTGGCTTGAACCGATGCAATTGGAGCTGCAATAGTTCAGGAAGTTCAATGTGTGGACCCTGGTTGATCTCCCACCAAACAAATGCCCAATAGGCACGAAATGGGTGTTCAAGAACTAACCTAATGATTGTGGTATTGTGGTAATTAATAAATCCAGATTGGTGGTTCAGGGCTTTGCTCAAGATGAAGGAATCGATTACACGGAAGTCTTTGCTCCCGTAGCCCGTCTTTAGGCTATTCGGATCTTTCTGGCTCATGCCGCCAACAAGCAATTCAAAGTCTATCAGATGGAGATATTGACGAAGAGATATACGTGTGTCAACCACTAGGGTTTGAGGATCTCGACTTTCCCGACAAAGTCTACAAGCTTGATAAGTCCCTTTATGGTCTTCATCAAGCTCCTCGTATCTGGAACGAGGCTCTAACACAGTATCTTTTGAGCAATGGTTTTTCTCGTGGCACCATTGACATGACTCTATTCAAGAAGGAAGTGGATGGTGAGATGCTGATTGTGCAAGTCTACGTCGATGATATTATTTTTGGCTCCATAAATCAAAAATTGTGTCGGGAGTTTGAGGAAGTTATGCGTAATCGTTTTGAAATGAGCATGATGGGGGAGATGTGCTTTTTTCCTTAGGATACAGGTTGAACAAAAGCTGAAGGGAATTTTCATTTATCAGGAGAAGTATATTAAAGAAATTCTTAAGAAATTCAAGATGGATGATGCTTCTCCTGAATTGACTCCATTCACTTCTCAAACATGCCTCACTCCAGACGAGAATAGGAAACCTATTGATCCTCATCTCTACAGATCTATAATCGGTTCCCTTATGTATCTTACAGGAAGCCGTCCAAACATAACCTTTGCTGTAGGATATTGTGCTCGATACCAATCTGCCCCGAAGGAGTCTGATGTAAAGACTGTAAAATGAATATTTTGTTATCTTAAAGGCTCTTCTCGTTTAGGGATTTAGTATCCTTATGGTGAGAATTTTTACTTACATGCTTATTCTGACAGTGATTCAAATGGTTGCAGGTTAAACAAAAAATCGGTTACCGGAGGCTGTCTATATCTAGAGATTGTCTTGTATAATGGCAGAGCAAGAAACAGACTACTGTCTCTCTTTCCACGGGGGAGGCAGAGTATATTGCTGCTTCAAGCTGTTGCTCACAAGTCCTCTGGATACAACATTAGATGATTGACTATGGGATCAACTTTCTCCATACACCGTTGTTCTGTGTCAATGAAGCAGCCATTGGCATCGCAAAAAATCCTATTCATCATTCCCGAACCAAGCACATCAAGACACAGATTCATGCAATCTATGATGCTCAGGAGAAGGGTTTTATCTATATTATTCCCATTGACACTAAAAATCCAAAAGCAGTTCTTTTCACTAAAGCATTTGATAAACCTTGTTTTTATGAATTGATCTCTATGTTAGGATTAATATCATTTTAAAACCCATTTTCCTTCAAATTATCTGCTGAACATATTGTTTATACTTCTTTTGTTATTCTCTTTCTTTCTTTTCGTTTTTCTGCATGCTCCATAGTCCTTCATCACTTTACATAAAAATAATATATATATATATTGATATTTCTATTGATTATTTTTCTTTTTTATTCATTTTAATATATCTTTCTAATGTGTTTCATCTACTTTTCAGTTAAATGGCTAATCTAAAGTTTGACGAGAGGATAACATCACGGCCATCTTGGATGATACACATCCCAAAGCTACGGGATTTAGAGACTGTATTCGGTGGCTTCAGAGATCACCCATTTCCTATGCCATTACTTCTTCTCCCACTATCTACGATCTACAGATTAGAGACTTCTGGCGGACTGCCGAGTACGACACTAGAGCCAATCCTCAGAGGATTGTTGCGAGAGTGCTGGAGAACGACATTGTTATTACAGCAAAGATCATTTCATGAGTGTTGAGACTCCAAGAGGATAGTGGTGATGAGGTCGTGTTGACAGACCAGGAGGTTTTTGATGCATTCAGGAGTATTGGATACTGTGACAACCGGCCTCTAGGTTGTTATTCCAACCCTAATTTACTTGCATCATTATCCACCTTATAGGTACTAATAATTGAAACAATCCAACCCTATCATGAATTTAGAAACATTTCTTGCTACTTGATTCAATTTATGATTTCATATGATTTTATTGAGTTTTAGTTAGTTTAGGTTTTACCCTTTTAAAAATTAGTGTTCTGGGAATGTTAACTAGTCACCCTTACAAAATTTAATCTCAAGTGAAACAATTAAAATGTGAGCATACACTCACACTTATATATATTTTCGGTTCATGCATGCATGGACATGCACAAGATACTACACCTAACATCATCCACTAAATAATATATTCTACCCAATACTACAAAATTACACTACCTAATAATCAATTACCATTTAAAAATTAAATCAAAACTACCCTCACTAGATGCCAAATCGGCCGCCCCCTCTTCCCCACTCCCCTCTTCTACACCACCACCCTTACCATCCACTCCTCATTCATGCAAACACCCTCAACTCTCTCCCTCTCCTCTCTTATTCTAATTCTCAGCAGAATTCACTCCCTCTCCCTTGCAAACTCTCTCAAAACTCTCTCTACTTCAGCTCCAAAAATCACAACAACAACATCACAAGCATCGGCCAACCTAAAACCCGCAAGAAGGTGGCCATATCTGCGAGTTTGGACACACCTCTACCCATTGTTCGACTCTTCCAGCTTTGTTAGAAGATTCTCCATCCTTTTCCAAGGAGATTCGAGCTATCCAAGACCATCTACACTCTTCAAAACGTGAACAACACCAAGTGTAAGCTTCATGTCACCCGAAAATGGTCTTTTCATGTGTTCTTTCATTTCTCTTTTAAAAACATATCCTCTATTTGTTGTAGCAGAAAGCCGACACCACTACCTTGTTCTTGAGGATCTTTCAACTTCACAAGAGGTATCTCACTCGTTATACTTGTCATTCCTAAGGTGGAAACCGATTTCCACCATGAAAACCCTATTTTTGGGACTTTTGCACCATCTAACTTGTGGATCTTGTAACCCTTGAAAGCAAAACTTATAACCTGCTTGTTAAAGGCTTAATGAACTCCTAATAACCTGTTTTAAAAGTTATAAAAGAAGATACACCGTGGATATATGGTTTTAGCACAAGTTACACCTTAAAAACCTTCTTTTTACAAGATATATTGCAAGCTAAGCACTTGTTTGAAAACCCTCTTAACCAAGGCTTACAACCTGCTCATGAACGACTTTGTAACACCATATTAATCTGGATTTAAAGTTAAATTAGGCTTTGGTAAGGTTTAACTACAAGCTTGCAAGGATTTACACATGTGTTATGGTTGGTTATGGCTAAATCACTAAGTTGATGGTTCATTGTTGTGACGGGTAACCTAGCCGTAACTTTGGACATAATTTCAGAATGTTTTGATGAATATTAAGTGTGTGACAAGTGGTTAATCTCTGGAAATTAAGGACATGTTAAGATTAGACCCATTTTGGTTAATTTCGGGACCCGAAACATGGTAAAACGACCTTAAAAATAGTAAAAACATGGTTTTAGCCATTTTGAAAAGTATTCCAGGCTTAAAAATGATAAATAAAGTGTTCTGGAGTAAATGGGTAATTTAAATGGTCAAAAGAACAATTAAATGGCGTTTTAACTAAAAACGGGTAACAACCGGGCATCGTTTTTGAGAAAAATCTATGAAAAAGGAGTTTAAAGCTAAGATTTATAAAAATCATATAATTTCAGTAAGCTAAGTAATAAAAGACTAAAGGATTTGAAAAATTGGTCAAACAAGCTTTAAATGGTCATATACGGTCAAAACCGCGTTTTAACGGGTCGAACGTAAAAACGAGACTTTCAACTATTAGAGGCAAAATTTCACAATTTAAGGACTTAAAATTTATAAAAATATCTTTTAGATGATACCTACTGGTCCAAGACTCAAATTTATGAAAACACTAAATTAACTGTTAAAACTCTCCGGCTTTTACCGCAACCGGGAGCGTAAAACGCATAGTTTTTAAACCGGACCCGTAAACTGAAATTTTGGAACACTTACTCTATAATAATTAAAATTTTGCTCTAAGAACCTGATTTTTGGTCTTAAGTGTCATAAAGGACAAGAAACCAAACTCGAGGGTAGAAACTGTCAATTTTGAAACTTGAGGGACTAAACTGTAAAATTTTACCAAACTTATTAAGCGACTCCTATGAAGCTAATAATCACTTGAACAACAAAATTTCCTTATTTCCTTAACCTAATGATGTAAAAATCCCAAATTACATGAAGAAACCATGACCTGCCATAAAAGGAAACTTTTATGCAAACCTTCGCGAAATCAAAGCCTTACCCAATAGCTAAATTCTTGACACTCTTGTTGCACCTTAAATGAGTTTAGAGCAGTAGCTTATCACTTAATATGTACATGTTAGGATGCTAGACTTAAGACACTCCCGGCACACCAAGATATATTTTGACTTGAAACCTAAGGTGAGTTCTAGTGACTTCCCCTTTTTACTACTGTTTTGGGGTGAAACATGCTCTATTATTTATGAACTATAATTGTGCTTTACTTGATGATTGTATGTGGGATTTATGGTTACCTGCTGATACTTATTTCATGATCATTAATTCTTTCGTAAACCGCTTGTTTTATATGGATAGATCTATTTGGGGAATCCCCCACACACAGTGGCTTCCGTTCCAGGAAGGGTACCCCACTGAAATCCTAAGGGGTCATTTGTGGCATGTAATCGGTTCTGTTAAGAAACTATGGTGAACCATCCGGGCAGGTATGGTTCACTGGTTTGGGGCTCAGTTCTTCCTTCGGGAATATCCGGTTAAACACAACTTTAGAAGAGGCCAACCGGGACTGAGTGCAGGGTTGATTATGATTTTTCCCACGATGTTGAAACAATGATTATTTCCTTTTTATCAAAGAAGGATTTGTTAAGTCCTTTTGTTTTTAAACTTTAAGCACTTGAATTCACCAACTTTTTAGTTGACACAAATTTCTTTTGAGCATGTTTCAGGTAATTTATGAAGAGATCCTAGCTGTTGTGAATACCTAGACCTATCCCCGCGACCATGGCATTGGCATATTTTCTTAATGAATCATTTGAACAATTTCATGTTTGTGTTGAACAAGTACAATTTATTTTATGGTTGATTGTAAAACTCATTTAGGGGCTTGATTTGTTTCTAGCCCCGGTATCTTTTTAAAACATTAATGTCATGTGATATTCTCCCCTTTAAGCTCTTGTAATGGTTTGTTTCCGCTGCCATATGTTGTTGCTAGTCTGTGACGTCCCACCCTACCTGGGCCCGGGGTGTGACAGATACGAGGGCCCTACTTTTGGGACAAGAAAGGAGATCAAAAAGTCATTCTTGTCCAAGGAGTGGAGGTATATCGCCCATGTCTTTATTATGTGCTTAGATCACCGTAATGGTTGATCAGATGGGCTTAACTTGGATTGGGCCAAAGCCATGATTTTGACTGCATGGCAGAGAAAGTAATGGGCTTGAGGAAGGATAAATGGTTGTTGTACCCTCGATTTCTGCTGATGATCATTGATGATCTTATTCCTAACGTACAAAGGCACGAGGAGATTAAGAGGTTAGTGTAGATGAACACCCGCATATTTGCTCACGGTTGTGCGATAAGGCACGATTTCAGTGGGAAGATTACACATATGTTGGAGAAGATGTACCCTCCTAAAAGATGGAACTATATTAGGAGGGTGAATGAGTGAGAGGATAAGAGGGCTGAGGAGACAAGACTTTAGCAAGCTGAATCAGTAAAGAAAAGTAAGAGGTATGTTAAAGAGAAGGATTATGATTTTGAAGATGAAATCCTTGAGGCTGAACAGGAGATAAGGGCTGAAAAGGAAAGAAGGTCAAAGAAAAGAGCTGAAGAGGGGGAGTCCGAGAGGAGGACTAAGCACAAACATCAGACAATTACTGAGCCCTAGATAATGGAGGAGAGGTATGGTCTGGATGAGGATGCTATTAGGAATCTAAACTCCTATCTAGCCAATGTGCTAAGCATGATTAAGACCAAGATGACCAATCAGGAGATGAGAGAGAAACAGAAGGATGAGATGCTTGAGGGGATGACCAGGATGCTGGTAGATCAGCAAAAGTTGATAAAGAGACTATTGACAGAGGTGAATGAGCTAAAGGCTGCATTCGGCCTGCCCAATCAGCTAACTCAATCTGAGTTAGATGATATGACTGATACTGCTAAGTACCCATATCTGAATGGGGGTACATCTTCAAGGGCAGGAGAGGGCACTTCTAGTGTATGAACTAAGGAGGCTGGGGGTTCTGGTGTGAGAGAGAATGTTGAGACAGAGAATGAAGCAGGAAGGGATGAAAATGATGAGGAGGTGATTGAGGCTGGGTTTGTGAATTTGGGCTTTGACATAGAAAAGGATCTTGTAGGTGAGGAGGTTATGAGAGATAATCTAGTGGAAGGTGCTGACAAGAGATTAATAGATAAGGAGGAAGAGGAGGAACAATTGGTTGACAATGATTCTGAGCCCGAATACTATGAGGTCGACGAGAGACCATTAACTTATGTTGCCAAGAAGGGCGAGGATGAAGGAGACGTTTTTAAGATGACGAAGGAAGAATGATTTGTAAGGGAGAAGGAGCCTAAGGAACTAACTCCTCTATTTCAAAATATGCCAGGGATGAGCAGGAAGGAAGCTGATAAGAAAATCATTAGCTGGAAATAAAACCCCGACCTCAAGATGTTTATGATCAAGAGGAGAGGGGGAGGGATTACATATCTGCATAAGAGGAAGGCATTTAAGACCTTGCCTAAGTGGGATTTGAGGAGGTCAGCTGTGTTACCTTTGATTGATGCTAATCTTAGTAAGAGGGCCAAGATGCTGGAGGAGGAGATCAAAAATGGAATGCATGATAACTTTAAGGCATTCAGATTTATGAAGGCGGAAAAAAGGAGGTCAAAGAAGGACAAGGATTGGGAAACTGGAAAAGGGAGGATTGTGTTGAGGGTGAAACCCGCAAAGACTATAAGCAGGGTTAGATTGCTAGATCCCCTTCCCCAATAGCTTCAAAGTTTTGAGAAATGGTTCTATGACAACAATATTGGGGAAGCGATGATCAGATTGAAGAATGGAGGAGATATCAGACTGTTTGACGTGATGGAGATATTTGCCTTCTGTGATGAAGACCTACTTGTTCTGTGTGAGAATCATATCAAAGTAGGAGTTGGAGCTGAAATGAGAAAAGAAGCTGGGTTGTTTATGTCTGTGGCTAACAAGGTAAGAGGGGTTCGGGCTGAGGTGAAGGAGCTAGCCCTGAAGGTTTGTGAAGAGGATGAGTTGAGGATGGACGTGTGGGACTTATCTAGGCAATTTGAGCAGGCTAGTGCATGTACCAAAGAAGCTAATGAAGCAGGATCTGATCAAGCTTCTAAGGATGATGCTGTAGGACCTACTGACGAAACATCTAAGGCAGCTGAAGAGAGTAGAGCTGAAAAGGCAAATCACGAGAGATGAAGATGGTGATGTCCAACCTAGGGGGAGTATTGAAGATCATGTATAGGTTGGACTCACCTTCGATTAGATTTTGATTATATTAATTGTAATAGGCTTAATGTTAGTTTACTTTTGTATGTTGATTTATTAGTTTAGTTTTGCTGCCCAACGAAACTATGAGTGAAACTGCAGTTTTGCTCATATCAAGTTGCTAGTTTCACCCAGCGAAACTGTCTGTTTCAGCCAGGCGAAACTATGACTTAGGCAGGATAGTTTCATTGACACCAAACTGTTAACAAAACTATCATTACTATATATAGTTTTGATCTTTGTTATTGTTGGTATCTTTGCAAAACCCTAATCGTTTATTCCTGTTGCAAGTGTCTATTGTAAGATTCGATTTTACATAAAATATATTTAGCTTTGTTTCTTTTATTGTATTGGATCATTAGTGTCATATGTTGAATACATTTGGTTCATATTCTTCATCATTGTGTTTGTTGTTTGCTGTTATTGTTGATATTGAACGATTTAACCTCTCAAGTGTACTGAAATTCGATCAAATGGACCAACAGTTCACCCTAATATGCTCATCCATGGTGGTTAAAGACATTGGGCCAAGTCTCCTTCTGGACAATCCATACACCTTCAAGAAGCTCATCATCCTCTGCCTATCAGCAGACTTCTTTTGACTCTTTTGGATGATGGCACTTGACTTTGTTGCTTCTTCCCTCATCATTCTTTTAACAGCTTTTTGCTCCTTTTGAACTTATCGCTCAAGCTGCTTGACATATTCAAACTCAATGTATTCATATGATATGGGAAGAAGTACAGCTGCCTGATAGAGACCTGTGGCACTCAAGTAGTTTATCATGTTTTGTCTGTCAGGCTCCTTATCTACCTGAGGTTGTACAGTTGCCACAACCTCTCTTGTAGGACTTTCTTAAACTGGGGAGAGAGTAGGAGCATGCTAGTACAGCCTTTTCTACCTTCTTTCTTTCTTAATCTTAAAGAGCAACTCTGCATCCTCTGCCTCCTTTCTCTCCTTAAACATTTCCATGCTAGAGCAACTCTGCATCCTCTGCCTCCTTTCTCTCCTTTCTCTCCTTAAACATTTCCATGTCTGCCAACTCTGCATCTAAATGGAGAGAGATGATCTCATCAATATCATAGTTCTTGGTCTGTAGGTAGTTAATCCTGACTGCTCTTAACCTATCATTCTGAGTGTTTGGTTTGGGAGCAACCCTGATTGCAGCTTCCATGAGGCCTGAAGACCCAGTGAATCTTTCTCCCCTTAGCTTCCTATTCCTCTCTCTCTCTCTCTCTCTCTCCTCCTCCTCTTTCTTTCCTCCTCGTCTCTCTCTCCTCCTCCTTAATCTCCTCAGGAGTCATTATCATTTTCCCTTTGTCACCCACAGACCTTTGTGACTCAGGGTGGAGAGAGCTTTGGCCTTCATTGCTTGGAGTAGCATCCAGGCTTTCGCCAGAGAGAGGCTGTGATACACCTTCACCGGCAGGTGTTTCACTAAGGGATTGGAATGCTGAAGTTGCTGGTTCTGTGATAGTGCTCACAGGTGCTGTCACTTGGCCTTCAGTTAAGGTTTTCTCTTTGAAGCTAATTTTAGGGTCCACCTCAACATCCAGTTGACCAATGACATTACATTCTCGCATTTGTCTTCTTGCTTTGAACACTTCAGCAATTCAGTCTTGAATCCTTTGAGCCATTATGCTAGCTTGCCTGAATTGACTTGGGTTGGCAAGTGGCATGTTGACTAGATCAAGACCTTCATAGTAGTTCAAGGTCTGAAAATTAAAGATCTCTTGCTACCCTTGAACTCTCTGAAGTATGAGGGTTCTTCTATTAGCATCATACCTCCACACAATTATGTAATTTGAAGCTCCTTGGGGTGGGGATGATATTGCTCTTGGAATTCCCTTCTCAAATAGACTCTGAATAAGTGAGTCCACATCAATGTGAACTAGAGGAGGTTGCTGAGTATGGAAAATTGTAGTGGGGATGATGAGTCCTTAATGTCCATACCCTATGAAGAACTCCCAGGTTCTGTGATTGCTGAGACTTTCTTTCCTTTTTTGGTAGCATCACCCACTTGCATAGGTGAGCTAGGAGTTAGTTCTACCACATCCACAGGTTCTTGTGTTCCTAGATGAGCTCTCCTCAAAGGTCTCCCAGCTACTTTCTCCTTGAGATAAGAAATCTCAAGTTGCTGGTCATTGACCTTGTTTTGTAAGGTAGTCACTTGAGATTCCGAATGACTGACCTTAGAGACTAAATAGGAGCATGTTTTTGACAGTTTCTACACCTTTAGTTTCATGTTCCCCTCCATCTTCACCAGAAGAATCATAAGGGGTGATAGAACTGGACCTAAGTCTTCTCTCTCACCACCAGCATGGTATTCTTGGCTGCTGGATTTCCCCTGCTCACTGACAACTTCAAGTGAAGTGTCAATGGGTTGAGTTGCCATGGTTGAGGTCTTAATGATGTAATCACTTATAGAAGTGAGAGCATCTTCCATATGGATCTCATGAATAGGTTCAAGTAGATCCACCTCAGTTATGGGTGAATGATGTGGGATAGACAAGGGAGAGGTAGGAATACTCATCACTCTTTAAGTAGGGGAGGAATAGAGAGACTCGTGGTACTCAGTGAATCCCATGTCTTCATCATCATAGAATTCTAGGTTTGGTATGGGTTGGTTTAGATCAAGACGTTGGGGATAGTAATTGTCCCCTAAAGGTTGTTTATTAGAGTTTTGAGACTCTGAGTTAAGGCTTAAAGCTGCTTGTGTAATGAGCTCATCAGGCTGAGCATGAGGAAACTTAGCACTGATTATTGGTAAATAGGAGTGGTTTTCTCCTCGGTAGAAGTGGGAGCTCCAGTGTCCACTTCCTCTTGTGTGGTTGTGATGTGAGGGCGTGCACAAGCTCAAAATCTTGAGCAGGGGTACGTTTAGATTTTGTTTGGTAGGTGAGGAGTGTTTGTGGCTGTTTAGGTGGTTGAGAAGTAGAAGGTGTGGGTTAAACACTAGCTTGTGTTGCTAGGTTGTCAGCTTGAGCAATGAGCTCTAACATTTTTGGGACAAGGGCTGTTTCTATCCCAGAGAAGCCAACAGTTGGCTTCTTCATAGTCTTAAAGATGCCAGGCTTCATCAGTCCCAGTTTTAGAATATTACCTGTTCCCATCAACCGCGATCCCAGTTCACAGTTGAGAATATGTTGAACGTATCTAGGGAACATATAACACTCTAATGAGTCTAAATTTGCAAGTAAATTGGTATACACAAATTGTGAGTACCAGAATTTAACCCCTTGGACCATTCCATGTATTATGAAGGAGAGATCTTCAGGAATCTGGTCCCATCCCCCATGCTTGTTGGATACGCTGTGGATGACCACATGAAGTAGGTACTTCCACTGGGATGAGACCTTCTCTTTCCTCAAAGTCTTTACAAAAAAATCTCCCTCATAGCCCATCTGCTCAAAGAATGATTTATAGATTCCTTTGGAAAGGACAATTCACCTTCCATACTATCCAGCTAAAGATATGTTGTTGGACCAAAAGAACCAATGAGCCAGATCAGAAAAACCTTTAAGTCCCACAGACATCACAACAATTGAAGAGATCTACATCAGCTGAAGACAAAGTCTGAAGACAGAGTCTGAAGACAAAGTCTAAAGATAAAAGGCTGAAGACAAAGTCTGAAGACATATGTTGAAGACAAAGTCTGAAGACCAAGTTCTCAGAAGTTGTCTCAAACAGCTGAAGTGTTTCTTTTCAGTAGTCGTAATGTTTTACTTTTCAGTTGTTTCCTTTCAGTAGTTTTATTATTGTAAAACATCTGAAGTTCTTACACTTCAGATGTTATAGTTTCAGTTGTTGTAATTTTGTTTTACACTTAGCTTTTTGTGAAGGTGTCCTCTGTTGTTATGGACATCTTCAGTAGATTAGTTATTTTCAGTAGTTTGTTAAATCAGTTAGATGTCACTATCAAGTGACATCAGCTGACGTCACATTCCTTTATAAAAGGAATGTTGACTTAGTTGTTTTGTAACCGAAGTATTAGCGTGAATGAAAATATTCCATTAACAGAAAAGTTCTCTCTCTATAATCGTCATAGTGTGATTGCATATTCATACTAGTCTTGCTTGAATTTGATCTTATTTCTATTATATTCCGCTGCAAATTCAAATCTAATTGATCAAACTAGATCCGATCCTATCAAATGGTATCAGAGCTGGTTAATCATTGATCGATTTAACAATTGATCATTGAAATTGCTCTTTTGATATCTAAGTTTGATCGAATTAGTAAATTTGCAAGAATTGGTTATAGAGTTTGATTTTCTGTCGCTTCCGGTCAATTAATTTGAGATTCAAATTGTGTTGTTGAGTTTTTAAGCTAGACTTATTATAATCTCATTGAATTTGGTTGAATTGGTGAAAATGACTACTTCAATCAATGATCCTCACAATAATGGCTCCTCAACTAAGCCTCCGATGCTTGTTAGGAGTGAGTATAACATATGGCAACGCCGAATGCTCCATCACCTGTCTGTTAACAGTTCAGGTTGTTGGAAGTCAGTGGTTCATGGACCATATAAGCCTATGGTGAGTAATCCTGAAACCAATGATATGGTTCCGAAGAAGAAGGAACAATATTCTGATGAGGATTTAAAACTGTTTGAAATTGATGCTAAAGCCCATGGAATTTTGGCCATGGCACTGCCTAATGAAATCTACTCTGGGCTTATGCATCATGAAACTGCTCATGATCTTTGGGTTGCTCTGAAAGAACAATTTGGAGGAACTGATGAGGTCTTAGCAAACAATAGAGAAATCCTTGCCCAGCAATATGAGACATTCTCTCATAGGAAGGGTGAGACATTGACTCAACAGTTTGAGCGATTTTCCTATTTGATATCTGAGCTAAAAATGGTTCAACATGAATATACAAACAGCCAGATGAACAACAGATTCCTAAGATCCCTGCCTGAGAGATGGGACACATCTACCATTGTCCTACGCTCCAGTGCAAATCTGGATACTCTATCTCTTACCCAACTTCATGGGAAACTCTTAACATTTGAGAGAGAGATAGAACAGAAAAGGAAACTGGCTTCATCTGGAAAGCTCACTGATGACTTTGTACCAGGAAACACTACTCTGGTTGGTCATGAGTCAGAATATGCTACATCTGAAAGTTCCTATGATGAGCATATTGATTTCTCTTCAAACAGTGGAAATCATGCTTTTGTTGGAGTTGATGGTAACTCAGGGTTTAGTGTTGATAACTTGTGTTTTTTGATGGATGATTTGAAAGGAGTTTCTGATGATGATCTGGAAAAGTTGGATATTTTGAGCCAAATGGCATTGATCAATATCAGATCTCAAAAGTTTTACAAAAGGACAGGTAGAAAATTCCCTGGTCTCTCTGGCAAAACCAAAGTTAATTTTGATAAGAGCAAGTTGAGATGTCACAAGTGCCATAGACTTGGACATTTTGCTAGAGAGTGTAGATCATCTGGATCTAACTCATCTGCACGCTTTGTGACTTTTCCAAGCAATAGCTCACAAACCAAAGGGCAACATTCTACCAGTTCTGATCATCATTCACAAATTCAATCATCTCCTGCATTTTTTGTTCCTCAAAGTCCAATGCCATATCCTTATCCATGTTTTTACATGCCTCAGTCTAGTCAGGTTCCTGTACCCATGGCTTAACAACCACATGCTCTACCTGATCCTCAACCATCTCAAACAAATCAACAATCTTAATCTCAATCACATCAGAGCTTTTTCACCCCTGAGGTTGTTGACTGGAGCAGCTTACCAGATGATGTCTCTGGTTATTCTGAACAGTTATTTGCTGGTGCTGGTCAACATGGTGGTGAAAACCCTTTTGGAAATCTTGCTCTAATGGCCCTGGAATCTACTGATGGAAATACTTCATCATCACAGGTACCACAGGTATCTTCTGAGGCTAAGGCCAAGTTATGTTCAGAGTCATGCATAGCTGCTTTTGTTTCATTTAGGGAAGCAAATGTAGCTTTAATTAATCAAAACCTTGACCTAGAAAAGGTAATTTCCAAAAGAAAAGCTGAGTTTGAGTCTGTTCTAAAAGAAAAGGATGAGGAGATTTATAAACTAAAATGTCAAATCACTGATGAAAAAGCAAAGGTAGAGGTCATTTTGGAAAATCACAAGAATCTCAAAGAAACACTTGCAGCTACTCAAGTTAATTGTGAACGTTGGGTAACATCATGCAAGGGATTTGAAATGCTTCTCAGTAAGCAAACTGCTTCTAATATGAAGTTTGGGATTGGGTATAATCATACCATACCCCCTATAGATTTTACTCCCAAGCTAGAAGTAAAATCTGAGGGTCATTGTAATTCCCAAACCACATCATCATGTGTCTCATCCTCAAGTGATAATTCAAAATCAGAGGATGAAGTCAGTGTTATTACCTCAGCTAATCAAATTGTTGATGGTCCCACTGCTTCTAAACACATGATCAAGAAGAAACTGAGTAATTCAGGTGTTGTCCCACAAAGTACTCAAAGTACTGAAGGGCAAAACACAACACCTGAAGAGCATTTCAAATCAGAGGAAAACAAGCATTGCTTGACAACTGCTGAAAAGTTTATCAGGAAGTTCAAAAGTACTGATAGAAAACTTCTGAAGAACAAATCTTCAGTTGTTGCAAATCCTTCAGTAATTACCAAAGGTACTGAAAGGAAGAAAGTACTGAAGAACAAATCTTCAGTAGTTTCATCATCTTCAGCAGTTGATCAACAAAAGATGAAAAGAAAGCCATGTGAAATATGTGGTTTGTTTACTAATCATACTGATGAATGCTGGTATAACAAGGGTTTAAAATTCAACAAAGAGAAAATCATTAAGAAGAAAATGCATAAAATGAAAGATGAATTTCAAACCAAGTTTGTACCACAATCATCTCAATCTGATAAACCAAAGTTTTTCCAAAAAGTTAAAAAGAAGGAAGGGGTTTGTCACAAAACAGCTGAAAATATTCCTCATGGAATATCAAAAACCCAGACTAAGTCTGTGTCTTTTAAAAGGGAGGATGTGGTGAATCACAAGAACAAATCACCAACAAGTACTGATGTTTCAACTGAGTTGAAAGCTTTGACAACAAATCAGACACAACTTGTTATGATGGTTCAACATCTGTTGGGGAGAGTTAAACAATTAGATGCCTCTGTGATTAAACCACTGAAAAGGAAACCTAAGCCAAAATCAAAGGAATCCTTTTCAGCACCATCTACACCTTCAAAGGCTGTTAATCATGCAAAGTTAGTTAGTTTAAAATCTGTTGATGAAAACAGACCCAAAACCAAAATGGTTTGGGTCTCAAAGGCTAACTAATTTTTGTGAAAAATGTAGGGTTCTTCAGCATACCAAAGAAGCATCTGGTATGTAGACAGTGGAGGATCTATGCATATGACAGGGAGCAGCTCTCTTCTTCATGATTACTCTCAAGGGAAGAAGGGATTTGTTTCTTTTGGAAATGATGCTAAGGGTTACATCATAGGAAAAGGATTTGTCTCAAATGGGGAAATAAGGTTTGATGATGTTAACCATGTGGAGAACCTCAAGTATAATCTGCTGAGTGTCAGTCAAATGTGTGATAAAGGGCATGTTGCACTTTTCACAAGTCAGAACTGCCGGATTCTGTCTTCCAAAGTTTTAAACAAGGTTGACAAGATATTGGATGAATATACTCTCCTGAAGGCCCACAGGATTGGAAGAGTATATGTCTTAGATTTATCAAATAAAATTGATCTTAAAGGCCATCCATGTCTGTTCTCTAAAGCCTCTCCATAAGAATATGAACTATGGCATAGAAGGCTTGGTCATGTGAATCTTAAAAACATGAATTAGCTTATTCATCATGGTTTAGTGAGAGGTTTGCCATTGAAGGAGTTCAAATGTGATGACAGCTGTCCAGCTTGCTTAAAAAGAAAGCAACACAAAGTTTCATTCCCTCCAATAGAAGAACCCAAGTCCACTGCCTGCTTGCAATTACTGCACATGGATCTCTTTGGTCCTGTTAGAGTAATGAGTATGGCAAAGAAAAAATACTGTCTGGTAATTGTGGATGATTGTTCCAGATATGTATGGACTTTCTTCTTGCATTCCAAAGATGAGGCTGCTCAAACCATCATTAATTTTGTGTTGTATGTGGAAAGGCAACACTCGCTTCCAGTCAAATGTGTGAGAAGTGATAATGGCACAGAATTTAGGAATCACACTCTTGATGAATTCTATTTGTCTAAGGGAATCAAGAGACAATATAGCATTCAAAGAACTCCTGAGCAAAATGGAGTGGTGGAGAGAAAGAACAGGACCCTTATTGAAGCCGCAAGGACAATGTTGGCTGACTCAGGTTTGCCACTAACCTTTTGGGCTGAAGCTGTCAACACAGCTTGCTATGTACAGAATAGGGTGTTAGTGAATCAGAGGTTGATGAAGACTCCTTATGAGTTATTACATCATTTGGCCCCTCTAATTTCATTCTTTAGAGCATTTGGGTGTCCCTGTTATATTCTTAACACAAAGAATCCACTTCAGAAGTTTGAATCCAAGGTGGATGCAGGGTATTTTGTTGGGTATTCATCTACTTGCAAGGCATACAGAGTTTTTAATTGCAGAACAAAGATTGTTGAAGAAACTTTGCATGTCAAGTTTAATGAATCTCCAAAAGATAAAATTCCTCAAAACCCTGTGGAGTTGTTTGATTTGGACATAATGCAATATGTTCCATATCAGTCTCCACCTGTTATTGTTTCTGAGGTTCCATCATCTCCATCTGATGGCATAAATGCAAGTTGTAATGATCATTTGCCTGTGTCTACTACACTTGATGTTCCCGTAGCTTCAGCAGTTCCATCCACATCAAATGCTAATGAAATCTTTGAATCCTCTACTTCATTTGAATTGCCATCTCATTCTAGGTTTCAAGAGTCTGAATCAACATCTGTTGCTGCTGAATCTCCTACAAACACTTGCACAGATATTATTGAGTATCAAGAACTAAAGAATCATCCCATGTCCCAGATCATTGGTGATATTAATGCTGGTGTTTTAACAAGAAGCCAATTGTCCAATTTCTGTCTCTATGCTCTCTTCATCAGTCAGCAAGAGCCAAAGAATTATCATGTTGCATTAAGGGACAATGGATGGGTTGAAGCCATGAAGCTTGAGCTTCTTCAATTTCAAAAGCAGCAAGTGTGGGAACTGGTTCCTCTACCCCAAGGTAAGTGTGCAATAGGCACTAAATGGGTGTTTAGGAATAAAACTGATGAAAAAGGTCAAATTGTCAAGAACAAGGCCAGACTGGTTGTACAGGGGTTTTCACAAGAAGAAGTTATTGATTATGATGAAACCTTTGCCCCTGTAGCGAGACTGGAGGCAATTAGATTGTTCTTAGCTTATGCTGCTTTCCATAACCTTAAAGTTTTTCAAATGGATGTCAAAAGTGCATTTTTATATGGTAAAATAAAAGAAGAGGTTTATGTGTGTCAACCACCAGGTTTTGAAGATCATAAACATCCAGATTGGGTGTATAAGCTTGATAAGGCTCTCTATGGGTTGAAACAAGCTCCCAGAGCCTGGTATGAAACACTATCTAACTTTCTTCTTCAAAATAATTTCACTAGAGGCTCCAAAGATAAAACTTTGTTCATTAAGAAAGTAGGCATGCATAAGCTCCTTGTTCAAATTTATGTAGATGACATTATTTTTGCATCCTCTGATCCACAGTTGTGTGATGCCTTTACTAAATTGATGCAACAAAAGTTTGAAATGAGTGCCATGGGAGAATTACAGTTCTTTCTGGGTTTGCAAATCAAACAAATGGCTGATGGAACTTTTATTCATCAGCCAAAATACACAAAGGATTTGTTAACCAAGTTTCATTTGCAAAACTGTAAGCCCTGTTCTACTCCCATGTGCAGCAACACACAACTGGATGCTGATCAGAAAGGTAAAGCAGTTGATGAAACTCTTTACAGATGTATGATTGGTTCCTTGATGTACCTTACCGCTTCTAGACCAGACATTATGTTTGCAACTTGTGTCTGTGCTAGATTTCAGGCTGCACCTAAAGATTCCCATATGATTGCAGTCAAAAGGATTTTTAGATATTTGCAAGGAACTCAATCTCTAGGACTTTGGTATTCCACTGGGCACTCTTGCAAATTAGTTTCTTTCTCTGATAGTGACTATGCAGGGTGTAAGTTAACCAGAAAATCAACTTCTGGTGGATGCCAATTTCTAGGCAACTGTTTAGTTTCTTGGCAGAGTAAGAAACAAACTTCAGTTGCTACATCCACAGCTGAAGCAGAGTACATTGTAGCTACAAGTTGTACATCTCAGGTACTCTGGCTTCAAAATCAATTATTGGATTATGACATTACAGAGACTAAGACTCCTTTACTAATGGATAGTGCTTCAGCTCTTTGTATTGTTAAGGATCCTGTCCAGCATTCTAGGACCAAACATATTGAGATCAGACATCATTTTATCAGGGATTGTTATGAAAAAGGTCTGATTGATCCAAAGTTTGTGCCTAGTGCTGATGAGCTTGCAGATATATTTACTAAGCCTTTGGACAGTGCAACTTTCCATAATCTTGTGCTCAGGCTTGGTATGCTGCAACTAGAATAATTTGACAACTACTGATGCTCTTAGTTAATAAAGTAGTGATGAGCATTAGTATAAAGCTGTCAAAAATAAGTGCTGATAAGTCATTTTATCTTCAGTAGTTTTTATAACTACTGAAGACTAAACTACTTAAAAGTACTGAAGTACTTAATTTGTTCAAAAGTACTGATGTAGTTCAACCTACTGATGCCCTTTATAATAGATAAGTACTGATGACCAATGAAACATCTGAAAATCAGATGATCTGATGAGTAAGTGTTAAGGTCATTGAAACAGCTGAACTTTGTGAATTGACGACAACAACTACTGTTTCATTTCAAAACAACTGAAGCCAAAACCAAGTCTTCAGTAGTTGTAAACTACTGATGACCAACACCAAGTCTTCAATTGTTTACAACATCTTAAAGTTAAAACCATGTCTTCAGTTGTTTTCTAACAACTGATGACTCACACCAAAACTTTCAGTTGTTTTCTTTCAGCCGTTTCATAACCTATAAATACCTAACCCTAACTTCAAACTTTTCATAACTCACTTTCCAAACGTTCATCTTCCATTAATGGCGACCATGCAAATTAAACCTCGACACAACTGTGTCGCTTACCTTACCAAATCTGCCTTTTGGACCAAGTTTGATGCTGCCATTGATCTGATGGTTGATTCCCAATATCACACAGCCTTCCTCTTGAATCCTACCATCTATCCCGATACCCTTCGTCAATTCTGGACAAACGTCACTGTTCATACTGCAGAGAATGATGACTCGATCACTCTCCAGTCGTTTGTCAACCAGAAAAAGGTGGTCATCACTTCTGAAATCATTCGTCAAACCCTAGACCTGAATGATGCCACCTATGTCACCAGATACCCCAAAGGCACCATTGATTTATCCTTTGTTAACCATGGCTATGAGGGTGACCTAAGTGTTACTACTATTCTGAAGAAGCACTTCCATGATGCTGAGCGTCTCATTTTCCATATGATCAATGTCTGTCTTGCCCCCAAAACATCGTCATGGGATCAAATGTCATTCAGGTGGCAACAGGTATTGTATTCTATCCTTGAACGCCAAAGCTTAAATTTTTCTGAAATAATATTTTTGGAATTAAAAGATCTGGCAATGAAACCAGTGGCTAATAGATGGATATTATATCCAAGGTTTCTTATGGCCATAATTCTTAATCAATTAAAATCTGATGGCCTTGTTGGCCTTGGAGTCCCTGCTATGGTAGTTTTGCCAGAAGTATACTCCAGGCATAACTCCAATCCACAACTCAAAGAGGCTGCCAAACTGCTAAAACCCAAGCAGAGGGAACCCACAGCCTCCACCTCCAGATCTAAAGTCCCCTCCAAACCAAAATCCAAGAAAACCATAAAGGCTACTCAGGGAGTTGAGTCCCCTGATGATGCCCCTGCAGCACAAACGCAGGATGAAACTACTAGCCTTAATCCCCTTGTAGTTTCAAAGACTCTACCAGTTGAAACCGCTCAGGTATCTTCGCAACAGGATCCTGATGCAACCAACATTGGGGAAACCACATTACTGGAATCTCTCTCACTTGAGAAGATTGCCATTGAAGAGCACCATTCACCCCAGGTGCAATCCTTTTCACCTCTATCTTTCACTGAAACCACCTCTACAAGCCCAACTACAGTCATTGCACAAATGCTGACTCAACTACATTCCTCTACCCCTCCCCAGAAACCTGTTAACACTGGGAAAACCTCAACAGCTGAGGGAGAGGATTATAATGTAGTTGACAACCCACAGCATAGGGATTACAAAGTTCAATCTCCCAGTGTAGATGAGGAGTCTAGAACATCTGGTGAGGCTACCCTTCCCCTGTTTCAGCACATGAACAGGATGAAGCTGGTATCATCTCTAAGACCTTACCAGAGGCAACTGCCAATGAAGGACTTAATCCTGAGGCAGCAAGTCCCCAGTTCCAAGACAAAAGGGCACATGTGAATACTGATATACACTCAGCACATGTTCATCCTGATTTACTCAGGAGGTTAGCTGATTCAGCTAAAACTGATGATGACCTGGGCTTTTTCTTTGAAGTTCTAGCCCAAAACACCATTCTTGAGGCTGAGGTATGCAGATTACAAGAACTGCTTGCCAAAATGTCTCAGGAATCAAGTCCATCTGCCCCAATTCACCCACAGATGGCAGCTTCTGTTGAAGCTCTCCCAAACACTGAGCCACTCTCAACAAATCAGCCACCAGCCTCTGTTTCAGGCACCATTTCTTAGGGAGAGAACCCCTCTGAGCAAATGGTTGCTGCTTTTAAATCTTCCTTACCTCTCATCACTCCCATCATCACTACTATTGTCCATCAAACCATTGATGAGAGGATTTCCTCAAATCTTCAAACCCTTGTTGATGATGCTGTGTCAAAGAAACTTTCTGACATTCAAACCCCTGAACCCAATGCAACCAAAAAGGGGGAGTCTAAGTCAGTGAAAGAAGATAAAAGAAAGAGAGTTGAAGAGGAAGAAGCCAAAGAGAAGAAAGGAAAAGAGATAATTACTTACAAGAGAAAGAAAAGTGCTGCTGAACAGACTGAAGATGAGAAGAAGTTGGAAGAAATGATCAAAGAAGCTGATGAGCAACACAGCAGATCTATGGATAAGATCATAGATCAGCTCTTCAGACAAGGCTTTGACACTGCCAAACTTGATTATGAGATCATAAGGCTAGAGATTCACGAGATTGAAAATAGATGGGCAAGCTGCAATGAGAAAGAAAGGGAAAGATTGGAAGCTATGAGCAGATTCTTATCAAAACACTTGGGAAGACCTATCATTGAAGTAAAGTCTTGGTCTAGAGACAGTATTTTGGAGATAACCACCAAAATCTGCTCTTCTGAAACCTTCAATAAAGGTTTGATCATAGAAGCTCTGGATGAAGCTGGTGCTGGGAAAACGTCTGACATGGCTAAGTTATCCAAAGCCACTGTTAGTCCAGGATGATCAAACTTGAATCAAATCATGAAGAATTAGATCAAAATATGATAATCACAATCAAAACCCCTTTGATCTTCAAATTAGATTGCAAAATATGTTTACAAGTAAATCCCTCAATCAATTGGTCATTCAACCATTAACCAAAACCTAATAATAATTAACCTATTTATAGTCTAGACTAAGATTCACTAATTGCACTTAACCCCCTAGACTTAGGCTAATTAATACAAAATTACATATTAAGCATAAAAATGACTAAAAACAAGATAAAATATATTTTGTTCACACAAAATATATTTATTACAATAAAACTCCTAGCCATTTAAATCTTCAACGTCTCGTCTCGGTTCCTCGTCTCGAACGTGTCGGGTTTGACTTTTGTTGACTTTGACCCGTGACATTGACTTTTGTTGACTTTTACTGTGTTGATAATATAGACTATTTTTTCCAGCTCCAACAATACTCCCCCTTAGTCTATCATTATCAACGTCTTCATACGAATTCAGCCCCGAGAAGTAAACAATAGAAAGATCTTCAAATTAAAGCTTTTTGAATTTGATGAGAAAAGTTATTCATCTCATAAGCTCCCCCTATTTATATGCTCCCCCTTTTTGAGTGCATCCTTTGTGAGGAATATGGAACAGCTTTCCCAAATCTCTAATCTTGAGTGCTTCAGAAGATGTAGGAGGAGGATTCCTAGCTCGGTATCTTCTTCAAACTTGAGGAACAGATTCTCTGATCAGGTACACTACTCAACTGATGATCGGCCATCACTTAAAGCAAAAATCTGAAACACATTCACAAACACAATCTCGACATTTCTAATTAGATCATTTCATTTTAACATAATAAACCCGTGTTTATTTGTGTTTGAAAACAAGCGAACCCGTGTTCGGTTGTACGCAATTTCTTTGAAATGCATGAAAATAATAAAATTGTAACAGCATAATATGGAAGACCTAAAAAATTTAGAAAAATTTTTTTATTATTTTTATCTATTTTTTATTATATACATGTATTATAACATATTTATATCTATTATATATTTTTTTGTGTTTTTTTTTTAAACCGAGAACTGAATCGATCATGAGATCATATCCTCAAGATATACTTTAGCACAAAGATGAATTTAATCATCGACAAGCAATGAGATCACACTGATAACTGAATCTAATCACAGTCTTTAAATGATTTTGAAATTCTCAAACAGATCAATAACGATTGTTGATATGTTTGTCCACTTAAACTCATGCCCTATCTTTTTCAACAAGCAGTAGATGATTCGTTAAGGTTCGATTAAATACTTTAGAATGCTAGGACCCCATAATCATTTGGCAAAAACCCTCACCCAACCTCTGGATTTCTTGAATTTTGTTACGATCTTTATATAGCAAGGCGTGTGCATTAGTGTGCAAGTGATTATCAACAGAATATAGCATTCTGTGAATTAGATGATTTGACACTACTTAGACCAAAATGGTGAGAGCTCCCGGTCTATACTCACGTATAACAAAGGAGATGACCATTTAATCATGTGCCGATGAGAGCTCCAGGTCAGTACTATCGTACAGCAGAGGAGATCATCACTCCAGGTCAGTACTTCCGTACAGCAGAGGAGATTAGCACAAACACAAGACACATAAATACACCAATCATGGCTCAAAGATATGGCTTATATGATTTGTATCATGGTGGGTGAAAGATCAATTCTCAATCCAATTTTTGTCGGGACTCAGTTTTCGTGCAGGCCAAAATGATTGCGTAAATCCAGACATCCTTAAGCATATATTTTAATTTAAATCATCATACTGCTGTCTACTTTATTCTTCAGGCTGAGTCTACCAAGCATATCATTAAAGAATCTGTTTATTTTTCTATTATTTGCAATTAAATAAAAGATGTAAATCAGATAACAGCATCAGTTACTATCATTTCTCATTTTACAACGCAAGTCATGCAAGAACAAGCATTTCAAGATATACAATCATTTCTCAATCATCTCGAATCAAGTTCACAGTTCTCTTTTTTTATTTTTATTTACTTATACTCTCCCCCTAAATTTTTATTTTTGCAAACTCTTTTTTTTATTATTTTAATTTTTTTATTATATTTTTTATTTTTTTTTTATTTTTTTTTAATAATTTTTTTTTAATTTTTTTAAACTGTACAAAAATAAAAATTTATCAAAGAAAGTCTTCCACACTACACTGATATGAAAATAAGAAATGAATTCTCAAAAAATATGCAGTGGCTGTGAAGTGAGAACTGTGATAATGCACATAAAAATCCAGATTGTGGATATAATACCATGACCTTAACCTGTTTGTTCCGCCTCAAATTTGAATTAGGAACAATCCCTGTCAGTAAACCGGATTACTAACAGTCCTCCTGAATTGTTCCTGCACTCATTAACAAATTAGTTAGAAAGGGAAACCCAGGCCATCGTAGTCCTGGAAGTTCCTTTTTCATCAAGATAAGTAACAAGCTTCTGCACACAACCGTTTAAACAATCGGGGATTGTTGTATCCTTCTTTTTAATTGGCAAATTTGTTTCGGTTCAATTAACTTGGATTTGAATGAATTAAATTTGAAAATCATTTTCTGTTTAAGACCGGAAGGAAAAGAATGTGGTTTTGAAGCTTTGGTCATTTTCATCTTTGTATCATGTGAAACCGGCTTCACATGAAAAGGTTTGGATGGAGGGTTTTTCATCCAACCATTCAAAGATGTGTGTTGTTTACCTCTTGATCCAGAGAAGCAACCTGTGTTGCCTTTACCGTCTGGAACATTCTTTTTAGACTTACATTCGGATAAGCAATTTGTTTTGCTTTTACCATTCGTAGCAAGCCTTTGAGGACATTTTTTTACCACATGACCTTCTTTTCCACACTCAAAACAAGCCTTGAAAGGCTTTTGATGCTTTGTAGTCCTGTGTGAAGCATTTGGAATTGGAGATTGCTTTGAGCTTGTAGCAGATTCTTGCTTGTTTTGGTGTTTGCTGTGTTGAACAGTGAATGATATCTTCACTGATTCACTAGGTGGTTTTGCTGTTGGAGTAGAGATCCGTATTGGTCTTGATTCAGCTTTTGGAAGCTTTTGAGACTTGACTATATCAGGAGATATCTTGATCTGTGAGGAACCAACACGCTCCTCTATGTTTGATTCATCATCTAAGCTTATCCAGTCTCGTATACACAGATCTGCTTCCAAAGGATCTTGATTGACACCTCCTATTATGTCGGCTTCGCTTATATGATTCTGATTGTCTGATGATTCAACAATTGTTCCTTCTTTGACAAACCTGACGGGAACAAACGAAGGAATGTTACCTGATTTGAATTTGTTGAAGAAAGTTGGAGAAGCAACTGAAATTGGTTTTGAAGCATCAGAGGTAGAATCGTCATTAATCTTCTTATCAGACCCCTGCCTGAGAAATCCCAAACCTACAGGAGAATCCTGCACATCTCTAACCTCTTTAAGATTAACGTTGCTCAAAGCTGCATTTAAACTATTAGTTTCTGCAGCTTCAATCAAATTATTAGATGGATGAGGTTGAGGCATAGGAGAGTAACAATGGGTGCTAGGAGGAGGATAGATGTATGGATTTTCACCACAACCCACTCCCGTTTTAATCCTAACTCCCCTTTGTTTACACAGTAACTCTTCCTGTTTCATTCCGGATATGGTCCATCTATCAAGCTTTGTTTTAAGCTTGCTTGTTTCAAATTCAGCCAAAGTGACTCTTTCGTTTAAAAGATTAATTTCAACATTTCTTTCAAGAAGAGTTCGTCTTAAATGATCATTTTCTTTTAAAGCTTCATTTAATTTTATGAAATACTTGGCTTCATTCTTTTTAAGTTCTGCGTTTATGGTAGTTAACTCCTTTTGGTTATCTAAAAGTAACCTATTAGCTTTATACACACCCAATAAACGAATTTTACAAGCAGAAGAACACATATCTTGAACTGTCTCGTATGGAAGATCCAGGATGACTCTTTCAGCAGTAAGACCCTTCTCACAGTTGCAAACTCTGGTATTTCGCTTCCATTCCTCTTCCTTCTTAGCATCACAAACTTCCGCATTCAACTCAGCTCCATCTTTACCCATTGATGTCTGCTTAAGCTCCTCTTGTACCTCTTTAGTTTCAGGTTTCGGTAAACCGTCTGAATTGGTGCCAGAATCTGATCTCTCTTCTAGTTTCTCTTTGGAGTTTGAAGTGATCTTTGGAGTTAGATATGTTGCTTCATAGTACTCACGACGTTTGATATCCAACTCCATTTCTTTCAGTTTGTTGATCACCTCTATTAGTTTGTAATCCTGAAAACCTCTATCTATTTTAATCGACTTGCCGTGTGAGCTCCATTCTGATGGGAGGGAATCAAGCAATCTTAGAACTTGTTCATGATTTCCTAATTGGGCATCAAACTTCTTCAGATTACTTGCCACCAACAAAAATCGATCAACAAAATCAGACATCTTTTCATTCTTTAAAGCTGTAAAATTATCAAACCGACATTGTGCAATTGTGAGATCATCTGATTCGAAGGATTTAATCAATTCTGCAAAAGCCATATTTATTTTTATTTTGTTTAAACAATTAAACGCCCCAAAAATATTTTTCCCAAAAATTGTAAAATAATTCTCCCCCGGGAAAAATATTATTTGTAAATGTCACGCTAGAAAATCTTAGCAACTGGGGTCAATTAATCCCAACTAAGGGAAAAAAGTCATCTTTAACATTCGAATTTCGCTAAAGAAATGATAGTTTCGCTGAAATTATAGTTTCGCAGAGCAAGTTTCGCTGTGAACTCTAGTTTCGCTTAGCCGACAGTAGTTTCGCTGGAAATTTCGGCAGCAGTTTCGCTAGCCGAATGTCACAAATGGCTTAGTTTCGCTGATAAGTTCGCAGGAAACAAGCTTGAACTTTCGTTCAGAGATAAATTCGGCAGCAATTTCGCTTGATGATTGGTCAAAAACACTATTGAACTTTCGTTCAAGGGAGTACTTTCGCTGAAACTCTAGAAAACAACTTCAGATCCAAAATAAACCATAATTTCGCTGAATGAAGATGACAGTTTCGCTGTAAGAACAGCAGTTTCGCTGGTCGATCTCAAAACCCTTTTTCACCTCAAAATCAATCTGAAATCGCCCAAATCTCAATGGATTTGAAATCTGATGATTAACAGAGCTTTCCCAACCAATAATAAGCAAACTTCAATCAATTTCCATATCAATAACACTCAAATCTAATCCGAATTTGATGAAAACTTGATATTGAACAAAAACAACCAAAACCTCAACTTTTCTCTCTAAAAATCTTCAAATCTTCAGTGAATTTGATCCAAAATGGCTCTGATACCAAATTGTTAGTCCAGGATGATCAAACTTGAATCAAATCATGAAGAATTAGATCAAAATATGATAATCACAATCAAAACCCCTTTGATCTTCAAATTAGATTGCAAAATATGTTTACAAGTAAATCCCTCAATCAATTGGTCATTCAACCATTAACCAAAACCTAATGACAATTAACCTATTTATAGTCTAGACTAAGATTCACTAATTGCACTTAACCCCCTAGACTTAGGCTAATTAATACAAAATTACATATTAAGCATAAAAATGACTAAAAACAAGATAAAATATATTTGTTCACACAAAATATATTTATTACAATAAAACTCCTAGCCATTTAAATCTTCAACGTCTCGTCTCGGTTCCTCGTCTCGAACGTGTCGGGTTTGACTTTTGTTGACTTTGACCCGTGACGTTGACTTTTGTTGACTTTTACTGTGTTGATAATATAGACTATCTTTTCCAGCTCCAACAGCCACCCTCACAACCAAAATGATAGAGCAGCCTTTACAATCTCCCTTACCAAAACAACCCTCAAAATCAACCTCACAACCTCCAAAACAATCAACCTCACAACCCTCAAAACAACCAACCTCACAACCCTCAAAACAACCAACCTCACAACCATCAAAACAACCACCCTCACAACCCTGAAAACCAACTCCTTTACCCAAGAAACCCACTCAATCAACCATCAGTGATGCACCTAAGAGAAAGAGAAGGGTGTTGAGGATGGAAGAAGAAGAAGAAGATGATGAGGAGGACAGTCTGCCAATCTCTGCTATGATTAATATGAAGAAACCTGAGCCTAGGAGTCAACCAACAACAATCACTCCTGAACCTAAGGTGAAGATTGAAGAAGAAGAACAGCAGAAACAACACGATGAGCAGCTGTTAAGGATGGTTGATAAGGAATTTCCTAAGTCTTCATCCATACAAGCTATGAAGAAACATGCACAGAGGTTTTATGCTCTCATATTTACTTTTTAGTATCAGAAAGAGAGAGTAAGGATTTGGCCTGACCCCAGAGTTAGTGACAGGATTCATAAGAAAAATATTCCAAGTAGATACAATGGCCAAGTGAGAAAGACTGTGGATATTGTGATAATGCTAGCCATTGTAGTGTCACCCTGGGAAATCCTTGATGATTTCAAGCGAGCTTACAAGACTAAGATGACCCCACAAACTTTGTTGGAAAACAAAACGGTGAAGAAGGGGTTAATTTACAAGAAGCTTGAAGAAATCAGAAGAAATGAGCTCCAGTTGTTACTTGAAGGTACTCATCCTGATGAGTTTGCTTACAGAGAAATAACAACTATGGAGCTGAAGAATGGAAAGACTGTGAGATACTTGTTTGAGTACTATGGGCCTGAGTTCTTCTTTGAGAGTGAAGCTGAAGAACTCACAATTGAAGATAAAGTTGTTCTTCTAGAGGCCTATGTTAGAGAGTCTTACAGACTCATCATTGGGAAGTAGGTTTAATGATTGGGGTAACAGCTCTGTGTCCAAATTCCCCAAGATAGAGTTCCCATTCATCTTTTGCCAATCAAATTTTTGAAACCTCTTCCTGGCCTGAGCTTGACTTGGTGATTTCTGAGCTGATCCAGAAAATATGTCTGCCAATAAGTGGGACTTCAATAAGCTTAAAGGTTTTGGCTGCATTGGTTCAGGGGGAGTTTGTTGGACCAAAAGAACCAATGAGCCAGATCAGAAAAACCTTTAAGTCCCACAGACATCACAACAACTGAAGAGATCTACATCAGCTGAAGACAAAGTCTGAAGACAAAGTCTAAAGACAAATTCTGAAGATAAAAGGCTGAAGACAAAGTCTGAAGACCAAGTTCTCAGAAGTTGTCTCAAACAGCTGAAGTGTTTCTTTTCAGTAGTTGTAATGTTTTACTTTTCAGTTGTTTCCTTTCAGTAGTTTTATTATTGTAAAACATCTGAAGTTCTTACACTTCAGATGTTATAGTTTCAGTTGTTGTAATTTTGTTTTACACTTAGCTTTTTGTGAAGGTGTCCTCAGTTGTTGTGGACATCTTCATTAGATTAGTTATTTTCAGTAGTTTGTTAAATCAGTTAGATGTCACTATCAAGTGACACCAGCTGACGTCACATTCCTTTATAAAAGGAATATTGACCTAGTTGTTTTGTAACCGAAGCATTAGCGTGAATGAAAATATTCCATTAACAGAAAAGTTCTCTCTCTATAATCATCATAGTGTGATTGCATATTCATACTACTCTTGCTTGAATTTGACCTTATTTCTGTTATATTCCGCTGCAAATTCAAATCTAATTGATCAAACTAGATCCGATCCTATCATATATGTTGATGATGGATGGAGTGATGAAGATTGTCCTCCCTTGCACTATAGCGAACAGTGCCTTCTCCCCATCCATGATGACCTCTTGACAGGTCTTTCAGAATTCCAAAAGTTGATCCTCATAGAGAGGAGGATCAATGGCAAGGGAGGTGAAGTCGTTGGACAAACAAAGGAGATGACAAACCTCTGAGAAACTTGAATCTTTGTAATAGTCCAATAGAGCAACCTGAATGTGTTGCTTGTGGAGTTGCATGGAAAAATCTGGGTTGCTTCTGCGGTTGAGGTTGGCCATTTGAGAAAGCTTAATGGTGAAGGAAGATAAGACCAAAGGCGGTTTTTAGTGAATTTAGGTTAAGAAGAATTTATAGAAGTAGAGGAAAGTGAAAGAGGGGGGAACCATTGGGTATATTTATATGAAATGGATTTGAGACAAAGTTAATGAAAAAGGATAAACTTTAAAATCCGGATGTCGGTCCCACCTCTGAAAAAGTACCTAAAAAGGTAGTTTTCTTGGAAGTCGAAAATCTTCCGAAGGTATTTTGTCTTCGAAAGTTTTGATAAAAAATCTTCCGAAGCTAAAATGGCTTCGGAAGAAATTTTAAAGATTATAGAGAATTTTGATTTGGAAGATATTTAGACTTGGAGATTGTATTCTAAGAGGAATAAAAGCTTTCGAGACCTAAATTGCTTTCGGAAGTAAGTTTATCTTGAAAGACATATAAGTATTTTTGTTCAATTATGCTTCGGAAGATATTTGGAAAATTTATTCCAAAAGGTGAGTTGAAATAAATAGTTATTTGTTATGGATGACATAATTTTGTTCCGAGAGTAAAGAGATTGTTGGAGCATATATTGTCATATACAGCGTGTCCATCGCTTGACAAATAGTCTAGGCTTAGTGTAATACACCTCATATGTTGTAAACACATGAAACTGAGTCATTCGCAGGAGCATATGCAAATGAGACTCAGTCGTACGACTGAGCCATGCTAATGGACCAGTCGTGCGACTGAGAGATGCTATTGGGCCATTCGTAAGACTGAACCATAAGTATGGTCCAGTCGTACGATTGAACCATATGCATGGTCCAATCGTACGAATGGGCCTAGTCGCATCTGATATGGGCTGAGGCCTATAAATACCAGTTTCATTGTGTAGTGAGTCAAGGTTTTGAAGTGTGCCCGGGGCCTAGGTGCTGTCGGATGAGAGGGGAGATCATACTCGATCTCCCCTTGCTAAAAGTCGTGATTCTTCTGATTAACGAGCTTGTAATCATTAGGTTTTATCAATGAAATCATTGTATTATTGTTCGTTCTCTTGTTTGTCTTTTGGTTTTTCTTTTCCTTCCGTCAAGATCACGCTCGGATGTCAACCGATCCAGCGACTTCACAATTGGTATCAGAGCCGGTTACTGCTAGAATGATCTAACAATCATTCTAGCAACCCGAGATCTTGATTTCTAGATCTATTTCATGTTCTTTGATGTTAAACCCACTTCGTGTTCTTCCTGTTTTGCTCAGATCTTGTTACGTGTGTTGTTTCTTTGTTAAAATCGAACTCGGAATCACGTTCTCATCACCCTTGCGAATCTTATGATGTCTATTTTGTTTCGGTTCATGTAAAATTCACCAGATTAAGGTTTTTGGCAGCCATGGGGGCTGCAGATCTGAAAATCTACGTGCAGATCCACTCATGCGACTGGACCATGGGACTGGACCACTCTTATGTCCAGTCGTACGACTGGACCAGTCTTATGTCCAGTCTTATGTTCAGTCATACGACTGGACCAGTCTTATGTCCAGTCGTACGACTGGACCAGTCTTATGTCCAGTCTTACGTTCAGTTATGCTACTGGACCAATCTTATGTCCAGTCGTGCTACTGGACCAGTCTTATGTCCATTCATGCTACTGGACCAGTCTTATGACTAGTCGCACGAATATATCATTCGTATCATCCATTTACACGAATGTGATATTTGCCCTCCATGTCATACAAATGAACGGTGTTCCAGACCAAAAAAAAAAATTCTGGAACTGCCTCTTGCACAGATTTGTGGATGAGCAAAGCACATTCACCCTGAGGTTCTTTTGTCAAATAAGTTCGATGGATACCCCATTATTCGTTGGACTTCCAAAATAGATGAATGTAGTTAGAACACAAAAGAGAGAAGAGAAGATGTCAGCAGTCGGTGCTGATTTTGTGGGGTAGTCCGGAGCATCTGACTATTTATGGGCCAATCAAGTTATATTTATCCGCACAGAGATGATTCTGATTCTTAGGGGGAATCCATGTATAGAGAAATTGAATACGCAATCAGAAAGTGATGATGTGAGCTGGTTTCTGATGATGAATCTGCGTGCGTACTGATTTGTTTGAGATTGTTAACTGTGTATTGGAACCTTCTACTTTTTGCCAAATACACCGTATGAAGACGACATGAGAGCACAATGTTTATATATTGGGATATGCTGAATTTGAGGGGGAATTTCTGCAGGTGTTAATGTTAATCAGGTTAGCCTGTGTGAAGATTGGAGCAATGGAAAACTGTTCATGTCATTATCTAGAAAAATCAGTCAAATGGGGAATCATGCTGCTATGATGGTGTTCTGCCAAGTAAACGAAAGCTATTATGCCTAAATTCATTTTCAGGGATACTGTACCAACCAGACAGATCAACAACGTTAGCTAATATGGTTTTTCATATGATTCGATTGGAAACCAGAGCAATGATTGACTGAAGATTATAAGAGGTATTATCTACTATTCGCAAGCAACATCCAAGGGGGAATTTGTTGGAGCATATATTGTCATATATAGCGTGTCCGTCGCTTGACGAATAGTCTAGGCTTAATGTAATACACCTTATATGTTGTAAACATATGAAACTGAGTTATTCGCAGGAGCATATGCAAATGAGACTCAGTCGTATGACTGAGCCATGCTAATGGACTAGTCGTGCGACTGAGAGATGCTATTGGGCCATTCGTAAGACTGAACCATAAGTGTATGGTCCAGTCGTACGATTAAACCATACGCATGGTCCAATCGTACGAATGGGCCCAGTCGCATCTGATATGGACTGAGGCCTATAAATACCAGTTTCATTATGAAGAGAGGCAAGGTTTTGAGAGTGTGCCCGTGTGTAGGTGCTGCCGGATGAGAGGGGAGATCATGCTCGATCTCCCCTTGCCAAAAGTCGTGATTCTTCTGTTTAACGAGCTTGTAATCATTAGGTTTTATTAATGAAACCATTGTAGTATTGTTCGTTCTCTTGTTTGTCTTTTGGTTTTTCTTTTCCTTCCGTCAAGATCACGCTCGGATGTCAACCGATCCAGCGACTTCACAGAGATATCTTCCGAAGTAAAAATTTATCAAAATTCTAAGTAGTCTAAGAGATAAAATTTTAAAAGATTTTTTTTTTAAATGCAAACAAGGGCTTATGAAGATGATGAAATAGACAACTTAGGGCACACAAATTTTATAAATAATATGAATTAAGTTTAAAGAAAATCTACTCAAAGTTAATCATCCCAATAGTTGACATTATATATTTAAATCTCTATTCATCAAAAGCTTTGGTGAACAGATCAACATATTGTTTATTTGTGTTAACTTTGACTAGTTTGATTAATCTCTTTTCAAAGTTATCTCTAATAAGTACCTGATGTTGATGTGTTTTGTCCTTGAGTGCTACATAGGATTCTCTGTAATAGAGATAGCACCGTTGTTGTCTATGTGGATGAAAGTCTCTTTGAAGTTGAATCCATAGTCCAGCATCTGATTCTGAATCCAAAGCACTTGAGCACAGCAGCTAGCAGCAGCAATGTATTCAGCTTCAGCAGTTGAGCAGACACACAAGATAGTTTCTTGCATTGCCATGAGACTATCCTTCCAACAAGGAATTGACATCCCCCAGATGTTGACTTTGTAGTCATATTGCAGCCACCATGTCACTATCTATATATGCATACAAGTTGAAATCAGAATTCTTTGGATACTAGAGGCCTAATGTAAAAGCACCTTTGGTATATCTTAGAATTATCTTGACAATGACCACGTGTGACATCTTGGGGTTTGCTTGATATCTTGCACAAATACATGTGGCAAACATGATATCAGGCATGCAAGCTGTGAGGTACATAAGAGACGAAATTATAGCCCTGTAAAGATGTTCATCTACACACTCCCCCTCAAGATCAGGTCCAAGGGAGTGGTTTCTAGCTATGGGTGTCTTAGCAACCTTGCAATCAGTCATGTTGAATCTTGTAAGTATGTCTTGTACATACTTTGACAGACTTATGAAGATGCCACTGTCAAACATGTGAAGATCAAGTTTAGGTTGGACTTACCATAGATTAATTTTTGTTTATGTTTAAATGTAATAGGTTAAATGTTAGATTACTTTTGTAAAAAAGTTAGTTGTTAGAGTTTTGCTGCCCAGCGAAACTATGAGCGAAACTATAGTTTCGCTCATAGTCAACAGTCTTGTTTCACCCGACGAAACTAAGTTTCACAGCCAGGCGAAACTAAGCTTAGGCATGATAGTTTCGCTGACAGCAAAACTGTCAGCGAAACTCTCAACTCTATTTATAGAATTTGTTTCTTTCATTGTCGGTAATCTTGCGAACCCTAATTCGTGTTATCTTTGTTGCAAGTCTATTCTGTAAGCTGGAATCTTATTGAAATATCATTGAGCTCTGTTTATTGTGAGTGTTGGCTTTGATACTTTTGGTGTATTTTTCATCATCATATGTTTGTTTAGAGAGTGTGCTATTGATATTGAATCATTCATTCAATCATTAGTACTGTAATTCGTTCTGTTTTGGACCAACAAAATGGTATCAGAGCCTTTGTGCTCTTGATTGATTGGTTTTTGGGTTATTATTGGTCAATATCACTATTTCATCAATTCCAGACCATATTTGAATGTATTTAATATGTAATTTGATTTAAATTGGTTAGTTCTTGGTTGGGAAAGCTCTAGTATTCATCAGATCTTAAGTTCATTGAGATTTGAGTGATTTTGGATCGATTATATTCAGAAAGTTTTTCATAATCATCTAGTGAAATTACTGATCATCCTGTAAAATTGTCAGCTTCCTCTAGTGAAACTATAAGTGTTTTGTTCATTGTGATAGTTTTTGCAACCTTTGCGAAAGTACCAACATTGAACGAAAGTTCAACTATGTTTGTTATCCATCAACAAGCGAAGGTGCTGCCGAATTTACATTTTAACGAAAGTTCAAGCTAGTTTCGGGCGAAACTATCTACGAAACAAGCACAATCAAGCAGATTGCTAACGAAACTGCTGCCAAAATTCCCAACGAATGGAGCAGGGAAATTACCAAATTCCAGCGAATCTACTAATTCTTTTGTGAAACTACAATGTCTAATATGACAACTCTCACCCTTGCTGATTTGGAGAGTGTGGCACCTAATAGACCCCTGAGGCTGATCAATGGAGATAATTTTAAGGATTGGAAGAGATGTCTCAAAGCATTCTTCTACTACACGGATCATAATCAGTGGGAATCAATCATCTCCGCTCCACACATACCGAGTGTTACTGTTGGAGATGTCGTCTCTCAAAACAAGGACCTAATCACGTTTAGTGAAAAGGTTCTGAAGTTGATTGATAGGGATCAGAAAGCATTTGGAGCATTAACTCTATGTCTTGCACCAGATATTTACAATCGCTTTGCTGAACACAAGAATGCCAAGTCTCTTTATGATGCATTGTGTGAATTTTATAACGGGAATGATGAGTTAGTGAAAGACAAAAGTATTCAGGCTGATAAAGAGTTCAACTCATTTGTGGGTTACAAGAATGAGAGTCTTACTGATCTGACAAACCGTTTTCTGATTGTCTCGAGCACTCTAAAGAAATATGATGAAAAACTCTCAAATAGTGAACAAGTGAATAGGCTGTTGGATTCCCTCCCACCACAATGGAGTCTACAAATGAGGATGCTGAAACAAGAAAGAAGGTTTACTGATTACAAGCTCATGGACATCATAACAAGTTGGAATCATTTGAATTGGATATGAAGAGAAGAGAGTTCAATCAATCCATGATGCCATCATCTAGTTTTCAATAGAATGCTGCATTACTTACTTCCGCTGCAAGCTCGCCAATGCAAGCATCAAGACAAGGAGGAGTGACTACAAATGTCTCATGTGAATTGATCATGGTGGTGGTGTTAACTCTATCAAAGATCAATCTAATTCAAAGCTACTTCTGGAATGTCAATCCCATCAGAAACAATGGCACTGTTTGGCATGTTTGTGCAACGCTATAAAGCATTGGTGGCTGGTGAACTGAAGGGGAGAGGGATGACTATGGTAGACATGTATCAGGTGGATCCGGATGATTTGGAAGAAACTGACATTCAGTAACAAATGGCGATGTTGACTTTCAGATCAAGGAGATTTATGAAAAGAATAGGAAGAAAGGACTTTGGAGGTCAAAAGTCTAACTCTAAGTTAGGCTTTGATAAATCCAAATTGAGATGTTTCAACTGCAAGCAGTTAGGACATTTCAAAAGAAAATGTCCATTGCCAATTGTCATCGATCAAGCAATTCCGGAGTTCCAAGATTAGTTTCGTGCGGAGAAAAGGAGGAAAGTAAACAGAAGAAAGAGACAACTTTGATAACAAGTTTTGACTAGAGTGCAGAAGCTGAGGAAATGAAAGAAGAAATCAATCAAGCCCTTGTCATTAAGGTTATAGAAGAGGAGAAGAATATGGAAGACTTTGGTCATTTCAAGGAATTTACAAGTAAAGCGAAGTCTCTCAGGGTGTTAAGAATGAAAGGAAGGAGTGTGTTGAGAATAGTAGGATTGGTGATTTGATGGTTGATGATTTGAAAGAAGTTGAAGGTTAGAATGTGAAGCTAGCTGGGAACCAGACAGAAGAGAAGAGAAAAGAGAAGAATGATGCTACATCCAATGTTGAGGAAAACGAGAAGAGTACTCCAGTGTGTCAATGTGAAAAGGCTATGGCAGCTGAGAAAGTGGTGATGGGCCTCTCTTATGAGGTAATACAAGACTTGTGTTCTTCTGCTTGCAAGATAAGGCTATTTGGTGTGTATAAAGCAAATCGTCTATTTCTTGACAATGAAAAGGACTTAAAATGAATTAGTGAAGAGCTTAAACTAAACGAGTCAAAATATTTTGTTAAATTAAGGAAGCTTTGAAAGAAAATGAACATTTAAAAAGAATTGTTTTAGAAAGAAATGTTAAAATAAATACTTTGACTGAAAGAGTTGCACTTGCTGAGTATTGAAACAAGCAAACTTCAGTCAAAGCTTGATAAATGGACATTTTCTGGAATGAAACATGATGATTTGTGTAAATCACAACGGGGGGCTAGGATTAAAACAGGTTTGGGTATGAAAATGCTTTGGTCTATCCTACTCATAGTACTTATTGTTATTCACCTATGTCTGTTCCACACCATTCAAATGATTTCATTCAAACAGATACTAACAGTCTATCTGCAGGTTTAGAAGGTGTGAATTCTAAGGACGTGCGTGAGTAGTACGGTTATGGACCGACTAGTGGGCTTGGATGCAATAGTTTTAGTACACCTAAACCTCAATGTTCTGTTTTAGATCATAGTTGTAGTTTAAGTACTTTTTTTGTTTCCAAAAAGTCTGTCTCAGACATTGACTCTGTGTGCTCTAGTGGTGGTTCAACTTGTTTATTAAATGATTTCAGATGTAGTGATGATGCTTCTAATGCTTGTATGAATGATATAGTGAATGATTCTGTTTTCAATGGTGAAGATAAAACAAAAACCAATTGCTTTGAAAAATTCTTTACTCATCCAATTCCATCATTTATCCCAATTAATATTTCACAATCTAATGAAAGGGTAATATCATCTTCTGGTGCAAGCACAAGTGGTACAAGTACCACATGTACTTCAAATGAGGATGCATCAACATTTGTAAATAACCATTCTTTAAAAGACAAAATTAGAACCAGAGAAATGTATGAGACTTATAGTGATACTGATTCTAGATTATCTGAGTGCGATGAAGAAATATGTATAGATAAAAACCCTGACTTGTTGCATAATAGAACTAGATTAAACTCTCATTGCTTTAGATGTGATAAAGATTGATCAGGTAGTTAAAAACTATCCTGAGCTTCATCACAGACATGTACATAAGAATTCTTTTGGCAGTAGATTAACTCATCTTGTTAATAATTTCTTTTGCAAACGATCTTCTGTCCCAAAACCCAAAGTTGTTCAAACATGGGTTCCTGTTTCAACCAGTTAAATTGATTTCTCTATTTTTGCAGGAGTCATCCACTAAAGCTGTAAATAATTTTGGCATGTTGATAGTGGATGCTCTAGACATATGACCGGGTTGAATGATTTATTGACAAATTATCGCATCATCAACGGAGGGTATGTGGCTTTTGCTGCTGACAAAAAGGGTGGTAAGATGATTGGCCAAGGAGAGGTATCAAATGGTTCTCTCACTTTGGAGAAAGTCAATTTTGTGCCAGATGTTGCATTCAATATTTTGAGCGTCTCTTAGATCTGTGATAAAGACATTCCGGTTCTATTTCTCTCCGATGAGTGTCTATTTCTAAAATTCGGGTTTGCTATTCTTGAGGAGTGGTGCTCATGCGAGCTCCGAGAAAGAATGATACCTTTCTTCTTGACATGGGATCTAAAGAATCAACCTCCACTGTCACTTACCTTCTATCTAAAGCTTCTTACTGTGAATCATTCTTGTGGCATCGTAGATCGGTCCATGTTAATTTTAAAATATTAACAAATTTGTTAAAAACAATCTTGTTAGGGGACTACCATTAAAAGACTTTCCTGTTGTTGACAAATGCATGGCATGTGCCAAAGGAAAACAACATAAGGAACTCTATAAACCAAAACTTAAAAATAGCATTTCTAATACCCTCGAATTGTTACATAATGATTTGTTTGGCCCAATCAGTGATAAATCCATTGCTAAGAAATCTTTTTGCCTTGTTGTTACAAATGATTGTTCTAGGTATTCATGGGTGAGATTTCAAGCTCATAAAGGAGAAGCTGCTAAAGAGTTGTAGAAGTTGATTCTTTCAATCAAAATGATAAGATAGAGGAAGGTAATGGCCATTCGAAGTGACAACGATATCAAATTGCGAAATCAGATCTTTGACTCCTTTTGTGCAAGCAAAGGAATCTTGAGACAGTTCAATGCCACCAGAACACCTCAGCAAAATGGTGTTGCTCAAAGAAAGAATCACACTCTTATAGAAGCCGCTCGTACCATGTTAATTTGAATGTGTGACTGGGTGTGAGATTGATATTATCACAAGGACCGAATATGATGATTGAGTCAATGATTGTATGGCGGAATCAAACAATCAATGAACATTGAATGCAAGACATACTCATAAATGCTCTTTGTATTGATGAAGGTGATCGGTTACAATGAATGTTAGGGTTTGAGCATTAAACAGTAATAATACACCTTTTGAACATAATATTCTGATTGTCTATAATGTCTATCAAAAGTCACCTCACATACGAGGATTTCTATTCTATTTATAGGCTGGCAATACGCCTTTTACAAAATGACTAAACTACCCCTGACCTATACATCAGAACTAGTCAGTCTTCATCAGCATTTCTTTGGTTCATCCGCATTAACTAATGTGGATGAGATGATCTTGATCAGCATTTCTTCTTTTGTCTTCAGCATTAGTGTTTGATCATCGGGATTGACAAATGCGGATGAAAAAACACTTATGCGCATTTGTTGCCGGGCATCCGCATTAGTTAATGCGGATGTACAAGACTTGTCAGCCTTTCTTCTAGGCTATCCGCATTTGTTAATACGAAAGAACAAACACTTATCGACATTTGTTCTATGTCTTCCGCATATACAAATGCGGTTAGCCGGACTTGTCTTCTTTGCAGAATCTTCATCAGCAGTGATGCTTGGAGTTGTGGGATTACCAGCAGAACAACCATCAACTCACCAATTGAATTTGCATGTATGATCCTTTCAGGGTCCAACAATTCTCCCCCTAAGGATTATACTGCATATGTTTTTCAATGGTTTGGTGGTGGTTGAGGTTGTGAGGATTCTGCTGTGTCTTCTATAGTAGGAGAGGAGATCAGTGGATCAGTGAGAGATGGATCCAGAATTGCCTTATCATATTAACAAAGTCAGTGGTTTCAGACATCCTTTCTCTGCTTTGCACATGAATCTTCATCTGGCTCATATTATAGATGGCTTCAATGGGTAACTTTCTCAGTGAGATAGGCTCCCAGATGGCTACGGTTGACAGTCCATCCCTATTTATCAAGAGATAACCCTCCACATCTATCTCTAACTTCACAATATTTCCCAGCTGCAGAGGAGTCTTCTTCTTCTTCCTTTGTTCTCTCTTAGCACTAATTCTGTCATATGCCATTTTTAGAAGTTTAATGCACTTTAAGAAGAAGTGCATGTCTTCTTCTCCCAGCTTATTGGATATCTCTCTAAAGTGTCTGATGTATATGTAGCGGATATAGGATTCATCTAAAAGTCTCACCTCATATCCACTGAAAAGTCTAATCTCAGCACCTTCCTTTCCTCCCCCATCTTCTCTCAATTACTAGTTCATAAGTCTTTTCATCATAATAAACATTAGAAATTGGACCGGATGAATGAGTGCCTAACACCATCTTTCTCTTTAAAGGCTCAGTAGGTTTCACTTTTAGCTATGGAAACACAACTTCTTCTGCTTGTTTAGTCTTTTTCTTTTCAAGTGGGTTGATGAAGGATATATCTTTCCTCAAGTAGATAGCATTCAAAGATTTGAAGATGTCTGTTCTCTTAAACATTATGAGAATCCCTTCAAATTCATACCCCCTGAACATAGCCTTATTGTTTATAAGTTCCAAATTCGGTAGTTCTTTCAAGTCATGAATCTCCAGGGCATTTACAAGAGCAGTGTACTCTGTAAAGAATTACAGCAGCCCCGAGATCCTTTTAACCATAAACATGTTCCAGTCACCGTCGTACTTCCAGGCAATAATCTTCTTATCTGTCTTGCCTTTGGGAGTAGACACACCTTTAATCATCTTTGCAGTGGTCAGACATTCTTGAAGTTTCAATTGTGAAGGCTCTCCAAACCACTCAGGATATTTGTGTAAAACAGGTACCAAAAAGTCATGATATTTGTGGGTGAGCTTCATGTCTTGAGCTGACACTCTGGTTCTCGGCTGCTTACTGATAATTTCTTCTTCCAGTTTCTTAAGCTTTTCTTTCTTCTTATTATTCAGTCTAAGGATGGCAGCCGTTGGTGAATTTGTCTTCATGTTTCCAAGTTTTCTTTTTGTGAACCCTTGACTAGAGAGATAATCTTTCATTTCCCTATAAGACATGTTATAGGGATCAGGATACAATGAGTGAGGAGTAGATGTCTGATTTTTCATGGTGGATAATTTAGGCACTAAAGCTTTGGGAGAAAGAGTCTTCTCATACTCAGTCTCATAGGGGGGATCCAGCAGCTTGTTCAGTTTTTCTTCTTCTGCCTTCATTCCCTCATAAGTCATACCAAACACTTCATCTGAGTCATATCCATGATTGATTAAGAACATGGCTTTCACCATCAGATCATCAGTTTGTGCCTTTGCAACCATGTATTGAAATGATTTTCCCTCCTGCATAGGGCTATCAACTGCTATTGGTTCATCAACCACATAGCCGCCCTCAATTTCTCCCTCTTCAAGGTCTACAAAGTCAGCCTTTTCTTTCAGTCTCTTTATCTTTTTCTTTCTTTTCAGCCTCATATTTCTCTTTCATCTCTTTTAATTCATTTAACTTTTCTTCTAGCTCCAAAAGTCTGTCTTGAATAGTACTAGATCTTCTGTTGAGTAGTTTTTCCATCTTGGCTACCTTTTGCATTAGTTCAGAAATTAACTCATCCTTCTCATCAGGTTTGTTGACTCCAGATTCTGCATAACTTTCAGAATGAACAGCCTCTGAAATAGCTTGCCTAACAAGCATTTGTCTATGATGATGATCATCATCAGATGATGATTTTGATTCCTTAGAAGAGCTGGCAGAGTCACCGTACTCAAGAGGCTCAATAAAAGCACGAGATGAATGTACAGGAGATTCAGGTGAATGATGTGTTGGAGAAACATAAGGTGAGTGTATAGGTGATATATGTGGAGAGATGATAGGTTGTAATTATGTTGATGGGATTGGTAGTCTTCGTGGTGATGGGATAGGTGAGGGCATGAAAGGTGAGGCTATATCAGCTTCATGAACAGATGGCCCAGTGTGAAGATCACCCCCTACATCAACCTGGGGTGACATTGACCTCTGTCCTTCATCCCTTTCACCAACTTGCTCATCAGCAGTTTGTTGATCATGAGCAGCTAGTTCTTCTTCCTAAATTGGCTCATCAACAGGAGCCTCTTGCCCTTCACCATGTTCTTCTAGATTAATCTCTTGAAGCATCCAGGGTAATAAAGGAACGAAGACTCCACTGTAGAAATTCCTAGGATCTCTTTTCTTGATGTACTTGTATGCCTTGGCATTATAATGAGGAATATCCAGCACAGGTCCTTCAAGTGCAATGTCAGGAAATGTTTCATTAACGAGACATTGTAAGAACCTTGGATACATTAGGAACATATGTCTTCTCCCTTTCTGAATGTTTGATATCAGACCATTGAACACATAGGCAGACATGTTAAATTGCCTGTTGGTGCACAAAGCACATATCACAAATGATGTTGTCATTATAATGTCATTCCATCCTGTCTTCCTTTTTAACAAACAGTGTTGGTAGAGATGAATGAGGAACCTCCATTAAGTCAACCAATCCTTTTACAATCTTCTTGCCTTCATATCCTCCCTCATATCCAATGTTGGCAAAGAAAGTAGTGATTTCATCATCTTCTAGACAAAGTCCTTACACCCTCTATCTCTATCACCTCAGTAGTGCTCCAGAAAGTCCTTATGAATCTCTCATAAATGACTGGTCTAACTGTTATTGCATGAGCAACTCTGGTAGTGGATATAAATCTGATCATGTCTCTGAGACCTTCTGCCTCGGGTACATCAGGGTCAAGATAACCACTGACATTATGGATCTTGCTCCAGGTGAGATTTGCCATGAACCCTGCATTGGAGTCATATGAATTAGTTGATATGATAATTGTCACACCCCGGGCCCAGGTAGGGTGGGACGTCACAGACTAGCAACAACATATGGCAGCGGAAACAAACCATTATAAGAGCTCAAAGGAGAGAATATCACATGGCATTAAAGTTTTAAAAAGGGTAACAGGGCTAGAGACACATCAAGCCCCATATAAGTTTTACAATCATCCATAAAAATGAAATTGTACTTGTTCAACGCAAAATATAAATTGTTCAATTGTTTCATCAAGGAAATAAGCCAATGCCATGTCACGGGGATAAGTCTAGGTCTTCACAACTGCTAGGATCTCTTCAAATATTACCTGAAACATGCTCAAAAGAAAATTGTGTCAACTAAAAAGTTGGTGAATTCAAGTGCTTAAAGTTTAAAAACAAAAGGACTTAATAAATCCTTCTTCGATTAAAATAAAATAATCATTGTTTATCATCGTGGGAAAAATAAAATCATAATCAACCCTGCACTCAGTCCCGGTTAGCCTCTTCTAAAGTTGTGTTTTACCGGATATTCCCGAAGGAAGAAACTGAGCCCCAAACCAGTGAACCCTACCTGCCCGGATGGTTCACCATAGAATCTTAGCAAAACTTGTTACATGCCACAACGATCCCTCAGGATCTCAGTGGGGTAACCTTCCTGGAACGGAAGCCACTGTGTGTGGGGGATTCCCCAAATAGATCTATCCATATAAATCAAGCGGTTCACGAAAGAATTAATGATTATGATATAAGAATCAGCAGGTAACCACAAATCCCACATAGTATCATCAAATAAAGCACAATCATAGTTCATAAAAAAGTAGAGCATGTTTCATCCCAAAACAATAGTAAAAAGGGGGATCACTAGAACTCACCTTAGGTTTCCAAATCAAAGTCTCTTGGTGTGCCGGGAAGTGTCACAAGTCTAGCACCCTAACATGTACATATTAAGCAATAAGCTACTGCCCTAAACTCATTCAAAGTGCAACATTGATGTCAAGATTTTAGCTATTGGGTAAGGCTTTGGTTTCGTGAAGGTTTGTATAAAAAGTTTCCTTTTATGGCAAGTCAAGGCGTCTTCATGAAAATTGGGGATTTTCACTTCATTAGGTTAAGTATATTAAGAAATTTTGTTGTTCAAATGTTTATTAGCTTCCTGGAAGTCGGTTATAAGGTTTGGAAAAATTTTCAGTTTAGTCCCTCAAGTTTCAAAATTGACAGTTTCTACCCTTAAGTTTAGTTTCTTGCCTTTTATGTCATTTAAGTCCAAAATCAGATTATTAGAGTCATATTATGATTATTATGGAGTAAGTGCTTCAAAACTTTAGTCTACGGGTTCGATTTTAAAAACTGCGCGTTTAACGCTCCCGGTTTACGGTAAAAGCCGGATAGTTTTAACAGTAATTTGGAGTTTTCATATATTTAAATCTTGGACCAGTAGGTATTTTCTAAAGGATTTCTTTATAAATTTTTAAGTCCTTAAATTGTGTAAATTGGCCTTTTATAGTTAAAAATCTTGTTTTTACGTTTGACCCGTTAATACGCGGTTTTGACCGGGTTTGACCATTTATAGCTCGTTTGACCGAATTTTTAAATCCTTTAAGTCCTTTATTACTTATCTTACTGAAATCATATGATTTTTATAAATCTTAGTTTTAAACTCTATTTTTATGGATTTTTCTCAAAAACGATGCTCGGTTTGTACCCGTTTTTAGTTAAAATGTCATTTATTTGTGTCTTTGACCATTTAAATTATCCATTGACTCCAGAGTACTTTATTTATCATTTTTGAGCCTGGAATTCTTTTTAAAAATGTTAAACTTGTATTCTTACTATTTTTAAGTCATTTTACCATGTTTTCGGGTCCCGAAAGTGATTAAAAGAGGGTAAATCACAACATGTCCTTTATTCCAGAGATTAAACATTGCTAAAACTTCTAATATTCACTAAAACCTACTGTAATTTCAGTCCCAACATGTTGCCTAGTTGATCTATACATCCATATGCTTCAAATATGTAGAAAATGCCATAACCGACAATTACACTAGTGTAAACCATCTTAACTTGAGTTTAAATGTTACCAACACTTCGTTTAACTTCATAAACAGATTATTAAGGTGTCATTAAGTCGTTCATGAGTAGGTTATGGGTCTTGGTTAAAAGGATTTTTCAAACAAATGCTCAAGAGGGTGTTGTTACATGTAGAAAGGAGGGTTTCAAGGTGAAATCCATGTATCAACCGTGGATTTGAGTATGTAGCCACTTGGAACTTTTAAAAACAGGTTCTTGGGAGTCCATTAAGTCACAAAAATGCAGGTCACAAGTTTGGTTTACAAGAGTTTAAGCTTTCACAAGTTAGATGATGTCAAAACACTCAAAATGAGGGTTTTCATGGTGGAAATCGGTTTCCACCTCAAGAATGACTAACATAACATGAAGTTTACCTTCAAGAACGTTGGGAAATCCTTAAGAACGAGAGGATGGTGAGATGTTTCTGCTACAACAAGGAAATACACGGTTCTTAGATGTTAAATGAAGAAAACAAGAGAAATGTCACAAAACCGACAACATGAGCTTACACTCGATGTAACTCACGGTTTAGAAGGTGTTGATGGCCGTGAATGGCTTGAAACTCCATGGACTTGAATGGAGAAACTCGAACTAAGGCTGGAAAGGTGGAACAAACACGGTTGTGTGACCAAATCTTGCAAACAAGGCTACTTCTTTGCGGTTTTTTTGCTCTTGGCCGATTATAACTTGGTGTGGTCTTCGAATTTCCTTCACAAGACTAGAGAGAATTGTTGGAGAGTGTTGTGAGATGTGTGTGTGTGTTTTGGTTCAGCTGGTTCGAATAAAGGGAGAGAGGGAGAGAGAGGGAGAGAGATGCATGAAATATGAGTGGGTGTGTGGGGTGGTGGTGAAGAGGAGAGGAGAGTGGTGAGGGGGGTGGCCGTTCTTGGAGGGTAGTGGGGAAGGGTTTTTGATTTAATTTTAATTGTAATTTATATTGTGTAGTGTTATTTTGTAGTATTGGGTATTATGTATTATTTAGTGGAAGGTGGTTTGAGGTATCTAATGCATGCCCATGCATGCATGGCCGAAATTATGTAAGTGTGAGTGTGTATGCTCACATTTTAATTGCCTTCTCTTGAGTTTAATTTTGTAAGGGTGACTAGTTGACATTCCCGGAACACTAATTTTAAAAAAAAGGTAGAAACCTAATTTGGTTAAAAGTCAATAATAAAAATCACATGAAATCATAATTTACATCAAATAGTAAGAATTGTTTCCAATTTCATAGTAGGGTTGTATAGTTTCAGTTCTTAGCACTCATAACATGGATAATGATGCAAGTAATCTAGGGTTAGGGTAACAACCTCGAGGTCGGTTGTCACATTCTCCCACCGTTTAGGAAATTTCGTCCCGAAATTTTAACTCTGATTAGAGACTGAACGGGTGGGTTTGAAGAGGTGTGGATAGTTCTTCCTCATTTCATCTTCACGCTCCCAAGTAAATTTAGGTCCTCGCTTGGAGTTCCATCTAACCTTAACCTTGGGTATGCGGCTCCGCCGGAGTTGTTTGACCAAACGATCCGTGATCTCCACAGGTTCTTCCACAAAGTTCAGTTTGTCGCTTATCCTTGCTTCTTTTAATGGTAGTTCCAGGGTTTTGTCTACCATGCTCTTCTTCAAGTTTGACACATGAAAGGTGTCATGTATGTGACTCAATCCCGGGGGTAGTTTCAACTTATATGCCACTAGGCCAACTCTTGCCATTATCTCAATTGGTCCAATGTATCTTGGGCTTAGTTTTCCTCTTTTTCCGAATCTCACTGTTCCTTTCCACGGTGCTACTTTTAGCATCACTCTGTCGCCCACTTGGAACTCTAAAGGTTTCCGCCTCCTGTCGGCGTACTTCTTCTGTCGATCTCTGGCTGCTCTTAGTCGTTCCTTTATCCTATAGATCTTATCGGTGGTTTCCAACACTATGTCGGGTCCCATCACTTGGCTGTCACCAATCTCATTCCAACTCAAGGGTGATCGGCATTTCCTGCCATAAAGGGCCCCGTACGGAGCGGCTTTGATACTCGCGTGGTAACTATTGTTATAGGCGAATTCCACCAAAGGAAGATGGTTATCCCAGTTTCCGCCAAAGTCCATCACGCAAGCTCTCAACATGTCTTCCATCGTTTGAATAGTTCTTTCGCTCTGTCCGTCGGTCTGAGGGTGGTAAGCCTTGCTAAGATCTAAACGGGTTCCTAAAGCTTGCTGGACCGATTTCCAGAAACGAGAGGTGAAACGGCTATCACGGTCTGAGATGATCGACAGAGGCACTCCATGCCTTATTACAATCTCGTCGACATAAAGTTGGGCCAGTTTCGTCATGTCGTAGTCTTCTCTAATTGGCAAGAAGTGAGCTGATTTCGTTAGTCTATCCACTATTACCCAAATAGCATCGTGAACTTTAAACGTTCTAGGCAACTTGGTAACAAAATCCATCATAACATTATCCCATTTCCATTCTGGAATTTCAGGTTGCTGCAACGTTCCTGATAGTTTTTGGTTCTCAGCTTTTACCATGGCACAAGTTAAACATTTCCCCACATAAACAGCGATTGATCTCTTGATTCCCGGCCACCAGAAAAGTGTCTTTAAATCCTGGTACATCTTATCACTTCCAGGGTGAATTGAATACCTAGACTTGTGTGCTTCATCGAGGATTACTTCTCGAATTCCTCCGTGTTTTGGCACCCAAGTCCTTCCACCATATCTATATGTACCATCGTCCCCTATCTCCAACTGTTTTTCCATTCCAGTCAATCCTTCTTCTTTTAATTTTTCTTCCTTTAATGCCTCGCCTTGAGCTTCCTTCAGTTTTGCTATAAGGTTGGTATACACACTCATCCTTAAGGCTCGTACTCGAAGAGGTTTCTCTCTTTCCTTTCGGCTCAACGCATCCGCCACAACATTGGCCTTACCAGGATGGTAGCGGATCTCGCACTCGTAATCGTTCAATAGCTCAACCCATCTTCTCTGACGCATGTTGAGCATCTTTTGGTCAAGGATATGCTGCAGGCTTCTATGGTCAGTATAGATAATGCACTTTGTGCCATAAAGGTAATGCCTCCACATCTTAAGGGCAAACACTACGGCACCCAACTCCAGATCGTGCGTCGTGTAGTTCTTCTCATGATCATTCAGCAGTCTCGATGCGTAAGCAATCACCTTGTTGCGTTGCATCAATACACATCCTAGCCCTTGACGCGAAGCGTCACAATAGACCACGAAGTCTTTTACTCCTTCTGGAAGAGCAAGGATAGGTGCACTGCATAATTTCTCTTTAAGCGTTTCAAACGCCTCGTTCTGCTCTCGCTCCCATACAAAGGTTGTGTTTTTCTTGGTTAGTGCGGTCAAAGGTTGCACTATACGTGAGAAGTCCTTTATAAATCTTTGGTAATAGCCAGCCAGTCCTAAGAATTGCCTTATCTCCGTAGGAGTTTCAGGAATCTTCCAATTCTTTATGGCCTCAATCTTGGAAGGGTCAACTTGAATCCCATCCTCATTTACCACATGACCTAAGAATTGGATCTGGCGCATCCAGAATTCACATTTCGAGAACTTGGCATATAGTTGCTCATTCTTGAGCAATTCAAGAATTAGCCTGAGATGCTTCTCGTGCTCGTCTTTACTTTGAGAATAGATCAGTATGTCGTCGATAAACACGATCACAAACTTGTCGAGGTAAGGGCGGCAAACGCGATTCATGAGGTCCATGAATGCTGCTGGAGCATTAGTTAGTCCAAAGGGCATGACCAAATACTCATAGTGTACATACCTAGTTCGGAAGGCGGTTTTGGGTATATCTTCTTCTCTTATCTTCAGCTGGTGGTATCCTGACCTCAAGTCTATTTTGGAGAAATAACTTGCTCCTTGCAGTTGATGAAATAGGTCGTCTATTCTCGGGAGAGGGTAACGGTTCTTTATGGTCAGCTTATTCAATTCCCTGTAATCAATACACATTCGCAGGGTTCCGTCTTTCTTTTTCACGAATAGTTGGGGGCACCCCATGGAGAAATACTCGGACGTATAAATCCCTTGTCCAGTAGTTCTTGAATTTGTACCATTAGCTCCTTCATCTCAGGTGGGGCGAGCCGGTACGGTGCCTTGGCTACTGGTGCAGCACTAGGCAACAAGTCTATCTGGAATTCAACTTGCCGATTCGGGGGAAGTCCTGGTAGTTTTTCCGGAAACACCTCTGGGTATTCCGAAACCACGGGAATCTCTTCGATCTTCTTATCCTTTTGGGCTTTCATCACATATACTATAAAAGCTGGACATCCCTTCTTCAAGCTCTTGGTAGCTTTTAAGTGGGATATCATAGGGTATAGAGTGTTACTCCTTTCACCTTCTACCACTAACACTTCTTCATCGCTCAACGGTATCCTGAGTAGTCGCTCATCACATATGATTTCGACTTTATGCTTCGCTAACCAGTCCATACCCACGACCACATCAAATCCTCCTAACTTAATGGGCATCAAGTCAATCTTAAACGTATTCCCTTTTAGATTCAGGGGGCAATCCCTAATGATTTCGTTAGCTTCTAAAATATTACCGTCAGCTAATTCTACGGTAAATGTATCAGTCAAGGTACACGCGTCTAAGTCAATCAATGGCCTAAAAGTACTAGAGATAAAACTAGCAGTCGCTCCAGTATCAAACAGTACAGTAGCGGGATGATTGTTTACAAGGAACGTACCGTTGACCACGTCGGGTTCCCTACGAGCTCCTGCTGGGTCCATAACGAAAGCTCTTCCCTTAGGCTTGTTGTGATTGGCATCCTTGTCTCTACCCAGCTTAGGACACTTGTTCTCATATGCCCTGGGTCTCCACACTCGTAGCATTGTTTCCCCGGTACATAAGTGCAGTCTTTAATTAAATGGCCTGTTCTCTTACACCTAAAACAGGGCATCGGGTTACATTCCCCCTGATGATGTAACTTGCACTTGCTGCAGAGTGGGCTTGTCCCCGTATACAATCTCCGGTTTTGGCTTCCTTGATCATCACGTCTCACTCCTTCAGAACTCCTTCTACTTGACCCACTGCTACTTCCAATCGCTCTTTTTGCTTCAAACCACTTCCTCTTATCACCAACAAACTTCTTCTTCTCATCAGCCCTTCCTTGCTCGGTCCATCCAGCCCTAATTAGATAATCAGTGAAACTGCTGGTAAGGTCGACAGCAGCTTGCAGGGTCACAGGCTGAGAGGCACGAACCATACCCCTAACTCTTGGGTGTAGTCCCAGATGAACCGTGCTACACCTTTGGCTTCTGGCGTCACCAAATGTGGCACAAGTCGGGACAGGGCTAAGAAACGATTGATGTATTTGGTGTAGTTGGGTCCCTTCATCTCCAAACTTAAAAATTCTGTCTCCAGCTTCTCGAGTTGATTGATGGGGCAATATTTGTTGGTCATTAGCTCTCGGTATTCAGTCCAACCCATTCGATTAGCAACGTTTCTTCCACGGCTCTGAGTAACGGACTTCCACCATTCAAGAGCTGATCCCTTGAGAAATTGTGATGCAAATCTCACCATATGCTCCATCTTAAACTCACTGATGTCTAAGACGGCTTCCATTTCGTCGATCCACCTGTAAGTCTCTATAGCACCCTCGGTGCCATAGAAGTCCTTGGGCTTACATGCCATAAAGGTCTTGTAAGAGCACCCATTCCTTAACGCCTCAGCTTCAGCGTCGTGGCTCTCATCGTTTACCGGCCGTTCATTAGTAGTGTTATCCCGGTCTGCATTTATCTGTGCAATGATAGTCGGAATGGCGTTGGCCAGTTGCTGAGCTACGAGGTTCGCAATCCTTTCGTCACTCTCTTGATAGGTATTCTCCCCGTGGGGAGTCCTTGGTGGAGTAGGTTGGTTTCCAATAGGCCTTGCTTCCTCATGGCGGCCCCTGGTGGCTCCACGTCGGCCAAAACGTGTTCCTCTGCGAGTCGGCATTCTGATAGTATCACAAATAGATTCGTTTAGCATCTCATAAATTTTGTTTCGGATAGCCTAGGCATCATTATCCTATCACACCTTGCCTCGGAAGAGGGGTCATGGCATGCACATATGTATTTACAACCCACTAAAGAACCTTAAAAAGTCCAATTCAAAACATGACATAATAGTTGGGCAACCATTTAGAAAAGGCACAGACAAATTTCAAAGCACAACAAAACATATAGCAATTCAATACAGACAGGTTAATAATTCTAGCATCCCAAAAGCAGTTAACGATAGTATCATCCAAACAAATAGAATCAGAGTCATGCTCTTACAATTTGGAAGGTGCCATCACCCCCATAATAATAAAATAATAGTCTCGAATAAGAATTCAAATAGTTTCCTTCTACTGTCCACAGACAGATAAATCCCACTGAGTACTCCAGTTCTCACATCCACTTCCTCTTTAGCCATCCAAACCATCCTGTACCCTTCTTCCTCTGCTCCTGCTCCAAACGCTTCACTCCCTGTGTAGCCATCATCGCCTGGAACTGAGCCGACTGAGAAGTTCGAGTGACGTGCTGAACAGTCAGCTCATGACGGCGAACAGTCCTCAAAATCTCATCTAATGTCGCATCGGAGGGTCCTACATCACTTGCCCGGCGACTCGACTGGGAGTACCTATCACCAGCCAGTACAGTAGGGCCGTCATACATACTATGTCTCGGCGGCATCAAGCGTTCGTCACGAGGGTCAAACAGTGGGGGTACCGATGTCGGAATCCTAACAGGCGGGGGAGGAGGAGGAGGCATCCTAAAGGATACGGAGGATCCTGGACTAACGCTTTTGCGAGGTCGGGTGACAGTACGCGCACCCCTATTCCTAATAGGTGGGATGGGTGAGAGGGTCGGAGCAGCTACTTGAGGAGAGTGGGATCGCGTTCGGCTTCGGGAAGGTGATGTGGAGGAAGAGTCCTCGGAAGCCTCAGTGTCTTCGGACGTGACGAATATCCACCCTGGATGTCCGCATCTCCGGAGGTACGCCTCATACTCCGTCTGGGGCTTCTCTCTCCTCAGGTGTCCAGTAGGAGCGGTCTCAGTGTCGGGGTGAGCAGGCGCCTTTCCTTTATCAGCCATTGACGTTATCCTGTAAGAAATACATCATGAGTAATTTGGTTTCTCATAGCTCATGATTTACATAATAGTACTAATAATAGTAGTGATGGCAATAGTATCTGTTATTCCAACATATAGCTGTCTGTTTTACCCAGATCAATAGTTTCTTCAAGTAGTATTGGATAACATAGTTCATCATAAAAATCATTTAAATCCCCTTTTAAAAATTAGTTTCAAATCATCAATATAAACCAGAAAAAGTTCAACCACAACCTAAAGATCAGTGATGGAAATTACGCGTCCGGTAAATTCATGATTACGTTGATCAAGTGTAATCATCAATTTACCCAACCCGATCATCCCAACACTTCCCACAAGGACAGTCCTAGGGTATCAGGGTTGTAGCCTAGGGTCTACTATGGCATTCCCGACTTCTCTACAACCTTTGGCTCTGATACCAATCTGTCACACCCCGGGCCCAGGTAGGGTGGGACGTCACAGACTAGCAACAACATATGGCAGCGGAAACAAACCATTATAAGAGCTCAAAGGAGAGAATATCACATGGCATTAAAGTTTTAAAAAGGGTAACAGGGCTAGAGACACATCAAGCCCCAAATAAGTTTTACAATCATCCATAAAAATGAAATTGTACTTGTTCAACGCAAAATATAAATTGTTCAATTGTTTCATCAAGGAAATAAGCCAATGCCATGTCACGGGGATAAGTCTAGGTCTTCACAACTGCTAGGATCTCTTCAAATATTACCTGAAACATGCTCAAAAGAAAATTGTGTCAACTAAAAAGTTGGTGAATTCAAGTGCTTAAAGTTTAAAAACAAAAGGACTTAATAAATCCTTCTTTGATTAAAAGAAAATAATCATTGTTTATCATCGTGGGAACAATAAAATCATAATCAACCCTGCACTCAGTCCCGGTTAGCCTCTTCTAAAGTTGTGTTTTACCGGATATTCCCGAAGGAAGAAACTGAGCCCCAAACCAGTGAACCCTACCTGCCCGGATGGTTCACCATAGAATCTTAGTAAAACTTGTTACATGCAACAACGATCCCTCAGGATCTCAGTGGGGTAACCTTCCTGGAACGGAAGCCACTGTGTGTGGGGGATTCCCCAAATAGATCTATCCATATAAATCAAGCGGTTCACGAAAGAATTAATGATTATGATATAAGAATCAGTAGGTAACCACAAATCCCACATAGTATCATCAAATAAAGCACAATCATAGTTCATAAAAAAGTAGAGCATGTTTCATCCCAAAACAATAGTAAAAAGGGGGATCACTAGAACTCACCTTAGGTTTCCAAATCAAAGTCTCTTGGTTTGTCGGGAAGTGTCACAAGTCTAGCCCCCTAACATGTACATATTAAGCAATAAGCTACTGCCCTAAACTCATTCAAAGTGCAACATTGATGTCAAGAGTTTAGCTATTGGGTAAGGCTTTGGTTTCGTGAAGGTTTGTATAAAAAGTTTCCTTTTATGGCAAGTCAAGGCGTCTTCATGAAAATTGGGGATTTTCACTTCATTAGGTTAAGTATATTAAAAAATTTTGTTGTTCAAATGTTTATTAGCTTCCTGGAAGCCGGTTATAAGGTTTGGAAAAATTTTTCAGTTTACTCCCTCAAGTTTCAAAATTGACAGTTTCTACCCTTAAGTTTAGTTTCTTGCCTTTTATGTCATTTAAGTCCAAAATCAGATTATTAGAGTCATATTATGATTATTATGGAGTAAGTGCTTCAAAACTTTAGTCTACGGGTTCGATTTTAAAAACTGCGCGTTTAACGCTCCCGGTTTACGGTAAAAGCCGGATAGTTTTAACAGTAATTTGGAGTTTTCATATATTTAAATCTTGGACCAGTAGGTATTTTCTAAAGGATTTCTTTATAAATTTTTAAGTCCTTAAATTGTGTAAATTGGCCTTTTATAGTAAAAAATCTTGTTTTTACGTTTGACCCGTTAATACGCGGTTTTGACCGGGTTTGACCATTTATAGCTCGTTTGACCGAATTTTTAAATCTTTTAAGTCCTTTATTACTTATCTTACTGAAATCATATGATTTTTTTAAATCTTAGTTTTAAACTCTATTTTTATGGATTTTTCTCAAAAACGATGCTCGGTTTGTACCCGTTTTTAGTTAAAATGTCATTTATTTGTGTCTTTGACCATTTAAATTATCCATTGACTCCAGAGTACTTTATTTATCATTTTTGAGCCTGGAATTCTTTTTAAGAATGTTAAACTTGTATTCTTACTATTTTTAAGTCATTTTACCATGTTTTCGGGTCCCGAAAGTGACTAAAAGAGGGTAAATCACAACATGTCCTTTATTCCAGAGATTAAACATTGCTAACACTTCTAATATTCACTAAAACCTACTGTAATTTCAGTCCCAACATGTTGCCTAGTTGATCTATACATCCATATGCTTCAAATATGTAGAAAATGCCATAACCGACAATTACACTAGTGTAAACCATCTTAACTTGAGTTTAAATGTTACCAACATTTCGTTTAACTTCATAAACAGATTATTAAGGTGTCATTAAGTCGTTCATGAGTAGGTTATGGGTCTTGGTTAAAAGGATTTTTCAAACAAATGCTCAAGAGGGTGTTGTTACATGTAGAAAGGAGGGTTTCAAGGTGAAATCCATGTATCAACCGTGGATTTGAGTATGTAGCCACTTGGAACTTTTAAAACAGGTTCTTGGGAGTCCATTAAATCATAAAAATACAGGTCACAAGTTTGGTTTACAAGAGTTTAAGCTTTCACAAGTTAGATGATGTCAAAACACTCAAAATGAGGGTTTTCATGGTGGAAATCGGTTTCCACCTCAAGAATGACTAACATAACATGAAGTTTACCTTCAAGAACGTTGGGAACTCCTTAAGAACGAGAGGATGGTGAGATGTTTCTGCTACAACAAGGAAATACACGGTTCTTAGATGTTAAATGAAGAAAACAAGAGAAATGTCACAAAACCGACAACATGAGCTTACACTCGATGTAACTCACGGTTTAGAAGGTGTTGATGGCCGTGAATGGCTTGAAACTCCTTGGACTTGAATGGAGAAACTCGAACTAAGGCTGGAAAGGTGGAACAAACACGGTTGTGTGACCAAATCTTGCAAACAAGGCTACTTCTTTGCGGTTTTTTTGCTCTTGGCCGATTAGAACTTGGTGTGGTCTTCGAATTTCCTTCACAAGACTAGAGAGAATTGTTGGAGAGTGTTGTGAGATGTGTGTGTGTGTTTTGGTTCAGCTGGTTCGAATAAAGGGAGAGAGGGAGAGAGAGGGAGAGAAATGCATGAAATATGAGTGGGTGTGTGGGGTGGTGGTGAAGAGGAGAGGAGAGTGGTGAGGGGGGCGGCCGTTCTTGGAGGGTAGTGGGGAAGGGTTTTTGATTTAATTTTAATTGTAATTTATATTGTGTAGTGTTATTTTGTAGTATTGGGTATTATGTATTATTTAGTGGAAGGTGGTTTGAGGTATCTAATACATGCCCATGCATGCATGGCCGAAATTATGTAAGTGTGAGTGTGTATGCTCACATTTTAATTGCCTTCTCTTGAGTTTAATTTTGTAAGGGTGACTAGTTGACATTCCCGGAACACTAATTTAAAAAAAAAGGTAGAAACCTAATTTGGTTAAAAGTCAATAATAAAAATCACATGAAATCATAATTTACATCAAATAGTAAGAATTGTTTCCAATTTCATAGTAGGGTTGTATAGTTTCAATTATTAGCACTCATAACATGGATAATGATGCAAGTAATCTAGGGTTAGGGTAACAACCTGGAGGTCGGTTGTCACAATAATACTTATCAGATTGTAAAGCATACATCAAGTAAACTTTTTCAGTTTGACTTTTGATGGTCAAAATTGACTTTTTACAGGTACTGCTCCATAGGAGTCATTTCTAAGTTTGATGTTATCATAAATAATTGCTATTATTTTGCTTTTCATGTTTGGGGAGATTGTATTTGTTGTTTTTAACCTCTTTTCAACTCTTAGATTCAAGATTTGATTTAAACATTTTCATCTTTTGTTATGCTCTATTCATACGATGAACATAACTTTCACATTCACTTGTTGGTTGTTATTCTTCTTAGTTAACACATTCATTGTAGTAAAAAATGATTATCATGTCTAGATTCAAGTCTGATTCTGAGTTTCCTTTCTTGACCTAGGGTTCTAAGTTCATCATTAGTTCAAAAGTCCGATTTTAGGTCACACAATTTTAGGTCACAAAATTCCAAGATTTTCACCTTTCGTTCGATACTACTATTTTTGTGAATCGAACGCAAGGACTAATCAAATGCGATGATACGTAGAACACAGGTTTGTTGATGGTGATGATGATTGATGAAGAACAATGAGTTTCGCTCGTCGCACTTTAAAGTCTCTCAAATTTGAAAAGTATTAAATGACCTTTTGAAATGGCTTTAAATAGTCAACTAATGTCTTTTGCAAATTGTTACAAGTTTCAGAACAAATGCGGTCAATTATTAAAGTCACTTTAGCAAATGCGGAAGAATGTTGTTCATCAGCATTTGTGTACTGTTACAAATGCGGAAGTGAAATCCTTGAGAGCAGTTGTTCACTATAGCAAATGCGGTTGAACTAAGTTACTCAGCATTTGTTTAGTGTAACGAATGCGGTTGAATAAAGTTTGTTAAGCATTTGTTCACTGTTACAAATGCGGCTGAACAAAGTTAGTTCGCATTTGTTCACTGTAACAAATGCGGTAGAGAAAAATTCCTTTATCCATATTTACTTCAAAAAATGCGGCTGAACAAAAAGTTGTCCACCTTTCTTGACTTTCATCATCATGATAGAAGAGATTAAGCACTTGTTTATTCATTTTTGATACCCATAAAAAGTGTTCACATTTTCATAAAATGCGGATGAGTAAGAATAAATGCGGCAGTACAAATGTTTACCACATAGACAAATGTAGTTGTACACTTTTTTCAGCATAAGTTTTTAACACTTCAAACTTTTTATGTACACTTGTTTGACACAAATGCAGTAGGGTGAAGTCCTTGTCCGCATTAGTTTCACTTTGTTTTAAATGACATAAACAGTTACCCGCATTGGTTATATGCATGGGTTACCTTCACCCGCATTAACCAATGCATTTACCCGCATTAAATTTTGAACTTGAATCAAAACTTAATGTTTCTGAAGACATATTATTTCTGTTTTTCTGACTTTTGTTTCTTGTTATGAAGACTTGTCTCTGATTGACTTGTGACTTATGAAGTTGTTGACTGTTGATGGGGTTGTTAATTCTTGCTTGGATTAAAATGCATATCAGAAGCAATAGAAGTTTCCCATTGTCTGACTGATCTTGGACTTCTTTTGCTTCCATGAATCTGCATAAGCTGAGATACTATAGTATAACTCCTGCACCAACATAGTCAGTTCCTTTTTAGTTTCTTTTAAAGGTTTTGAAAGAGTAAGTATTTATACAAACTGATCAACATTTTAAATTACTCCCCCTAAAGTTTATATCCATAATAAGATAGAAACTTTAAAGATTTAAAACTTTTGATCATGAAATATTTTTGATATTTTTTTGTTTTCTGATTTACACATGAAGAGGAAGTATACCTTTTGTTGGGATCATATCAAACTTTTATTACACATGTGCATTCCTATTGTTAGTAACATAGACATGTTCATGAACTTATTGATTGAAGGTATGTTTGTCATCTTAAACTTGTACCTGATTAATATTTTAATGCATGTGATATTTCTCATGTTTTGGTTGGTTTGATTATTCAACATGTACCTCACACACAAAAGCATGGTATTATCAACCGTTCTCATGTAATGCATGGTAGAACTTTTTCACAACTTTATTGACCATGTCATTTAAGGTATGAGATCTCATTTTCACTGATCCTCATTGGGATTCTTTTACTGTGATCCTTTTCATGATATGATCCTCATTGGGATTCTTTTTCACTTTACTTTGGAAGTTTGATCCATAATGGGATTCTTTTGTTCATTGACAAGGAATGTATTGTTTAGTTGATTCATCCAATTTGGATGTGTTCCTTATTGGGAATCTTTTCGATCATTACATCAGCACTATGTGCTTGTTTCTTCAGGTCTTTGCTCAGCAAAACAGAGAAGAAACTGATATTTGTGAAAAAGATTCATAGAATATCATTACCTGGTGTGTTTAGGTTACTACACACAAACACTTGAATAAGCCAATGCATACTTGTACTCTGAGATGAGTGTTTCATAATTGAATAAGTTTTTAATTCATCACAACATGTATCTTCTTTTCCAAGTTGAGCCTACCCACACATCAGGTAAGTCATGTTAGTCTTTCAAGATTTGAATTAAGCAGAGTGAATGATATAACGACTGTAATTATATCATTTCCCAAAAGTATTCATCATTTTCTTCATCAAAATTGATTTCTTTTTGTAATTTTTATAAAAAAATTTAAAATTGTTTTTGATGCTTTTTATTTTATTCAATATTAGTCATGCCAATTGACTGAACTAGAAATTCAAACCTACTAGGTTCAAATGCCTTGGTGAATAAATCAGCTAATTGATTTTTAATTGGAACTTAAATCAATTTGATTAACCCTTTTTCAGCACAACTCTGAAAAAATGATATCTAATTTCAATATGTTTTGTTTTTGAGTGCTGAACTGGGTTTTTTGTAATAAAAATAGTTGTTGTGTTGTCAATGTGAATTGGAGTATGCAAGAAGTTAAAACCATAATCAAGCATCTGGTTTTGAATCCAGAGAACTCGAGAGCAACAAGGTGATTCTGCAATGTACTCAGCTTCTGCTGTTGAAACATATACGTTTGTCTACTTCTTGCACTACCAGGAGACTAGTCTGGGACCAAGAAATTGACAACCGCCAAATGTGGACTTCCTATTGAAGTTGCATCCCCAATAATCACTATCAGTGTAGGCATAGAGATTGAAGTCTCCTTCCTTTGGATACCATAATCCAAGAGCACTTGCCCTTAAGAAATCTGAATATCCTCTTGACAGTATTTACATGAGATTCCTTAGGATCAACTTGATATCTGGCACACACACAAACACCAAACATAATGTCAGACCTACTTGCTTTTAGATACGTAAGTTAACCAATCATGGATCGATAGTGAGTCTGATCCACTGATTTGCCTTCTGGATCTGCACCTATCTTCACTTTAGTATCAACAGGCATCCTGATAGACAGACAGTCAGCAAGGTGGAATTTCTTTAACATTGTTTCTACATTTTGATTGATTGATGAAGATTCCATATGCTGTCTGTTGGACTTGCAATCCTAAAAAGAATGTAATTTCCCTATTGCACTCATTTGAAACTTTGAATGCATAAGGTCTTCAAAATCTTTATAGGATAGCTTGTTTGTTGAGCCAAAAATGATATCATCCACGTAGATCTGGACCAGCAACATGTCTTTTCCTCTTCTCTTTCTGAAGAGAGTCTGATCAATCTTTCCTCTTTCATATCCATGTTCAAGAAGGAAAGATGATAGAGTCTCATACCACTTTCTTGGAGCTTGGTGAAGACCATACAAGGCTTTGTCAAGCTTGTACACTCTGTGTGGGAAATCAGGATCTTCAAAGCTGGGTGGTTGACTCACGTAGACTTCTTCAGCAATCTTTCCATAAAGAAAGGCACACTTCACATCCTTTTGGATAACAGTAAACTTCATGGATACTGAATATGCTAGAAAGATCTTATTGCTTCTAATCTGGCAACAGGTGCAAACACTTCGACATAATCAATTCCTTCTTCTTGTGTGTATCCCTATGCCACTAGTCTTGCTTTATTTCTGATGACAATCCCTCTATCATCAGTTTTGTTTCTGTACAGCCATGTGGTAGCTATAGGATATTGTCCTTTAGGAAGATCTACCGGTTGCCATACTTCTTGCCGTTTGAACTGTAGCAATTCTTCCTGCATTGCTTCAATCCAACTGTTATCTTGGAGAGCCTCTTTGATATTCTTAAGTACTATTTGACACAAAAAGCATGAAATCAAACAAATGTTTGCAATACTTGACTTGCTTCTTGTCACCCGTTCATTAAGTTCACCAATAATGCTTTCTACTGGATGATTCTTGTGTATTCTGGTGGTTGGAATTGAGTCACCAGCAATGGTTACATCAAGATTAGAGACATTCAGATAATCTTGGTGAGAGGCACCTTCATCTTGTATTGTTGGGGAGTTATGAAGATAATCAGAATCTGATTTTGTGACTGCTTCAGCATTAGCAGCACTTTGATCGCTTCCATCATTAGAAGTTATTTCTGTTTCAACTGGAGGTGTAGCTTGATCTTGATTTCTGACTTCACTTGATGGGTCTTCTGAAAGTGATGGTAACAAGCTGGGACCAGTTTCAGTTGAAACACTTTGATCTTGATATGATTGTATGACAGGATCAGCTTGTAGTGGAACATCTTCATTCAGTTGCTCAGTAGAGATAGGAGGAATCATTGGAAAGTCATCTCTTCTTTATACACCTCAGGAAGGTTCAGCTGAATGTATATTTCCTGCATCAGACAAGTAGAATTGATCAAATGATTTTGTAAATGAGTCAATATCAAACAACCAGTCAGGACCATTTGTAGATTTGGGAAATGAATGTTCCTTGAATTGAACATTTGTTGATTCATCAATAATGTTTAATCTAGGATTAAACACTCTGTAAGCATTTGAAACAAAAGAATAACCTACAAAGAATCCTTCATTAGACTTAGATGAAAATTTATCCAAATAGTCTCGGGTGTCTAATATTAAGACAGGACTACCAAATGACTTGAAAAATCCAATAAATGGTTTTCTATGAAAAAGTAGTTCATATGGAGTCTTATTGCTTTATTTTACAATTAGGGTTCTATTGCACAAAGCACGATGTGTTAACTGCTTCTGCCCAAAAGGTTATTGGCAGTTTAGCATCGGCTAGCATTGTTCTTGCTGCTTCAATTAGTGTTCTATTCCTCCTTTCAGCTACCCCATTTTGTTGAGGAGTTCTAGCTGCACTAAATTGATGAGCAATGCCTTTGGTTGTACAAAATGAACTCATATCTTCATTCTTAAATTATGTCCCATTATCACTTTTGATTGTTTTGACCTTATGATCAAGTTGATTTTCAATTTTTGTGAAAAAATCTGTTATTATTTGGGACGCTTCATTTTTATGAAGTAAAAAGAAAACCCATGTAAATCTTGAAAAGTCATCAATGATCACCAAACAATACTGTTTCTTTCCAATACTCATAACATGAGAAGATCCATATGAAGTAGCATCAATGGAGAATTGTTTGTGTTCACCAGCTTTGGCTTGTGGGAAGACTTATGTTGTTTCCCTTTGAGACACGCAAAACAGTGATTAATAAAATGAAATTCCTTTTGGGGTAAACCAATGACATGGTTTCCCTTGACCAGTCTATTCATGTTTTTGAAATTGGTTTGTCCCAAACGTCTGTAAAGATGTGACACATCAAAAGATGCTTTTGACAGAAGACTTGTTTCTTCTTTTGGAATGGCATAATTGAGGTTTAAGACATATGTGTTATTCTTCCTTGGAGTCTTCAAGAAAACCCATTCTTCAGGAATTTGAAATCCTGGTTTCAGAATGTAGCAATGAGTGTTAGTGAAGTGAGTTGAATATTTTTTGTCACCGATCTGAGACACGCTGAGTAGATTGAAATTCAGTTGTTCACAGTGGTTCACTCTATCAAAGCTTAGCACCCCATTAGTCACGGATCCTTCACCAGTGATTCTGCCACCTTGTGAATCTCCTCCGAATGCTACAGTAGTTCCTTGTATATGCTTGAATTCATGAAGGAGGGAACGATAACCAGTTATGTGTCGGGAGCATACACTATCCACATACCATAAGCTGCTGGACCTGTATGAATGACCCTGCAAGCACAGATGAACTACTTAGAATGTGAAACCCAAGCCATGATGGTCTTGGGTTTACCGTTCCTGTCCATAATGGAAACTTCTTGATATTTTCCTCTAAACTGTGATTTAGAGGAAGGAGTTCTGGGAGATTTCTGATGATATTTTGCTTGTTTCATCTCATCAATTTCATCTGAAGAGGCAGAAGAATATTGAAACCTTTGATCCCTATTTTATTTGAAGAAATATGACCCGTTTTTTGATTATCAAACATCATTTTTGGTTGATTCTTATGAAAATGACTTCTGATCTTGGGTTTCACAAATTATACTGGTGAGATGGGTTTGTTTTGTGGAATTCTCAACCCTTTTTGTTTGAAATAACATTCAGATGTATAGTGGTTGGTTATATCATAGACTGAAGAATATTTATTGAAATAGCAGTTTTTGGTGGAATGATTGTTCATGTCATAGATACAACAGTATTGATTGAAATAACACTTATCTGTACTGTGATTAGACATTTCACACACATCACAATACAAGTGATTGTTTCTTAAAGCTGACCTTGGTGTTGTGGACTCAGTAGGTTTACCTATACTCAATGGAGTCTCAACCTTTGACTTTTGTGAGGAAGCAAGATCAGCCCTTTTAGTAGTTTGTTTCATAACACTACTAGGTTTGTCTTTTCTGAATTGTTTTTGCTTCCTTACCCTTGTTCTTACTTCTATTTCTAATTGATTCACATGGTCTTTTTTACAAATGTCAAAACCAACTCCCTGTTTAAATTTTGAGGATTGGGGTCTGAATTGATTTTTGTTTTTGACACCATAGAAGTCTTGTTTTGCTTTGTCGGTGAAACTTTGTCTGATTTGCTTGAATCTTTTGGAGATTTAATCTCATAATCAGAACTGCTTTCAGCAGAAGGTTTCACTGAAGCCACAGTTTTCTTCTTTTCTTTTAAATTGCAGGTATAAATTTCACAAATGGTACAATGGCTTTGATTAGGCTTGTTGATTTGATAACATTCATTGTTTTGTCTAAATACTCCTTAATTTTAATTGGGTGACCTAGTTTAGTTTTCTCCATATTTGTTTCAATATACACATCTGGTTTATTTTGAGGATTAGTGACTTGTTTTACTATTGATTTTGGTTCAATAGTGATAGGTTCATTTTTCCTGTTTGAGTGTGATAGATTCAAGCATGACAGTGTAGTTATCATTGTAAGGTGGAGGAAAAGAATTATATCCAGTCCCAATCATATCCTTGGGATCCTTCTGTGAGTCTAGCATCTCTTGCAGCTTGACTGAAGTTTCAAGTTTCATTTCAGTAAGTGATTCCTCAGCTTTTGATTGAGCTAACTTTTCAATCAGTTGATCATTCTTAGCTGCCAAAGTGTACTTTTCACCATGCAATTTTTCAATTTCAAAGATGAGAGATTTGATTTTTATTTCAAAGCCTTTTATTTCTCTTTTGAGCATCTCTGACTTGACTTTTTCTTCTTTTATTTTAGCAGCCAGCTTATGAATATGCTCATGATAACCTTGCAGTCCAGAAATACATTTATCACTACAAAGGTTGGATTTTACCTAAGAAGGCATAGAAGTTGGACCATCATTGATGTGAGACATGAGTGGATGATTCTGAAACTGAGGTTTTACTTCATCTGCATATAAACTCCAATCACACACTCCAACTTGTCTAATGACAAGAGCATTTGTGGATGCCTGACGGCTTCCATGTGCTTGATTTGTCAGTAGTGGCTGACTCTGGTAAGGTTGCTGATGTTGTGATTGTTGGTGATGATACTGGTGTTGTTGATTGTTGGATGAAATCTTATGCTTGGTTGTGGAGATGACTGGCCCTGAGAGTTTCTTTGGAAAGAGTTGTTGTTTCTTCTAGGAGCATTGCACTCTCTGGAGAAATGACCAGTTACACAACAGTTGAAACACTTTACCTTGGATTTGTCATATGGTGTTTTCATTTAGACTAAGCTTTCTCCCTTTCCTGAAAAACTTTTTGGCTCTCATTGCTATCATAGCCATTTGCCATTGCAGATCCATTTCTTCCACATCATTTGGATCCATTTCTTCCAAATCTTCTTGAATCAAATGAGCAGAAGTGAGTCTGCCTACCAGGTAAGCTTCAAAACAAGCAACAAATGCATTGTACGTTGCCTTTTGCTCTTCTGATCTTGGGTCTTCATGGGTAGTTGAGGGAGTAGCAGTAAACCCTGTTTGTTGAGATGATGTTGATGGCTTGCTTTCTGTTGTTGCTGCAAAGAAACCAGCTGTCTTCACTTGATCTCTTAAGGAGAGAAAATCATCATCCACAGTGATGAATGCATTTTCCACAGAGTGAGTGTCTGATGGAAATTTGTAAGCTTCAATAACTCGAGGTCCACCAAGGTTCCTCTCCTTTCAACCAATTTAAGAGCTTCTACTTTGGCAATCATGATATCCAACGTGGTACTCTCTAGATCAAGAGTATTTTTTAGCATTGTAACATTTTGTTTCCAACTTTCTGGAAGGCTGTGAAGCATCTTTTTGTTTAGTTCTTTGACTTTGTATGTCACTCCCATGATCTCTAAATCATTCACCAGTTGCACAAATCTATGCAGCTGTTTAGAGATGGATTCCCCCTTGGAATGATGAAAGGTTTCATATTGATTAACAAGGTTGTCCTTGTTAATTTCAGCCACTTCACTGCTTCCTTCACATATTATCAGCAGTGCATCCCATACTGCTTTAGAAGTTCCATACTTTTCAAGCCTTTTTAGCACATCCATTTTCAGTGCTTAAGTGAGTATAGAGTAAGCTTTTAGATCAACCTTTATTTTCTTGTAGTCATCATCATCAAGAGTGAGATCCTCAATGGGTATTCTTGTGGTTTTGTAAAGTGTAGCCTGATCAGCAGAAAGTGTCACACGAATATGAGGCCCTTTGCATATTAAAATCCAGTAGTCAGGATCTACACCTGTAATATAGTTCATGAGTCTGATTTTCCATTGCTTAAACTCAGATTTATGTTTAAGCATAGGAGGTTTTGGAGTGTGACCAAGTTCAGAGAAATTATGTGAATCCATTTTTAATAAGCTGTTTTTAACTTGTTTTGTGACAACCGGCCTCTAGGTTGTTATTTTAACCCTAATTTACTTGCATCATTATCCGTCTTATGAGTACTAATATTAGAAACAATCCAACCCTATCAGTGAATTTGGAATCATATTTTGCTATTTGATCCATTTTATGATTTCCTGTGATTTTATTGATTTTTTTAGTTAATTTAGGTTTTACCTTTTTAAAACTTGGTGTCCCAGGAACGTTAACTAGCCACCCTTACAAAATTTAACCTCAAGTGAAACAATTAAAATGTGAGCATACATTCACACTTATAAATTTTTCGGTTCATGCATGCATGGACATGCACAAGACACTACAATTAACATCATCCACCAAATAATATATTCTACCCAATACTACAAAATTACACCATCTAATAGTTATTTACAATTAAAATTTAAATTTTAAACTCTCCCACATAAGGCCAAGATCGGCCGCCCCCTCTCCCTCCACTCACCTCTCCTCTACACCACCCACACTCTCACCATTCAAGTTACATGCAAGATCCTTATCACACTACATCTCTCTCTCATTCTCTCAAACTCTCATCAGCTGAAAACACACTCAAAAATACACACACAACCATTCTCTCTAGATTTCCAGCCTTGTTCATCGAAGAACAAGGCATACACATACTCGGCCGACCGAAAATCGCAAGAAGGTGGCCATATTCGCGAGCTTTGGACACACCTCTGCATCTTGTTCGACTTTTTCAGCTTTGTTCGAAGATTCTTCAGCCTTTTCCAAGGAGTTTCGAGCTATCCAAGACCATCTACACTCTCCAAAATGTGAACAAAACCAAGTGTAAGCTTCATGTCACCCGAAAATGGTCTTTTCATGTGTTTCTTTCACTTCTCTTTTAAAAACACCTCCTCTCTTTGTTGTAGCAGAAACACGATGCTATTATCTTGTTCTTGAGGAGCTTTCAACTTCACAAGACGTATCTCACACGTTATATTGGTCATTCTTAAGGTGGAAACCGATTTCCACCATGAAAACCCTCTTTTTGGACTTTTTGCACCATCTAACTTGTAAATCTTGTAACCCTTGAAAGAAAAACTTATAACCTGCTTGTTAATGGTTTAATGGACTCCTAATAACCTGTTTTGAATGTTACAAAAGAATATACACCATGAACATGTGGCTATAGCTCAAGATACACCTTAAAAACCTTCTTTTTACAAGAAATGTTACAATCTAAGCACTTGTTTGAAAACCCTCTCAACCAAGGTTTACAACCTGCTCATGAACGACTTTGTAACACCCTAATAATCTGATACTAAAGTTAAATGAGGTTTTGGTAATGTTTAAACACAAGGTTGCACGGATTTACACATGAGTTATGGTCGGTTATGGCTAAATCACTAAGTTGATGGTTCATTGTTGTGTTGGGTAACCTAGCCGTGAGTTTGGACATAATTTCAGAAAGTTTTGATATATACTAAGTGTGTGAAAAATGGTTATTCTCTGGAAATTAAGGACATGTTAAGATTAGACCCATTTTAGTTATTTTCGGGACCCGAAACATGGTAAAACAACTTTAAAAATAGTAAAACATGGTGTTAACCATTTTAAAAAGAATTCCAGGCTTAATAATGGTTAATAAAGTGTTCTGGAGTCAATGGGTAATTTAAATGGTTAAAAGAACAATTAAACGGCATTTTAACTAAAAACGGGTACCAACTTGGCATCGTTTTTTGAGAAAAATCCAAGAAAAAGGAGTTTAAAGCTAAGATTTATAAAAATCATGTAATTTCAGCAAGTTAAGTAATAAAAGACCTAAAGGATTTGAAATATTGGTCAAACAAGTTTTAAATGGTCAAATACGGTTAAAAACGCGTTTTAACGGGTTAAACGTAAAAACGAGACTTTCAACTATTAGAGGCAAAATTTCACAATTTAAGGACTTAAAACTTATAAAAATATCTTTTATATGATACCTAATGGTCCAAGACTTAAATTTATGGAAACCCTAAATTAACCGTTAAAACTCTCCGGTTTTACCACAACCGAGAACGTTAAACGCATAGGTTTTAAACCGGACCCATAAACTGGAATTTTGGAAAAATTATTCAATAATAAGTCAAATTTTACTCTAAGAACCTGATTTTTAGTCTTAAGTGTCATAAAGAACAAGAAACCAAACTTGAGGGTAGAAACTGTCAATTTTGAAACTTGAGGGACTAAACTGTAAAATTTTACCAAACTTTATAACCGACTCCTATGAAACTAATAATCACTTGAACAACAAAATTTCCTTATATCCTTAACCTTATGATGTAAAAATCCCAATTTACATGGAGAAACCATGACCTGCCATAAAAGGAAACTTTTTATACAAACCTTCGCGAAATCAAAGCCTTATCCGATAACTAAATTCTTGACACGTTTGTTGCAACTTAAATAAGTTTAGAGCAGTAGCTTATCACTTAATATCTTCATGTTAGGGTGCTAGACTTGAGACACTCCCGGCACACGAAGAGTTATTTTGACTTAACACCTAAGGTGAGTTCCAGTGATTCCCCTTTTTACTACTGTTTTGGGGTGAAACATGCTCTATTATTTATGAACAATATTTGTGCTTTAGTTGGTCATTGTATGTGGGATTTATGGTTACCTGCTGATACTTATATCATGATCATTAATTCTTTCGTGAACCGCTTGTTTTATATGGATAGATCTATTTGGGGAATCCCCCACACACAGTGGCTTCCGTTCCAGGAAGGGTACCCCACTGAGATCCTAAGGGGTCGTTGTGGCATGTGACAGGTTTTGTTAAGAAACTATGGTGAACCATCCGGGCAGGTATGGTTTACTGGTTTGGGGCTCAGTTCTTCCTTCGGGAATATCCCGTTAAACACAACTTTAGAAGAGGCCAACCGGGACTGAGTGTAGGGTTGATTATGATTCTCCCAAGATGTTGAAACTATGATTTGTTCCTTTTTATCAAATAAGGATTTGTTAAGTCCTTTTTGTTTTTAAACTTTAAGCACTTGAATTCACCAACTTTTTAGTTGACACAAATTTCTTTTTGAGCATGTTTAAGGTAATTTATGAAGAGATCCTAGCTGTTGTGAAGACCTAGACTTATCCCCGCGACCATGGCATTGGCATATTTTCCTTAATGAACAATTTGAACAATTTTATATTTGTGTTGAAAAAGTACAATTTATTTCTATGATTGGTTGCAAAACTCATTTGGGGGCTTGATTTGTTTCTAGCCCCGGTACCTTTTGAAAACATTTAATGCCATGTGATATTCTCTCCTTTGAGCTCTTGTAATGGTTTGTTTCCGCTGCCATATGTTGTTGCTAGTCTGTGACGTCCCACCCTACCTGGGCCCGGGGTGTGACATGTTTGAATAATGATTAGAATGATTGTCAAGTCCAATTAGTCTAAATAGTCCAGAACAAGCTTAAGAATTCAGATCTGCTGATGTTTTGTAATTTTCTATAGTTTTGAGTCATAAACCTTTAAATATTATTTTATGGGCTTTTTATAAGTTTCTGATCTGTTGAGAATGTATTTTAAGCCTCTTTTAGTTGAAAGCCTCGTTTTTAGGTTCAACCCGTTAAAACGCGTTTTTACCCGAAATTGACCGTTTAAAAACTTGTTTGACCAATTTTTCAACACCATTAAGTCTTATAGCTCCTAAATTATGGAAATAACATTATTTCAATGGATTTTGGATTTATACAATTATTTCCAAGAATTTTCCTTCAAACGTTACCCGGTTAATACCCGTTTTTAACTAAAAATTCCATTTAAAGCATTTTTGACCTTTTATTCAAAAAATCTGATTTAAATCACTTTATTAACTCTTTTAGAACCTGGAATTCTTTTCATCATGGTTATACTCTATTTTCTCTTACTTTTATGGTCGTTTTACTACCTTTCGGGTCCCCAAATATGTTCAAAATGCTTACAATCCCTACTTTTATAAATTTACAGCCATTGACATCACCTAATACAGCCAATATCATTCAAAGCTTACTGAAATAAAGATCCTAACTCATGGGATTCACATATAACCAAAGAACAAGTTGTAGATTACACCATTTTCAACCATTACACATGGATCATGCTTAAACATTACCAAATCCTTATGTAACTTTAAAAACAGGTTATTAAGAGGTTAGAAAACTATTTTTGAGCAGGTTACAATCTTTAATTCAGAGGGTTACAAGATGTGCAAGTTAGATGGTGCAAACATCACCCAAAAGAGGGTTTTCATGGTGTAAATCGAGTTCAACCCGTAGAATGACTAACATATCGAGTGAGATACCTTCAAGGATGTTAAAAGCTTCTCAAGAAAAAGTTTGTAGCAGAAAGTTTCTGTTAGATCAAAGACTGGTAAGATTTTTGAGAGAAAAGTTAAGAAAACACAAGAGATAGCCTCATTCAGGTATAATGTTGCTTACACTTCGGGTGTTCCATGAGTTTGGGAAGATTTTGAGAGTTTGAGAGATTTTGAATCTCGAACCAAGGCTGGAAAAGTCAAACTCGATGAAACTGTGCACTAAAAGCTCACAAAATGTCACTTTCTTGCTTGGTTGAGCTTGGCCGATGCTAGTTTTGTTGTTGTTCTTCGAAGACGTGGCTGGAAATGGACATAATTTATGATGTGGGGTCTGCTTTCTGCTGGAGAGAATCCGAGAGGGAGAGAAGAGAGTGAGAGGAGTGTGTATGTGTGTGTTGTGTTTGCATGAAAGGATAGTGGAGGATTGAAGTGGTGGTGTAAGAGGGGGTGGATTGGTGGAGAGGGTGGTTAAAGGGGCGGCCGAAAATGTCTTGTAGTGGAGGAGTTTGATTTAAATTTTTTAAATGGTAAATGTTATTATGTAGTATTATTTTGTAGTGTAGTGTAGTATTTTGGGTGATAGTTCTACTTAGTTGTTTAAGTATTAAGTATGTATATGTATGCTTTAACCCGTGAATTATGTGTTTGCACATATTTAAATTTTTTCAATTATGATTAAATTTTGCAAGGGTGACTAATTGACTTTCCCGAAACACTAAGTTACCCTATGCTAAGGCTTGATTTAGCTAAATCATCACAAAAAGCACATGAAATAACAAAAATGACAACAATAGCAATAACAATATTAATGCTAATAATAATAATAATAATGATATTAACCTTAATATTAATTGAATGAGTAATAATGCAGGTGGTTAAAGGTTAGAGTTATGACCTAGAGGTCGGTTGTCATAATTCGTGAGGCGGATGAAGTGAGGATGGATTTGCGGGATCTGACTTGACAATTTGAAAGAGCTAGTGCACATGGTGAAGATGTGAGTGCAGCAGTAGCCGAAGCTGAAGGTAGATCCAAGGCTGAAGAAGATACTGAAGCCGGTGAGCCAAACGAAGATGATCCGGCCGGTGAGGTCCAACCTAGGGGGAGTATTGATGATCAAGATTAGGTTGGACTCACCTTAGATTAGTTTTTGTTTATGTTTAAATGTAATAGGTCAAATGTTAGATTACTTTTGTAAGTAAGTTAGTTGTTAGAATTTTGCTGCCCAGCGAAACTATAGTTTCGCTCATAGTCAGCAGTCTTGTTTTACCCAGCGAAACTAAGTTTCACAGCCAGGCGAAACTAAGTTTGGGCATGATAGTTTCACTGACACCGAAACTCTCAGTGAAACTATCAACTCTATATATAGAATTTGTTTCTTTCATTGTAGGTAATCTTTCAAAACCCTAATTCGTGTTATCTTTGTTGCAAGTCTATTCTGTAAGCTGGAATCTTATTGAAACATCATTGAGCTCTTGTTTATTCTGAGTGTTGGCTTTGATTTGTTTATTTTTGAACACTTTTGGTCTATTTTTCATCATCATATGTTTTTTAGAGAGTGTGTTATTGATATTGAATCATTCATTCAATCATTAGTACTGTAATTAGATTTGTTTTGGACCAACAACTTTCTTCACTTGAATTCCTAGAAAGAAATTGAGTTCTCCCAACTCATTTCAAATCTATTCTTCATCGGCTTCTTAAAATCTTTGCGAGCTTTAGATTGGTTGATCCAAAGATCATGTCATCAACATATACTTGAACTAGCATTAAGTCATTCCATGTTCCTTTGATAAAGTGAGTTCCATCTATAGTACCCCTTTTGTAGCCATGCTGACAGAGATACTGAGACAGAGTCTCATACCACTTCCTTAGAGCTTGATGTAGCCCATAAAGAGCTTCGTCAAGCTTGCAGACAAAATGAGGATGAACAGGATCTGTAAATCCAGGTGGTTGTTTGACATACACCTCTTCATCAATCACCCCATAGAGAAAAACACACTTGATATGAACCTGATAGACCTTGAAATTCTTGGATGCAGCAAAAACTAGGAATATTATGACAGCTTCAAGTCTTGCTAGAAGAGCAAAAACATCTGTGTAGTTAATTTCTTCTTCTTGTGTGTACCCTTAGACAACCAGTCTTGCCTTGTTTTTGATGACAAGTCCTCTATCATCCTTCTTGTTCCTGAACACCCATTAGGTTCCTATGGTAGTCTTCCTTTGAGGAAGAGGACATAGGTTCCAAACCTTTTGCCTTTTGAATTGAAGCAACTCCTCCTGCATAGCTTCAACCCAAATTCCATCCTTTAAAGCCTCATCAACTTTCTTTTGCTCTATCTGGGACAAGAAACAAAAGTGGAGGCAAACAATTGCATCATGGGTTTGTCCTCTTGTTCTTACCCTAATGTTAACATCTCCAATGATGTTTGTGGTGGGGTGAGACTTGTGAATTTTTAGTTGGGGGATTACAGAAAGTTGCTTGGAGAGATCCAAATTTTAGAAATTTAGATCAGGCATTAAAGTTTCTCCCACCGCATCAGCACACTTATCAAGTGAAACTTGATCCAATGAGTGTGTGACATCATTTATGTTGTCTTCAATGGAGTGTTTGTCAGCATTATGAAACTCTTGATCACTATCACCACCACCATTTCCTTACACATTTGAAGCTCCTTCATTTGTGTGTTGTTCCTTTGAGCTGGAATTTTATGGCACCTCAGATGTATCAGCTGAATTTGACATGTTGTGTTGATAGGAACTCCATCTGTAGGGTTAGTTATAATTGGAGCTGAAGTAGTATGGCTTGATGGTCTTCTCAGCTCAAATCTTGGATCAGGATCACCTGCTGATAAGATATCTTTGGACCCTGAAACATTCTCACAAGAGTTGTTAAAATAGTTGGTAACTAAATCAAATCAAATAGCCAATCACGACCAAAACCTGTCACACTGGGAGTGTGCTCATTGAAAGTCACATTGACTAACTCCTCAACTACTCTAGTTCTGTGATTGTATACTCTATAAGCCTTATCTTGAGAAGAGTATCCAATAAAATGTCCATTATCTGATTTCTCAGCAAATTTGGCTATTTAGTCTTTGGTATTCAAGATGGTGCAAGGACATCCAAATAACCTGAGAAAACCAATGAAAGGGTTTCTCTAGTGCCAAGTTCATAAGGAGTCTTACCATGAGTCTTGATTACTAAAACTTTGTTTTGCATATAGCAAGCAGTGTTTATTGCCTTTATCTAGAAGGTGATAGGCAGCTTAGAGTTAGACACATAGTTCTTGAAGCTTCAGTTAGTGTCATGTTTCTCCTCTCAGCAACACCATTTGGCTGAGGAGTCTTGGGAGCATTATATTGTCTTGTAATACCCTTTTCATCACAAAATGTATCAAGGATTTGGTTCTTAAATTTAGTTCCCTGTTCATATCTTATGGTCTTGACCTTGTGATCACATTGTTCTCAATATTTAAGATGAAATTCTTTAGAATCTCAGGGGTTTCATCCTTAGTTCTAGGAAAGAAGACCTAAGTGAACCTTGTAAAGTCATATGTGATCACCAAACAGTAAGAGGTTCTTCCAAGACTCATTACACTGGTGGGGCCAAAAAGGTCCATATGTAATAAGTGTAGGTGAGTAGTGATAGAGTTTATTTCCTTTGGCTTGTGAGAGACTTTGTGTTGCTTCCCTTTGAGGCATGCAACACAATAATCATCACTTATAAACTCTTTATTTGGCATTCCAGTAACAAAATCATTCTTAATTAATTTTTTATGTTTTTAAAGTTTTCATGGCAAATTATTTTATGCCAGAGGAAACACTCATCACTATTGGCTTTAGATAGAAAGCATGAAACTTCTCATGAGGGAGATGTTTCTTGAAAGTCCATCTTGTACATGTTCCCTCTCCTGGGGGCTCTGAGCCGGATATGCTCTTGAGGAATAACCACCCCAGGCTTGAGAACAATGCACACATGCTTAGTAAAAGCATGTTGTGTCTCTGATCACAAAATTGAGATACAGTCAAAAGATTATATCCAAGCTCCTTAACAAAATTTACCTTCTCAATGTTGAGCTTACATTTTGTGGCCCTGCCCCTTCCATTAATGTAACCTTCAGCATCTCCTCCAAAAGCAACCGGCCCTCCATAAATTTTGTCAAAATTTTGGAGTAGTGACCCATTGCCTGTCATGTGCCTGGAAAAACTACTATCAATGATCTATACATTCTTTTTTGTCTTGAGCTGTTCCTGTACAAAAGAGATGGTTAGTTACATTTGGAAACTCAAGCATTATTGGTCTTGGGCTCATCAAAAGCAGTTGAAGACAATTCAACAGTAATTGATCCTATTGTCATGTTTTGAGGATCATTTGTTGAAGTTGATAAACTTTCAGTCACATGGTCTTTCTTTGTCTTCCACACCATCTTTGGAAGCTTAGACTTGACCTTCAATGTGTCACACCCCGAAAATCGCAGCGGAAGGTTGCATGACGTGGTGTAGCTGGTGCAGGGCCCTCATCATCGGATTTGAATATCCATCCATTCCCCGAGTTTTTCTCTGCCTGGGTAGAAGGTAGCTGCGAAGTAGGGCTGGGTAGGGTAATACCATGGTGTAGTGGGAATGGGTTCCGTTGGACCCTTGGTACTGCTGCTAACATCAGGTACCCCTCTTTGTCCACTCGATCATACATCTGCAGAAGAATAATACACCTGCACTTATTAATCTAACATAATATGCTAACTTAATCTATACTAATTGAATAATTAAATTCGTAGCATTAGGTATAACATAAATTAGTTCTATGCCTTAACCTAGCGTAATGCTTGAAAGATGAAAGTGTCTTTGGAATATTTAAAAACTTTTAAAGGTTTAGTCTAGATTTTCTTTTTAGAAAACTTTCTAGTTCGCTATAACCGTTGGCTCTGGTACCAACTTCTATCACACCCCGAAAATCATAGCGGAAGGTTGCGTGACGTGGTGGTAACAGAATTGGAGTTATTCCAACGGTCGTAGTCAAACACTAATATTTAATGAGTCGACTATCCTCACATGACAAAGTATTTAAACATATTACATTATCAAGTTTAGATTTCAAAACAACAAGTTCATCGTTAAGGATTTAAAATAGTCAACATAAAAACGTTTGGTCTTTACAAAGACACAATTCCATCATTCCCAAATGAAGCATACCTATAACCTTGAAAAGCATGAGAAAATACTAGTCAACAATAAGTTGGTGAGCATTCAGGTTTTCATAATTTATATAACAAATTAGTTTTTCAAACCGTTATGATGTAGCGAGATAATATACTCAACATAGACTAGCTAGGTACTATGATTAATTCAGGTCATAAGTCGAAAATCAAGCCAAGAAACATGTCGTTGTCCCACAACTATCCAGACATATAAACTCCCTCGCTACAACCTGACTGGTCGCGAGAGTGCGCCCTTCTAACCCGATAGATCTACCAATATAGCCTGCGACCTCACCCCCGAGGTTAATGATTATGAGGGGATTTTGAGCCCAATAGTATTGTCCGATACTATTGCCTCACTTTATACTGTCGTAACATATATTATACTCATTTAATCATCATATATATAAAAACAGTTAATCGATATACATGCTTTTCCCCCAAAACAATTTAATGAAACAATATTTTAAATGGGGTCGAAGTACTCACCTTTGTTGATTCAAATCTCCGGTTTTTAAGCGTCTCGCACCGGTTTAATCACGATCCTAGATGTGTAAAACTTTCTTTAAATAATGTCAAATTTTGCTCAAAATGTTGTTCATCCAACTTATTTGACTTTTGTTGATAAAAACGCCTTTTTGAACCGTTTGAAGATGTTTTTAAGAAATCATTTCATTTTAATAAGGATTATCATTTATTAGACATTTTCCTAATAGTCTTTTAACATGAATAATTAAACTTACTAACATCTAATAATATATTAGTTTTCTTCTATTATTTCATATAAAGACTATTTCGATTTCTTAGACTAACCAATTAAATTTTGAAATTCTATTTAGTTACCTATCGGTATTTCATTGATTTTATACAAGATTTGAATTAAAAATTTTATTCCAAAATATAATATTTTCTTTTGTAAAATAATTTAAAGATATATCAATTTGATTCATAAATATGCTTTTTATATACTTTTGATTAAATAATATTATTTATGTATTTTTTTATTGATGAGTTTTACAATGCTTTAATTTGTGTTTAGTGTTTTAAAAATATATATATATCCATTTATATTTACTATTAATAATACAAACTATTCGTGAAATAATATTTGTTTTGCAAAGGGTATTTAAGAACGTCATTTTTAGTCGTCGTATCTATATCTTTTATAACGTTTCGTTGTCCTTTAATCTCCAAGGTCTCTATTTTGATTTTACCAAGTCTTTTGTTTATAGTCCTTCTTCTCAACACGTTTTAACTTAGTCGTTTTTCCAAAAATGCCATGTCCAACATACAATCCATCTTTTCCTAATCTTGATATCTTTTTATTTCCATCTAAAATCTTAATCATCCTAGAGTTCTTAAATATTACTATTGTCCATTTGTCCATGTTCTAACTAATAATCCTTGTGAACCATAACCCATAAACTTTTTTAACCTAAACCTACATTCATAACCATGTACATTCATCCTACTAAATTCTCATAACCCAACATCATACAATAATAGGATTTATCAACTAATAATACAACAACATCAAATTTTCAGATTATAATCCAAATCAAAATCCTTTTTCATCATCATGCCAACTTTTCCAAAAACATCTAAGCGGGTAAACCAAATCATCAAGATTTCTATCTTGATCAACCATGCATGAACATATATACACAAATTAATCCAAATAATTATACCTCAAGCCTAAACCCATGGTTTCTAGCGTTAGCTCACGATCTTTCGAGACCCGGTTTCACCTTCAAGCCCTAAACCCAACTTTGCTTGAGAAACGCTCTTGTTTTTTACTCAAAGAACAAAAATATAGGTTTCTTAAGGTGGTGGTGGTCTCGGCGGTTGAGGTTGATGATGGGGGTTATGGGATGGTGGTGATGAATGGTGATGGTGGTTCGGGTGGTGAGTGGCGGCCGACGGTGGAGTGGCGGCGATGTGGTGGTTTCGGTGGGGGGGTATGGTGTAGTGGTGGTGACTGATGGAGAGGGAGAGGAGTGGGAGGTGAAAGGGTTGTGTGTGTAGGTTAGTCTGTTAAGTGTGTGTGTGTATGTAGTTTATATACATAGAGTGTGGGGATGAGTTGTCTTGCATGCAAGACTAGGTAATCATCTCCTAGATATTGTTATTATTATTTAGTTATAATAATAATAATAATAATAATAATAATAATTATTATTATTATTATTATTATTATTATTATTATTATTATTATTATTATTATTATTATTATATTGTTGTTGTTGTTGTTGTTGTTGTTGTTATTATATTAATCTTTTGTCTCAACCGGTTAATTGGCAACGGGGGTTCACGTTAAACATTGGTCAAGGTCTTAGAAAGTCAAGCGAGTGAGAAACAATAAATAAACGTTTATTATTATTAGACAGAGTTGAGCTGGCGTTGACCTGATTTTGACGGATTGTCAAACAATGCTTCGGAAGTTTTAACAACTTCGGAAGTTTTGGAGACTGGACCTTCAAAAGATCTTGCTAACACTGCAGCAGGCTTCAGTACTTCGGAAATATTCATTTCTTCCGAGACCAACTTTTCTTCTGCAGGAAAGTTTTCACGTGTATTTTTCTTCATTTTGGAGCTTCCGAAAGGAAAAGATTTTTCTTTCAAAGCTTGCTTCTTCTTCAAACTCTCAGAAGTTTCTTTTTTGGTCATGTGGACAGTACTTTTTGGATTGTAAAGACAATCCTTAGTAAGATGAGAAGCACTACCACACATAACACAATCCATTTTCTTCTTTCTAAGAGTCTTCCTTTGAGAATAAAGCTGAACTTGATCACTTCCCTTCTCCATCTTCATCCTTGCAGATGATGTGGCAATTCTTTTAGGGTGAGAACTACCTTTGGAGCTGGATGGTTTAGGTTGTGTAGCAGTGGTTCACAACTGACCAACCTTCTTCACGATGCTAGGATGATTTAAACTTAAACTAGAACTCCTGGTACTAGAGTTCAAGTTTGAGTCTTTAGCCTTAACCACTTCAAAACCTGCAGAGATAAAAACTTCTTTATGCATAGAGTTAAAAGTGGCCTTGATCTTTTTAGTGTTGTTTGATTTTCTTTTGGCCATCCTGATCAAGTTCTTATGTTTAGACTTGGTCATCCCATCTTTCTTTCTCTCCTTAGGAGAATAGTGACCCTTCTTAGAATGCTCTTCTTCACTCTTCTAAGAGACATCCTTCACTATTTTCTCTTTATCCTCTTCACTCATAGGTTCTATGAAGGGAAGCTCATCTTCACAAGTTCCACACCTAGGAGATCTTATAGACAGGATTATGTGTAGAGGAGCTATCTCAGTAGATCATAGTCCCTGCGTATTCTGATAACAAACTTTTGCATGTTTGGATGAGGATATAATGTTCTTGAAGGTCTCTTCTTCAAGAACACACTTTTCTGCCCTGGCTTTGCTGATCACAAGCTCATCCTGGCATCTAGTTAACTTAGTGATGAGATCTTTGATTTGAGTCCTGTAATTGTTATGCTCATGTTTAAGAGTTAAAATGGTTTTCTCTAGATCTTCTATCTTAAGTTTATAGTCACTTTCATCTCTTTTGAAATCAAATTTTAAGATATTTAAGGACTCAAGGTCAGATCTCATCTCTAAGTTATAGGACCTGTATCTGTGAACTTTAGAAATCCATTCAGGTGTAAAGACATATTCCAATACCTTGGCTTCATCATGGTCAGCCATCAATGCTTGATTTGAAGATACATCTTCCACTTGAAAGCTCCAGTCAAAGCCTCCTTCTTCAACAGCAACTACAGTTTGCTTCTTTGGCTTCTTATTCTGGTTGGCTCTTTCAGTTTAGTATGGTCTGATTTGTGCTTGGCCACCACTTGTCCTAGGTGCCTTGCAATCTCTAGCAAAGTGTCCTATTTGGTTACAATTATAACACTTCATTTTGCTTTTGTCCAGCCTAAACATTCACTGGCTGCATTCTTGAAAACTTTTTCCCTGTCCTCTGGTAAAACTTCTTGGCTCTGGGTGAGAAAAGCCATTTGCTGAACTATCTCCATGTACTCCAGATCATTTGGATGGATGCCGTCAAGATCTTCAAGGATGAAGAGAAAGTTGCCAGTTCTTTCATCAGCAGACACAAAAGCATGAGAAGAGCTTGTCTCTTGGAAAGAACATCCTTGAGTGTAACTCTCCCTTGGTGTCTCCAGGAAGGTGATGAAAGGACCCTTTTGTGAGTTGTCAGGGTAGCAGATAAGATGATGCAGTGGTTCTCTGTAATCTCTTTCAACCATATGAAGGGCTGAACACAATTAATTGTTGGGGTTATGGTCACGCATCAATAATCCAATGTTTAATTAGCCTAATTATGTGAAATTATACTTTGATTATGTCGGAAGAGGTTAAGTTGTATGTGTTTTGGTTTATAGGGAATTGGAGCTAAAAGATGCATATTCTGGATGAAAAGAAGCAATAGAAGCAAGTACAAGGGGTAAATTTGAAAATAAAAGAAGTTACAAAGAATGGCCCAGAAACCCTAATCCGGCGTATGATACGCTTGGTATGGGCTTATCATACGCCGGTCGGCGTATTGGTCAGCATATGATTGGGTGTATGCGAAAGAAGTTTCAGAGAGGTGGGCGTATGATACGCCCATATGGGCGTATCATACTCCGGTGCCCTAACAAATTTCTATTTTCATGGAATTTCAAGATATTTAAAAAATCAACAACTCCAATTCAAAAAAGGGACTTTTTCCAGACGATTTCAAGTGTTTTCAAGATATCTTTTTGGTGTTCCAAGCTTCCCAATACATCATAACAATCATCATTGATCATCATGAAGCAAAGATCGAAGATTTAATGACGAGAATGCGTGGCTAAGTTCATGTGATTGCTTTCGGGTGGAGAGTTCTTATCAAGTGAGATGGTTAGTTGTATTTAGGGTTTTTATGTTAAACACTTTGTGATTGAATGTATTTGAGATTTTGATTGAGTTAAATAATTTGTTTAGAAAAAAAATTATTTGCTTTATCATTTGTTTTCGGTTTACTTGTATCGTTAGCTCATTGAGAAAAGTAGATAACGTGATATATATGAATTGATGATTTTGTGAATGAACGAGTCTTAAAAGATTGTTTCTTGGTCATCACTTCGATCAAAAGCTAAAATCTTGAGTGATTGTTTTTTAATATTTTATCAAATTCGTTTTTAAGTTTCTTGCTTTATGCACTTTTGCTTAGTAATCAATTCAAATTTCAATTTTTCATTATAAATATTAAGTCTTTTAGTTAATCGAGTCGTATTCGTTAAAAAGTTTCCACATATTACCTGAGGAGACGACCTTACTTACCCTTGCACAATAAAGGTAGCTATGACCAATAAATAAAATTGTTTTTGATCGAGTCTCGACAACCAGATCAAAATGGCGCCATTGCCGGGGAATTAGTGCGCTTTGAGTTTAATTGTTTTTCTTTTCTTTTCTTAAAAAATATATAAAAAACCCAAAAAAAAAATTCTATATTTGTTTAGCTTGTTTCTTTGTTCGGTATAACGCAAGGTATTTGTGTTTTCTTGTTTGTAGGTGACCATTACGTTAATGCATACAAGATTTTCAGGAAGGACCTCACCATTGCATTTTGATCAAGAAACTGTGAAGACTTTAAATCGTGTGCTTCACAAATCATAAACTTCAAGGATTTCTCAACTTCGTGATCAAACAAGGTCTGAAGAAGGTACATCTTCAGCAACAACTCAACAGATTTTCAATAAGCCTTCAATAACTCCCGAAAGTAATAAAGCAAGAAGAATGAATAATCCAGAAAACCAAGGAGGGCCACAACCATCCAACCCGTGGGAGACATCCCATCCTTGTGTTTCCTCCACCTGATGATCCTCCACCTCAACCACAACCAGTGCAACCTCAACCCCAGGGGCCAATCACTGTAAATCAAGTGGTGCAACACCAACCTCCTCCCATAAATTCCAACAAGCACCTAATTTTTGGATTCATTATCCAGGTTTCAGCATGACGTGGAAGGGAGTCATCATAGCACTGTGGGCCGGTTTTCAGTCGAAGGTAGTCACCATACTAATCATGTGGAAGATTGGATTGAAGATCAAGTTAACATGGGTGGACCAAAACAACATGACTTTGAGGATTCATCAGGGTGGCTATGCTCAACCACCCATTCGCAACAAGATGGGAGGTCAACCATTTAATGGCATACCTGCCAATCTGGGAGTAAAACAATATATAGTAGCACATGGTGCGGATAGTCACTTTCGTCCCGCCATCGCTATCGATTCATCTCCCATAGTTTCACCAACACAAAGGGGGCGAGCTTTTGAAGTCCGACCATAATGTTTAGGAATTCTACCTCACTTCCATGATATGGCAACTGAAGAACCCTATTTGCATATATCCGAATTCGAGGCGTCATGTAGCACCATTGATGGCCAAGGGTTCTTACCAGATGAAGTTAAATTGGTCCTATTTCAATTTACTCTTAAAAACAAGGCCAAACAATGGTTCCTATCTCTACCATCAGTAAATATTTACCATGGCTACAAACGCAACAACAATTCTTGGATGAATACTATACTTCGCAAAGGACAATTGATGCAAGGCGAGCCATTCGAGGATTTACATAACAATCATGTGAACAATTCCATGAAGCTTTTCACCGGTTTAAGGAAATGCTAAGAACTTGCCCACATCATGGCATAGCTAAGTGGGAGTTGATTTCAGCTTTCTATGATGGGTTATCACCGGAGGATGCAAGAGATGTAAAATCCACAAGTGCATGAACCTTCACCTTAAAACCATAAGGATGATAATTGGGTTATTCTTGAAAGGATGAGTGTGATCTCCAAGAAGCGTGCACAATCGAGTCGAAGGTCGAGGGGGTCAAGTGTAAAGATGGTGAATGATCATATGGCCATGGATAGAATTGCGGTTTTGGAACGAGAAATTGCAAGCCTCAAGGTTGGAAAGAGTGGTGTGGCACACATATTTAGTAAATACGACGTATGTGGCATGTGTAATGACATAGGCCATACCTCGGATACATGCTACTTGAATTTGGGGAAGAGTGAAGAAGTACATCAATTACAAGGCCAAGGAGAAAGGAAGACATATGACATGAATTCCAACACCTATCATCCCGGTCTTAGAAATCACCCAAATCTTAGATATGGTAATTCTACTAACCAATTGAATCTTCCTTTTCAGGTACCAATTCAAGGAAGCAACCAATATCAAGGCCGACAACAAAGTTACAACCAAGGCGGCTACTAAAGGAATAACTAAAATCAAGGGAGTTACCAGCAAGGAGGTCAATACCAACAAAGGAATCAACAACAAAAACAAGAGACTTCTACAAGTAATGGTAATGATAATGCAAGTCGCGATTCAAGACCTTGCAAAGGAGATGAAAGAGTTTAAGCAATTCAAAGAGGTGCAAGAAAGGACCAATGAGGCCATTGCAAAGCAACTAGGACAATTAGCTAAACAATTATCCGGACGGGAACCGGGGAAGCTCCCAAGTGACACAACCAAAAACCCTCAACATCAAGCCTCAAGTTCAAATAATATGAACAACTTGGTTAGTATCACTCCTAAATCTGAATGTAATAATTATGATTTAACCTTTACCCCGCAATTGTAGTTAACAATATGGAATGCAATGAAGAAGAAGGAAGTGACCTATGAGAACCAATTATTCCCATTCAAGTTGGGAAATTTAAAATCAAGCGAGCACTTTTGGATTATGGAGCGGTGTTAGCATCCTTCCGGGGAGCTTGTGACCAATATGACTTTGGCCCATTACATGAAACCAACAACACAGTGGTGCTTGCTGATTCAACATGGAAACAACCACGAGGAATAGTCAAGGATGTCATCATCAAGCTAGGAGAATTCTATTACCCAGTGGATTTTATGGTGCTTAATTATGCACCTATAAGGACGAATGAGCAACCTAAGGTAATTTTAGGTTGCCCATTCGTTGCCGTAAGTTGTTCTTTAGTGTGGTTTCAAAATCAATTACATATATGGTTAATAATGATTGTTCTAAAATAAATGCTACTAACGGGTGTGCTACTCCTTATATCTCACATGTAAGTAAGGACATCACCAAGGAAAATGGTTTAGATCCCTACAGGTTTGAGCTTGAGAATGAGGAAAAAGAGGACAATGTAAACGTGGAGTCACAAAGGAATGAGAAACCAAAACGATAGTTTAAGATGGGTAAGCCACCGAATGAGGAGAATGCATAGGACAAAGAAGAGATGTTTGACCCTTATGTGAGCAAACAAGAGAATCCATCAAGCAATGAGAAACAGTTTTCCAAAGAGAAATTTGGAGAAAAGCACTCAATACGACCACCATAAGTGTTCTTAGGTAAGGTCTGGCTGAAGACCTAAAACTTAGCGTTTGCGGAAGGCAACCCAAGAACTTTGTGGGTGTGTTCACTAGAAACCCTCACGAGACTACAACTAGTCCACTCGGGTCTACCGAGGGGTTCAAAGGCTTGTTGCATATGCTAAATGCAACCATGATTCCTATGAAAGTGAGTTTTACTTCTTTTATTAGTTTTTGTGTCCTTTGTTTTGTTTTTTTATCTAGTTAAATCATGCACAAGACGCAAGCACTCAAGTGTGGGGAGGCGCAAGTCCCTTACTATAAGCTCTCACTAATGATCAGGTCTATGTACTCCTTCCTTATCTTGCTTATTATATTACCATGTTTATTCATGTTGTAAAAATGTATCTCAAGTGTGGGGATAAGGGGAAGAATTGAAAGAAAATTTTGAACCTTTTTGAAAAAATTGAGCAACTTTGAAAAACTTGTCTAAGTAAACTTAAGTGTATATGGAACACAAAATTTTGCATACAAGGTTAATTGTTACTGTTTGTGCACTTATGGATCCCTTGGCATTTTTGTTTTGAAAATTGAGTAATGACCCTAATCATGAATCTTCATAGAAGTCGGTGAAAGTCCTAGGTGGTGTAACAACCCGATTACCTCTTTCCACCGTTTCCGTGAGAGTTGAGCCTAATTGTGAAACTCATAGTATATTATGAGTTACTTTACTTCTTTGCATAAAGAGGGAATAAAAGGTGTGCATCCGAGTTAGAACTCGTGTAATTGATTCATATCAAGATCATAGACCAATGTGTGCATAAATATGATAGAGACATTAGGATTAAGCCAATTGTTTAAACCCTTCTTTTCAATTCAATACCAACAAAATCTTCCTATAGACACCATGTTGAGTCACGTCATAGAAGAGTCATGTCAATAGTAGTCCAACTTGTCGTTTCAAGCCAAAATAATAAACCCACAAGCCTTATCCTTTTTTTAAAACCTTAAGGGATTAAGCCCAATCCACAACATAGAAAAGTCACGTCAATAGCAGTCCAATAATAATAAAGTTATTTGCTTAAAAAAGGAAAAAAGCTAAATATGAGGTCAAAATGACTAAAATATGCATGAACAAAAATAGTATGAGAAGTTGTTACAAGTAGTGAAAGTAATAGAGTTACATTGAAAAATAAGATGTCTATTATGTCTAAGTTGGATTTTATTCTCCGTTAGCCACTCAAAAGTCCCTTTTGATCCCACTTTAAACCCTAACCTAACATTACCACCCAGGAAATACCTCTTCATTTATGTATTATATTGTGTCAATTGATGGCGATTTGATTAATATACGAGCTTATGCAGGACCGGTGAAGGATATGCACTTACAACATAACAACACAATGAGAAGAGTTTTTTAGAACACTTAACAAATCAAATAGGGAACTGGTTAACTTGTTAATGTAAGATGCTAAGAACACAAGTAAATATGAGACAGAACAAGATAACAAACAACAGAAGTAGTTGGTTTTCAAGAATGATGTATATTGCTTCTCAAGTTGTATTACAAATGTTACAAAGCATACGATAGAAAGTTACAAGTACTTGAGATACTTTATACTACATCCTACAGCCGGCCATACTTTGAAGTCCAGCTGGATACAAATGACTAGAAAACTACAAAATCAAATGTAGAGTCAAAAGGCAGATTTGCCTTTTGACTAGTGACTATGACATGTCATAGCTCACAGCCTAATATATTACAAAAAGGATAAAAGTACATAAAATAGAAAGCATGGACTCAAGACCTCAATGTACAGTTACCAAAAGCATGGACCTTTTCACCAGCTCATGTAAGTTGGTGACTTTACAGAGTATCAGCGGAAAGGTAGTCCAGCTTTATGGTAAAGTACATCAGATAAAGGCATATCTCTAAAAGTCTTCGGAAGAAATCTGTCTTCACTCTTTGGCTTTGGAAGACTTTGTCTTTGAAGCTTTGAAAGACTTTTGGCTTCAGAAGATGTTGGTCTTGGCATCAGAAGATTTTACACTTAGAATATTTCTAGTGCATGATGTAAAACTTCCAAAGCATTTATACTTTTGTTCTTTAGTGCATGCATGCAAAGAGACTTTGGATGTTTTGGTTGCATCAGACTTATAGGAATCCTTACAAACACCCCCTAGGCTGATGCTACCCAAACATTTAGAAGATCTTCAGATGTTGGTGGTCTTCAGGATGATAATGACCATACCCTTCTTCATCAGATGGTCAGGATCACTCAGACCCTCATAATATATTCTCATCTGAAAGAGATCATGTAGAGGTAAGTTGATTATTTCTTGCCATGTATAGACATTCTCAACACCTTGATCTCTGATCACATGCCATCTCTCTGGATTAGTACTGAAGGTCCAGGATAAGATGGGTCTCTCAGCTGCAAGAGGAGCCACTTGAATTGGAGTTGATTGGGCTGCCTCTTCATGCACTTCCTCAGGTTGATCTGAGTCAGCCTGAGGTGTAGAGGTGGATGATTCAGGCTTCTTCTTCTTTGACATTGGTTTGGAAGCCATCCTTTTCTTCCTTTTAGAAGACTTTAACTGAGAAGACTGGTCTGCAGCACCTTGTTGATCATCCTTGTCTTTCTCAGTTGGGTGTTCCTCCCTCACAGGTTCAGAAGGAGAGGGAGTTTGACACTAATGTGGATCAGAAGATGAAGCTTGCTGAGGCTCAGCAGAAGGTCCAGGTTGTGTTGTCTCAGGTTGTTCAACCTTAACCTCCACTTTAGGTGGGATTTGACTTGGAGGGGAGGGTAAGTCAATCAGCTCTCCACTCTTGATCTTCTGCTTGATTACCCTGATATGCTCATCCATTATGGATAGAGACATAGGGCCAAGCCCCCTTCCGAGGAATCCATAGAGCTTCAAGAAGCTCATCATCCTTTGTCTGTCAGCAGACTTCTTCATACTCTTTTGGATGATGGCTCTTGACTTTGCAACATCTTCCCTCATCTTTTTCTTTGTTGCCTTTTGTTCTTTGAGCACTTGAAGTTCAAGCTGTTTGAAATACTCAAACTTAATGTACTCAAAGGACAAGGGAAGAAGTGCAGATGCCTGGTACAGACCTGTGGCACTCAGGTAGTTGATCATGTTTTGCCTATCTGTTTCCTTGTCTACTTGAGGTTTTTGTGTAGCTGCCACATCCTCTTGCACAGGGCTTTCTTGAACTGGAGAGAGAGTTGGAGCATGCTTGTATAACCTTTTCTGTCTATTCTCCTCTTTGAACTGGAGAAGTAACCTTGCATCCTCTGCTTCCTTCATCTCTCTTGACACTTCCATGTTAGCCAGTTCATTTAATTGCTCTAAGGGGGGAGATATAATCTCATCTATATCATAATTCCTGGTCTGTAGGTAAGTAATCCTGGCTGCCCTCAATTCATCTTCTTGAGTGTTTGGTGTAGGGGCAGCCCTGATTACTGCTTGCATAAAGCCTGAAGACCCAGAGGAACTTTCTCCCCTTAGCTTCCTCTTCCTCTCTCTCCTCCTCCTCAATCTCCTCAAAAGTTAGAATCCTTTTCCCTTTGTCACCCACAGACCTTTCTGACACAGGGTGGAGAGAGCTTTGCCCTTCATTGCTTGGTGTAGCATCCAAGATCTGGCGAGAGAGAGGTTGTGAGACACCTTCACCAGCAGGTGTTTCACTGAGGGAATGAATTTCTGAATCAGTTGTTGTGTGAGAGGGGTCTCAGGCTCTATCACTGGGCCTTCAGCCAAGGTTTTCCCTTTGAAGTTAATCTCAGGGTCTGCCTCAGCATCGAGTTGACCAATGACATTACCTGATTGCCTTTGTCTCCTTCTAAGGCTGAACTCTTTAGTAATTCTGTCTTGAATCCTGAGTGCTAACATGTCAGCTTGTCTTGATGGACTTGGGTTGACAAGTGGCATGTTGATTAGGTCAAGACCTTCATAGTAGTTCAAGGTCTGAAAATTGAATACTTCTTGCTGCCCTTGATCTCTGTGAAGAATGAAGGCTCTTCTATTAGCATTATACATCCACCCAATAATGTAGTTTGAAGTTTCTTAAGGTGGAGATGACACAACCCTTGGAATGCCTTCCACAAAGAGACTCCTAATGACAGAGTCTATAATGTCCACATTAATGTGAACTTGAGGAAGTTGCTGAGTATGCACAGTTGCAAGTGAGGATGGTGAATCCTCAATGTCCATACTCCCTGAAGAACTCCCAGGTTTTGTGACTGTAATGACTTTCTCCCCCTTTATGGTAGCATCACCCTCTTGCATAGGTGAGCTAGAGCTTAGGTCAATCACATTGACAGGTTCTTGTGATCCTGGTTGAGCTCTTCCTAAAGGTCTCCCAGCTAGTTTTTCCCTGAGATAAGATATCTCAAGTTGCTGATCATTGACCCTATTATGCAGGGTAGTCACCTGAGATTCAAGGTGACTAACTTTAGAGACTAAATAGGAGCATGTTTTTGATAGTTTTTGCACCTTTTGTCTCAGATTCCCCTCATCTTCATCAGAAGATTCATTGGGGATGAGATGATTGGACCAAAGTCCTCTCTCTCACCACCAGCCTCAGGTTCTTGGCTCCTGGATTTCCTCTGCACATTGACATCCTCAGTTGAGGTGTCAATGGGTTGAGTTGCCATGGTTGAGGTCTTAATGATGTAATCATTTGCAGAAGTGAGAGCCCCTTCCATATATGGATATCCTGAACAGGTTCAGAAGTATCCACCTCAGTGATAGGTGACTGATGTAGGCTAGACAAAGGAGACTCAGGAGTAGTCATCTCTCTTTAAGTAAGGGAAGAGTAGAGAGACTCATGGTACCCACTGAAACCTAAGTCTTCATCAATATAGAATGAGAGGTTGGGAATGGGTTGTTTTAAGTCTAAAGGCTGGGGATGGTAACTGTTCCCTGAAGGTTGTTCACTTGAGTGTTAAGACTCAGAGTGAGGGCTTAAGGTAATTTGGCTTATGAGCTAATCAGGGTGAGCATGAGGAACCTCATCCCTGATTGTTGAAGAGATGGAGTGGTTTGCTCCACAGGGGAAGTGGGAGCTCTAGTGTCCACTTCCTCTTGTATGGGTGAGTATTTGGGGGCCTGCACAGACTCAATAGCTTGAGTAGGGGTTCGTTTGGATTTTCTTTGGTAGGTGAGGGTGATTTGTGGCCTTTTTGGGGGTTGGGAGGTAGAAGGTGTGGGTTCAACACTAGCTTCTGTTGCTAGGTTGTCACCTTGAGCAATGAGCTTTAACATTTTTGGGACAAGGGCTGTTTCTACCTCTGAGAAGCCTACAGTTGGCTTCTTTATAATTTAAAGGTGTCGGGCTTTATCTGTCCCAATTTAAGAATATTATCTGTTTTCCTCAACTGTGAGCCCAGTTCACAGTTGAGAATGTGTTGAACAGATATAGGAAACATATAATACTCTAAGGAGTCCAAGTTAGCAAGCAAATTTATATAAACAAACTGAGAGTACCTGAACTTGACCCCTTGAACCATTCCATGTACTATAAACGAGAGATCCTCAGGAATCTGGTCCCACCCTCCATCCTTGTTTGACAAGCTGTGAATAACCACATGAAGCAGGTATTTACACTGGCATGAGACCTTCCCTTTCCTGAAGGTCTTTACAGAGAAATATCCCTCATAGTCAATCTGCTCAAAAGAATGATTTACAGCTTCCTTTGGGAATGAAAACTCACCTTCTTCATCATCCAGCTGCAAGTGAGTGTTGATGATGGCCGGAGTGATGAACATTGTCCTCCTTGAACTGTGGCAGACAGTGCCTTCTCCACATCCATAATGACCTCTTGGCAGGTTTTCCAAAATTCAAGCAGATGATCCTCATAAAGAGTAGGATCAATGGTTAGGGAGGTGAAGTAGTTGGATAGAGCTAAGAAAAGGCAAATCTTTGAGAAACTTTCATCTTTCTCAAAGCTTAACAGAGCAACCTGGTTGTGTTGCTTGTGAAGGTGCATGGAGAAATCTGGGTTGTTTCAGCGGTTTAGGTTGGCCATTTTAGAAGCTTAAGGATGAAGAAAGATGAACAAAGGCAGTTTGGGAGAATTTAGGTTTAAGGAATAGTGTAATTGAGGAAGATAGTGAAAGAGGGGGGAACCGTTGGGCATTTATGTGAAAAGGATTTGAGACAAAGTTAATGAAAGAGGATAAATTTTGAAATCTGGATGTCGATCCCACCTCTGAAAAGTAGTTTACTTTTGCCCAAAAAGTAGTTTTCTTCGAAGTCAAGAAATCTTCCAAAGGTTATTTGCTTCGGAAGTTCTGAAGAAAAAGCTTCCAAAGGCAAATTGGCTTCGGAAGATATTTCAAAGGTTTTTGAGAATTTTGCTTCGAAAGAGAATTTACACTCACATATTTTTATTCTAAGTAGAATAAATACTTCTGAAGGTAAATTGCTTTCGGAAGAAACTTGTTCTTTGAAAACATACAGAGTACTTAAGTTGATTTTAAGCTTCGGAAGATATTTCAGAAATTTCTTCCAAATGTAAAAGTACTAAAGCAATTATTTGTTTAGAAAGACATAAATTTCTTCCGAAGGTAATTTTAAATCTTCCAAAGAGATCAAGATTTTCAAAAATCTAAGAAAAGTCTTTTGAAAATATTTTCTTCCAAAGAAAACAAGAGCTTATGAAGGTGATAAGATAGACAACTTAGGACACACAGGTTTTAGAAATAAATATGATTAAGTTTTAAGAAAAGCTATTCAAAGTTAATCATCCCAATAGCTGATACAAGATATTTAAATCTCTGCTCATCAAAAGCTTTGGTGAACAAATCAGCATATTTTTTATTGGTGTTAACTTTGACTAGTTTGATTAATCCCTTTTCAAAATTATCTATGATCAAATGATACCTGATATTAATATGCTTTGTCCTTGAGTGCTGCATAGAATTCTCTGTGAGTGAGATAGCACTGTTGTTGTCTATATGGATGGGAGTCTCTTTAAAGTTGAATCTATAGTCCAACATCTGATTTTGAATCCAAAGCTTTGAGCACAGCAGCTTGCAGCAACAATGTATTTAGCCTCAGCAGTTGATGTAGACACACAGTATTGTTTCTTACTTTGCCAAGAGACTACTTTCAACCAAGAAATTGACATCCTCCTAATGTAGACTTTGCAGTCATGTTGCAACCTGTCACACCCCGGGCCCAGGTAGGGTGGGACGTCACAGACTAGCAACAACATATGGCAGCGGAAACAAACCATTATAAGAGCTCAAAGGAGAGAATATCACATGGCATTAAAGTTTTAAAAAGGTAACAGGGCTAGAGACACATCAAGCCCCAAATGAGTTTTACAATCATCCATAAAAGTAAAATTGTACTTGTTCAACACAAAATATAAATTGTTTAATTGTTTCATCAAGGAAATAAGCCAATGCCATGTCACGGGGATAAGTCTAGGTCTTCACAACTGCTAGGATCTCTTCATATATTACCTGAAACATGCTCAAAAGAAAATTGTGTCAACTAAAAAGGACTTAATAAATCCTTCTTTGATTAAAAGAAAATAATCATTGTATATCATCATGGGAAAAATAAAATTATAATCAACCCTGCACTCAGTCCCGGTTAGCCTCTTCTAAAGTTGTGTTTTACCGGATATTCCCGAAGGAAGAAACTGAGCCCCAAACCAGTGAACCCTACCTGCCCGGATGGTTCACCATAGAATCTTAACAAAACTTGTTACATGCCACAACGATCCCTCAGGATCTCAGTGGGGTAACCTTCCTGGAACGGAAGCCACTGTGTGTGGGGGATTCCCCAAATAGATCTATCCATATAAATCAAGCGGTTCACGAAAGAATTAATGATCATGATATAAGAATCAGCAGGTAACCACAAATCCCACATAGTATCATCAAATAAAGCACAATCATAGTTCATAAAAAGTAGAGCATGTTTCATCCCAAAACAATAGTAAAAAGGGGGATCACTAGAACTCACCTTAGGTTTCCAAATCAAAGTCTCTTGGTGTGCCGGGAAGTGTCACAAGTCTAGCACCCTAACATGTACATATTAAGCAATAAGCTACTGCCCTAAACTCATTCAAAGTGCAACAATGGTGTCAAAGGTTTAGCTATTGAGTAAGGCTTTGGTTTCGTGAAGGTTTGTATAAAAAGTTCCCTTTTATGGCAGGTCAAGGCGTCTTCATGAAAATTGGGGGGGGGGTTCACTTCATTAGATTAAGTATATTAAGAGATTTGGTTGTTCAAGTGTTTATTAGTTTCCTGGAAGTCGGTTATAATGTTTGGAAAAATTTTACATTTTAGTCCCTCAAGTTTCAAAATTGACAGTTTCTACCCTTAAGTTTAGTTTCTTGCCTTTTATGTCATTTAAGTCCAAAAATCAGATTATTAGAGTCATATTATGATTATTATGGAGTAAGTGCTTCAAAACTTTGGTCTACGGGTTCGATTTTAAAAACTGCGCGTTTAACGCTCCCGGTTACGGTTAAAGCCGGATAGTTTTAACAGTAATTTGGAGTTTTCATATATTTAAATCTTGGACCAGTAGGTATTTTCTAAAGGATTTCTTTATAAATTTTTAAGTCCTTAAATCGTGTAAATTGGCCTTTTATAGTTGAAAATCTTGTTTTTACGTTTGACCCGTTAATACGCGGTTTTGACCGGGTTTGACCATTTAAAGCTTCTTTGACCGAATTTTTAAATCCTTTAAGTCCTTTATTACTTATCTTACTGAAATCATATGATTTTTATAAATCTTAGTTTTGAACTCTATTTTTATGGATTTTTCTCAAAATCGATGCTCGGTTTGTACCCGTTTTTAGTTAAAATGTCATTTATTTGTGTCTGTAACTCCAGGATAAACAAACTTGAATCAAATCATGAAGAATTAGATCAAAATATGATGAACACAATGAAAACCCCTTTGATCTCTCTTGATTGCTAATAATATTGTTTACAAGTAAATCCCTCAATCAATTGGTCATTCAACCATTAACCAACACTAATGACAATTAACCTATTTATAGTCTAGACTAATTTCACTAATTACACTTAACCCCCTAGACTTAGGCTAACTAATACAAAATTACAAATTAAGCATAAAAATGACTAAAAACAAGATAAAATATATTTTGTTCACACAAAATATATTTATTACAATAAAACTCCTAGTCATCTAAATGTTCAACGTCTCGACTCGGTTCTTCGTCTTGAACGTGTCGGGTTTGACTTTTGTTGACTTTGACCGTGACGTTGACTTTTGTTGACTTTCATAGTGTTGATAATATAGACTATATTTTCCAGCTCCAACAATACTCCCCCTTAGTCTATCATTATCAACGTCTTCATACGAATTCAGCATCGAGAAGTCAACAATAGAAAGATCTTCAATTTGAATCTTTCTGAATCTGATGAGAAAAGTTATTCATCTCATAAGCTCCCCCTATTTATATGCTCCCCCTTTTCGAGTGCAAGCTTTACAAGGATATTGAAACAGGTTTCCCAAATCTTTACTCTTGAGTGCTTCAGAAGATGTAGGAGGAGGATTCCTAGCTCGGTATCTTCTGCAAACTTGAGGAACAGGCTCTCTAATCAGGTACACTGCTTAACAGATGATCGACCATCACTTAAAACATAATCTGAAACACATTCACAAACACAATCTCGACATTTCTAATTAGATCATTTTATTTTAACAAAATAAACCCGTGTTTATTCAGTGTGTGAAAAACAAGCGAACCCGTGTTCGTTTGTGCGTAATTTCCGTGAAATGCATGAAAATGATAAAATTGTAACAGCATAATATGGAAGACCTAAAAGAAATTTTGAACAAAATTTATTATATTTTTTATTTTTATTAGATACATTTATTATAACTTTTTTTTATCTATAATTTTTTATAACCGAGAACTGAATCGATCATGAGATCACATCCTCAAGATATACTTTAGCATAAAGATGAATTTAATCATCGACAAGCAATGAGATCACACTGATAACTGAATCTAATAACAATCTTTGAATGATTTTTGAAATTGTCAAACAGATCAATAACGATTGCTGGTATGTTTGTCCACTTAAACTCATGCCCTATCTTTTTCAACAAGCAGAAGATGATTCATTAAGGTTCGATTAAATGCTTTAGAATGCTAGGACCCCACAATCATTTGGCAAAAAAAAACCTCACCCAACCTCAGGATTTCTTGAATTTGTTACGATCTTTATAGAGCAAGGAGTGTGCATTAGTGTGTAAGTGATTATCAACATGTGAATTAGATGATTTGACACTACTTAGACCATAATGGTGAGAGCTCCAGGTCTATACTCACGTATAACAAAGGAGATGACCATTTAATCATGTGCCGATGAAAGCTCCAGGTCAGTACTATCGTACAGCAGAGGAGATCATCACTCCAGGTCAGTACTTCTGTACAGCAGAGGAGATTAGCACAAACACATAAATACACCAATCACGGCTCAAAGATATGGCTCATATGATTTGTAACATGGTGGGTGAAAGATCAATTCTCAATCCAATTTTTGTCGGGACTCAGTTTTTGTGCAGGCCAAAATGATTGCGTAAATCCAGACATCCTTAAGCATGATGTTTTAATTTAAATCATTATGCCGCTGTCTACTTTATTCTTCAGGCTGAGTCTACCAAGCATATCATTAAAGAATCTGTTTGTTTTTCTATTATTTGCAATTAAAAATAAGATGTAAATCAGATAACAGCATCAGTTACTATCATTTCTCATTTTAAAAACGCAAGTCATGCAAAAACAAGCATTGCAAGAAGATATACAATCATTTCTCAATCATCTCAAATCAAGTTCCCAGTTCTCTTTTCATTTTTATTTACATATACTCTCCCCCTAAATTTTTATTTTTGCAAACTTTTTTATTTTATATTTATATTTATTTATTTATTTTTTTTAATTTATTTTTTTATTATTTTTTAATTTTTTTGTTTTTTTTATTTTTTTAATTTTTTTTTAAACTGTACAAAAATAAAAATTTATCAAAGAAGGTCTTCCAAACTACACTGATATGAAGATAAGAAATGAATTCTCAAGAAATATGCAGTGATTGTGAAGTGAGAACGGTGATAGTGCATATAAATATCCAGATTGTGGATAAAATACCATGACCTTAACCTGTTTGTTCCGCCTCAAATTTGAATCAAGAACAATCTCTGTCAGTAAACCGGATTACTAACAGTCCTCCTGAATTGTTCCTGCACTCATTAACAAATTAGTTAGAAAGGGAAACCCAGGCCGTCGTAGTCCTGGAAGTTCCTTTTTCATCAAGATAAGTAACAAGTTTCTGCACACAACCGTTTAAACAATCGGGGATTGTTGTATCCTTCTTTTTAATTTGCCAAATTTGCTTCGGTTCAATTAACTTGGATTTGAATGAATTAAATTTGGAAATCATTTTCTGTTTAAGACCGGAAGGAAAAGAATTTGGTTTTAATCCTTTGGTCATTTTCATCTTTGAATCATGTGAAACCGGCTTCACATGAAAAGGTTTGGATGGAGGGTTTTTCATCCAACCATTCAAAGATGTGTGCTTTTTACCTCTTGATCCAGAGAAGCAACCCGTGTTGCCTTTACCTTCTGGAACATTCTTTTTATGCTTACATTCGGAGAAGCAATTTGTTTTGCCTTTACCATTCGTAGCAAGTCTTTGAGGACATTTCTTTACCACATGCCCTTCTTTTCCACACTCAAAACAAGCCTTGAAAGGCTTTTGATGATTTGAAGTCCTGTGTGAAGCATTTGGAATTGGAGATTGCTTTGAGCTTGTAGCGAATTCTTGCTTGTTTTGGTGTTTGCTGTGTTGAACAGTGAATGAGATCTTCACTGATTCACTAGGTGGTTTTGCAGTTGGAGTAGAGATCCGTATTGGTCTTGATTCAGCTTTTGGAAGCTTTTGAGACTTGACAATATCAGGAGATATCTTGATCTGTGAGGGACCAACATGCTCCTCTATGTTTGATTCATCATCTGAGCTTATCCAGTCTCGTATACACAGATCTGCTTCCAAAGGATCTTGATTGACACCTCCTATTGTGTCGGCTTCGGTTATAGGATTTTGATTGCCTGACGATTCAACAACTGTTCTTTCTTTGACAAACCTGACAGGAACAAACGAAGGAATGTTACCTGTTTTGAATTTGTTGAAGAAGGTTCGAGAAGCAACTGATATTGATTTTGAAGCATCAGAGGTAGAATCGTCATTAATCTTCTTATCAGACCCCTGCTTGAGAAATCCCAAACCTACAGGAGAATCCTGCACATCTCTAACCTCTTTAAGATTAACGTTGCTTAAACCTGCATTTAAACTATTAGTTTCTGCAGCTTCAATCAAATCATTAGAGGGATGAGGTTGAGGCATAGGAGAGTAACAATAGGTGCTAGGAGGAGGATAGACGTATGGATTTTCACCACAACCCACTCCCGTTTTAATCCTAGCTCCCCTCTGTTTACACAGTAGCTCATCCTGTTTCATTCCAGATATGGTCCATCTATCAAGCTTTGTTCTAAGCTTGCTTGTTTCAAATTCAGCCAAAGTGACTCTTTCGTTTAAAAGATTAATTTCAACATTTCTTTCAAGAATAGTTCGTTTTAAATGATCATTTTCTTTTAAAGCTTCATTTAATTTGATGAAATACTTGGCTTCATTCTTTTTAAGTTCTGCGTTTATGGTGGTTAACTCCTTTTGGTTATCTAAAAGTAACCTATTAGCTTTATACACACCAAATAAACGAATTTTACAAGCAGAAGAACACATATCCTGAACTGTCTCGTAAGGAAGATCCAGGATGACTCTTTCAGCAGTAAGAGCCTTCTCACAGTTGCAAATTCTGGAATTTCTCTTCCATTCCTCTTCCTTCTCAGCATCACAAACTTCCGCATTCAACTCAGCTCCACCTTTACCCATTGATGTCTGCTTAAGCTCCTCTTGTACCTCTTTAGTTTCAGGTTTCGGTAAACCGTCTAAATTGGTGCCAGAATCTGATCTCTCTTCTAGTTTCTCTTTGGAGTTTGAAGTGATCTTTGGAGTTAGATATGTTGATTCATAGTACTCACGACGTTTGATATCCAACTCAATCTCTTTCAGTTTGTTGATCACCTCCATCAGTTTGTAATCCCGAAAGCCTCTATCTTGTTGAATCGACTTGCCGTGTGAGCTCCATTCTGATGAGAGGGAATCAAGTAATCTTAGAACTTGTTCATGATTTCCCAGTTGGGCATCAAACTTCTTCAGATTACTTGCCACCAACAAAAATCGATCAACAAAATCAGACATCTTTTCATTCTTTAAAGCTGTAAAATTATCAAACCGACATTGTGCAATTGTGAGATCATCTGATTCGAAGGATTTAATCAATTCTGCAAAAGCCATATTTATTTTTATTTTGTTTAAACAATTAAATGCCCCAAAAATATTTTTCCCAAAAATTGTAAAATAATTCTCCCCCGGGAAAAATATTATTTGTAAATGTCACGCTAGAAAATCTTAGCAACTGGGGTCAAGCTGTACTTTCGCTTGATGATTGGTCAAAAACACTATTGAACTTTCGTTCAAGGGAGTACTTTCGCTGAAACTCTAGAAAACAACTTCAGATCCAAAATAAACCATAATTTCGCTGAATGAAGATGACAGTTTCGCTGTAAGAACAGCAGTTTTGCTGGTCGATCTCAAAACCCTTTTTCACCTCAAAATCAATCTGAAATTGCCCAAATCTCAATGGATTTGAAATCTGATGATTAACAGAGCTTTCCCAACCAATAATAAGCAAACTTCAATCAATTTCCATATCAATAACACTCAAATCTAATCCGAATTTGATGAAAACTTGATATTGAACAAAAACAACCAAAACCTCAACTTTTCTCTCTAAAAATCTTCAAATCTTCAGTGAATTTGATCCAAAATGGCTCTGATACCATATTGTAACTCCAGGATAAACAAACTTGAATCAAATCATGAAGAATTAGATCAAAATATGATGAACACAATGAAAACCCCTTTGATCTCTCTTGATTGCTAATAATATTGTTTACAAGTAAATCCCTCAATCAATTGGTCACTCAACCATTAACCAACACTAATGACAATTAACCTATTTATAGTTTAGACTAATTTCACTAATTACACTTAACCCCCTAGACTTAGGCTAATTAATACAAAATTACAAATTAAGCATAAAAATGACTAAAAACAAGATAAAATATATTTTGTTCACACAAAATATATTTATTACAATAAAACTCCTAGTCATCTAAATGTTCAACGTCTCGACTCGGTTCTTCGTCTTGAACGTGTCGGGTTTGACTTTTGTTGACTTTGACCGTGACGTTGACTTTTGTTGACTTTCATAGTGTTGATAATATAGACTATATTTTCCAGCTCCAACAGTGTCTTTGACCATTTAAATTATCCATTGACTCCAGAGTACTTTATTTATTATTTTTGAGCCTGGAATACTTTTCAAGAATTTTAAATTTGTATTCTTACTATTTTTAAGTCATTTTACCATGTTTTCGGGTCCCGAAAGTGACTAAAAGAGGGTAAATCACAACATGTCCTTTATTCCAGAGATTAAACATTGCTAACACTTCTAATATTCACTAAAACCTACAGTAATTTCAGTCCCAACATGTTGCCTAGTTGATCTATACATCCATATGCTTCAAATATGTAGAAAATGCCATAACCGACAATTACACTAGTGTAAACCATCTTAACTTGAGTTTAAATGTTACCAACACTTCGTTTAACTTCATAAACAGATTATTAAGGTGTCATTAAGTCGTTCATGAGTAGGTTATGGGTCTTGGTTAAAAGGATTTTTCAAACAAATGCTCAAGAGGGTGTTGTTACATGTAGAAAGGAGGGTTTCAAGGTGAAATCCATGTATCAACCGTGGGTTTGAGTATGTAGCCACTTGGAACTTTTAAAAACAGGTTCTTGGGATTCCATTAAGTCATAAAAATGCAGGTCACAAGTTTGGTTTACAAGAGTTTAAGCTTTCACAAGTTAGATGATGTCAAAACACTCAAAATGAGGGTTTTCATGGTGGAAATCGGTTTCCACCTCAAGAATGACTAACATAACATGAAGTTTACCTTCAAGAACGTTGGGAACTCCTTAAGAACGAGATGATGGTGAGATGTTTCTGCTACAACAAGGAAATACACGGTCCTTAGATGATAAATGGAGAAAACAAGAGAAATGTCACAAAACCGACAACTTGAGCTTACACTCGATGTAACTCACGGTTTAGAAGGTGTTGATGGCCGTGAATGGCTTGAAACTCCTTGGACTTGAATGGAGAAACTCGAACTAAGGCTGGAAAGGTGGAACAAATACGGTTGTGTGACCAAATCTTGCAAATAAGGCCACTCCTTTGCGGTTTTGCTCTTGGCCGAATGGATCTTGGTGTGGTCTTCGAATTTTCTTCACAAGACTAGAGAGAATTGTTTGAGAGTGTTGTGAGATGTGTGTGTGTGTTTTGGTTCAGCTGGTGAGTCGAATAAAGGGAGAGAGGGAGAGAGAGGGAGAGAGATGCATGAAAGATGAGTGGGTGTGTGGGGTGGTGGTGAAGAGGAGAGGAGAGTGGTGAGAGGGGCGGCCGTTCTTGGAGGGTAGTGGGGAAGGGTTTTTGATTTAATTTTAATTGTAATTTATATTGTGTAGTGTAATTTTGTAGTATTGGGTATTATGTATTATTTAGTGGAAGGTGAATTGAGGTATCTAATGCATGCCCATGCATGCATGGCCGAAATTATGTAAGTGTGAGTGTGTATGCTCACATATTAATTGCCTTCTCTTAAGTTAAATTTTGTAAGGGTGACTAGTTGGCATTCCCGGAACACTAATTTTTAAAAAAAGTAGAAACCTAAATTGGTTAAAAGTCAATAATTAAAATTACATGAAATCATAATTTACATCAAATAGTAGGATTGTTTCCAATTTCATAGTAGGGTTGTATAGTTTCAATTATTAGCACTCATAACATGGATAATGATGCAAGTAATCTAGGGTTAGGGTAACAACCTGGAGGTCGGTTGTCACATTCTCCCACCGTTTAGGAAATTTCGTCCCGAAATTTTAACTCTGATTAGAGACTGAACGGGTGGGTTTGAAGAGGTGTGGATAGTTCTTCCTCATTTCATCTTCACGCTCCCAAGTAAATTCAGGTCCTCGCTTGGAGTTCCATCTAACCTTAACCTTGGGTATGCGGCTCCGCCGGAGTTGTTTGACCAAACGATCCGTGATCTCCACAGGTTCTTCCACAAAGTTCAGTTTGTCGCTTATCCTTGCTTCTTTTAATGGTAGTTCCAGGGTTTTGTCTACCATGCTCTTCTTCAAGTTTGACACATGAAAGGCGTCGTGTATGTGACTCAACCCCGGGGGTAGTTTCAACTTATATGCCACTGGACCAATTCTTGCCATTATCTCGAATGGTCCAATGTATCTTGGGCTTAGTTTTCCTCTTTTTCCGAAGCTCACTGTTCCTTTCCACGGTGCTACTTTTAGCATCACTCTGTCGCCCACTTGGAACTCTAGAGGTTTCCGCCTCCTGTCGGCGTACTTCTTCTGTCGATCTCTGGCTGCTCTCAGTCGTTCCTTTATCTTATAGATCTTGTCGGTGGTTTCCAACACTATGTCGGGTCCCATCACTTGGCTGTCACCAATCTCATTCCAACTTAAGGGTGATCGGCATTTCCTGCCATAAAGGGCCTCATACGGAGCGGCTTTGATACTCGCGTGGTAACTATTGTTATAGGCGAATTCCACCAAAGGAAGATGGTTATCCCAGTTTCCGCCAAAGTCCATCACGCAAGCTCTCAACATGTCTTCCATCGTTTGAATAGTTCTTTCGCTCTGTCCATCAGTCTGAGGGTGGTAAGCCGTGCTTAGATCTAAACGGGTTCCTAAAGCTTGCTGGAACGATTTCCAGAAACGAGAGGTGAAACGGCTATCACGGTCTGAGATGATCGACAGAGGCACTCCATGCCTTGTTACGATCTCGTCGACATAAAGTTGGGCCAGTTTCGTCATGTCGTAGTCTCTCTAATTGGCAAGAAGTGAGCTGATTTCGTTAGTCTATCCACTATTACCCAAATAGCATCGTGGCCTTTAAACGTTCTAGGCAACTTGGTAACAAAATCCATCGTAACATTATCCCATTTCCATTCTGGAATCTCAGGTTGCTGCAACGTTCCTGATGGTTTTTGGTTCTCAGCTTTTTCCATGGCACAAGTTAAACATTTCCCCACATAAACGACGATTGATCATTTGATTCCCGGCCACCAGAAAAGTGTCTTTAAATCCTGGTACATCTTATCACTTCCAGGGTGAATTGAATACCTAGACTTGTGTGCTTCATCGAGGATTACTTCTCGAATTCCTCCGTGTTTTGGCACCCAAGTCCTTCCACCATATCTATATGTACCATCGTCCCCTATCTCCAACTGCTTTTCCATTCCAGTCAATCCTTCTTCTTTTAATTTTTCTTCCTTTAATGCCTCGCCTTGAGCTTCCTTCAGTTTTGCTATAAGGTTGGTATACATACTCATCCTTAAGGCTCGTACTCGAAGAGGTTTCTCTCTTTCCTTTCGGCTCAACGCATCCACCACAACATTGGCTTTACCAGGATGGTAGCGGATCTCGCACTCGTAATCGTTCAATGGCTCAACCCATCTTCTCTGACGCATGTTGAGCATCTTTTGGTCAAGGATATGCTGCAGGCTTTTATGGTCAGTGTAGATGATGCACTTTGTGCCATAAAGGTAGTGCCTCCACATCTTGAGGGCAAACACCACGGCACCCAACTCCAGATCGTGCGTCGTGTAGTTCTTCTCATGATCATTCAGCAGTCTCGACGCGTAAGCAATCACCTTGTTGCGTTGCATCAATACACATCCTAGCCCTTGACGCGAAGCGTCACAATAGACCACGAAGTCTTCTACTCCTTCTGGAAGAGCAAGGATAGGTGCACTGCATAATTTCTCTTTAAGCGTTTCAAACGCCTCGTTCTGCTCTCGCTCCCACACAAAGGTTGTGTTTTTCTTGGTTAGTGCAGTCAAAGGTTGCACTATACGTGAGAAGTCCTTTATAAATCTTCAGTAATAGCCAGCCAGTCCTAAGAATTGCCTTATCTCCGTAGGAGTTTCAGGAATCTTCCAATTCTTTATGGCCTCAATCTTGGAAGGGTCAACTTGAATCCCATCCTCATTTACCACATGAACTAAGAATTGGATCTGGCGCATCCAGAATTCACATTTCGAGAACTTGGCATATAGTTGCTCATTCTTGAGCAATTCAAGAATTAGCCTGAGATGCTTCTCATGCTCGTCTTTACTTTGAGAATAGATCAGTATGTTGTCGATAAACACGATCACAAACTTGTCGAGGTAAGGGCGGCAAACGCGATTCATGAGGTCCATGAATGCTGCTGGAGCATTAGTCAGTCCAAAGGGCATGACCAAATACTCATAGTGTCCATACCTAGTTCGGAAGGCGGTTTTGGGTATATCTTCTTCTCTTATCTTCAGCTGGTGGTATCCTGACCTCAAGTCTATTTTGGAGAAATAACTTGCTCCTTGCAGTTGATCAAATAGGTCGTCTATTCTCGGGAGAGGGTAACGGTTCTTTATGGTCAGCTTATTCAATTCCCTGTAATCAATACACATTCGCAGGGTTCCGTCTTTCTTTTCCACGAACAGTACCGGGGCACCCCATGGAGAAACACTCGGACGTATAAATCCCTTGTCCAGTAGTTCTTGAATTTGTACCATTAGCTCCTTCATTTCAGGTGGGGCGAGCCGGTACGGTGCCTTGGCTACTGGTGCAGCACCAGGCAACAAGTCTATCTGGAATTCAACTTGTCGATTCGGGGGAAGTCCTGGTAGTTCTTCCGGAAACACCTCTGGGTATTCCGAAACCACGGGAATCTCTTCGATCTTCTTCTCCTTTTGGGCTTTCATCACATATACTATAAAAGCTGGACATCCCTTCTTCAAGCTCTTGGTAGCTTTTAAGTGGGATATCATAGGGTATAGAGTGTTACTCCTTTCACCTTCTACCACTAACACTTCTTCGTCGCTCAACGGTATCTTGAGTAGTCGCTCATCGCATACGATTTCGACCTTATGCTTCGCTAACCAGTCCATACCCACGACCACATCAAATCCTCCTAACTTAATGGGCATCAAGTCAATCTTAAACATATTCCCTTTTAGATTCAGGGGGCAATCCCTAATGATTTCGTTAGCTTCTAAAATATTACCGTCAGCTAATTCTACGGTAAATGTATCAGTCAAGGTACACGCGTCTAATTCAATCAATGGCCTAAAAGTACTAGAGATAAAACTAGCAGTCGCTCCAGTATCAAACAGTACAGTAGCGGGATGATTGTTTACAAGGAACGTAACATTGACCACGTCGGGTTCCCTACGAGCTCCTGCTGGGTCCATAACGAAAGCTCTTCCCTTAGGCTTGTTGTGCTTGGCATCCTTGTCTCTACCCAGCTTAGGACACTTGTTCCTCATATGCCCTGGGTCTCCACACTCGTAGCATTGTTTCCCCGGTACATAAGTACAGTCTTTAATTAAATGGCCTGTTCTCTTGCACCTAAAACAGGGCATCGGGTTACATTCCCTTTGATGATGTAACTTGCACTTGCTGCAGAGTGGGCTTGTCCCCGTATACAATCTCCAGTTTTTGCTTCCTTGATTCACGTCTCACTCCTTCAGAACTCCTTCTACTTGACCCACTGCTACTTCCAACCGCTCTTTTCGCTTCAAACCACTTCTTTTTATCACCAACAAACTTCTTCTTCTCATCAGCCCTTCCTTGATCGGTCCATCCAGCCCTAATTAGATCATCATCAAACTGCTGGTAAGGTCGACAGCAGCTTGTAGGGTCACAGGCTGAGAGGCACGAACCATACCCCTAACTCTTGGGTGTAGTCCCCAGATGAACCGTGCTACACCTTTGGCTTCTGGCGTCACCAAATGTGGCACAAGTCAGGACAGGGCTATGAAACGATTGATGTATTCAGTGTAATTGGGTCCTTTCATCTCCAAGCTTAAAAATTCTGTCTCCAGCTTCTCGAGTTGATTGATGGGGCAATATTTGTTGGTCATTAGCTCTCGGAATTCAGTCCAACCCATTCGATTAGCCACGTTTCTTCCACTGCTCTGAGTAATGGACTTCCACCATTCAAGAGCTGATCCCTTGAGAGATTGTGATGCAAATCTCACCATATGCTCCATCTTGCACTCGCTGATGTCTAAGACGGCTTCCATTTCGTCGATCCACCTGTAAGTCTCTATAGCACCCTCGGTGCCATAGAAGTCCTTGGGCTTACATGCCATAAAGGTCTTATAAGAGCACCCATTCCTTAACGCCTCAGCTTCATCGTCGTGGCTCTCATCGTTTACCGGCCGTTCGTTACCAGTAGTGTTATCCCGGTCTGCATTTATCTATGCAATGATAGTCGGAATGGCGTTGGCCAGTTGCTGAGCTACGAGGTTAGCAATCCTTTCGTCACTCTCTTGATTAGTATTCTCCCCGTGGGGAGTCCCTGGTGGAGTAGGTTGGTTTCCAATAGGCCTTGCTTCCTCATGGCGGCCCCTGGTGGCTCCACGTCGACCAAAACGTGTTCCTCTGCGAGTCGGCATTCTGATAGTATCACAAATAGATTCGTTTAGCGTCTCATAAATTTTGTTTCGGGTAGCCTAGGCATCATTATCCTATCACACCATGCCTCGGAAGAGGGATCATGGCATGCACATATGTATTTACAACCCACTAAAGAACCTTAAAAAGTCCAATTCAAAACATGACATAATAGTTGGGCAACAATTTAGAAAAGGCACAGACAAATTCAAGGCACAACAAAACATATAGCAATTCAATACAGACAGTTTAATAATTCTAGCATCCCAAAAGCAGTTAACGATAGTATCATCCAAACAAATAGAATCAGAGTCATGCTCTTACAATTTGGAAGGTGCCATCACCCCCATAATAATAAAATAATAGTATCGAATAAGAATTCAAATAGTTTCCTTCTACTGTCCACAGACAGATAAATCCCACTGAGTACTCTAGTTCTCACATCCACTTCCTCTTTAGCCATCCAAACCATCCTGTACCCTTCTTCCTCTGCTCCTGCTCCAAACGCTTCACTCCCTGTGTAGCCATCATCGCCTGGAACTGAGCCGACTGAGAAGTTCGAGTGGCGTGCTGAACAGTCAGCTCATGACGGCGAACAGTCCTCAAAATCTCATCCAATGTCGCATCGGAGGGTCCTACATCACTTGCCCGGCGACTCGACTGGTAGTACCTATCACCAGCCAGTACGGTAGGGCCGTCATACATACTATGTCTCGGCGGCATCAGGCGTTCGTCACGAGGGTCAAACAGTGGGGGTACCGATGTCGGAATCCTAACAGGCGGGGGAGGAGGAGGAGGCATCCTAAAGGATACGGAGGATCCTGGCCTAATGCTTTTGCGAGGTCGGGTGACAGTACGCGCACCCCTATTCCCAATAGGTGGGATGGGTGAGAGGGTCGGAGCAGCTACTTGAGGAGAGTGGGATCGCGTTCGGCTTCGGGAAGGTGATGTGGAGGAAGAGTCCTCGGAAGCCTCAGTGTCTTCGGACGTGACGCATATCCACCCTGGATGTCCGCATCTCCGGAGGTACGCCTCATACTCTGTCTGGGGCTTCTCTCTCCTCAGGTTTCCGGTAGGAGCGGTCTCAGTGTCGGGGTGAGCAGGCGCCTTTCCTTTATCAGCCATTGACGTTATCCTATAAGAAATAGATCATGAGTAATTTGGTTTCTCATAGCTCATGATTTACATAATAGTACTAAAAATAGTAGTGATGGCAATAGTATCTGTTATTCCAACATATAGCTGTCTGTTTTGCCCAGATCAATAGTTTCTTCAAGTAGTATCGGATAACATAGTTCATCATAAAAATCATTTAATTCCCCTTTTTAAAAATTAGTTTCAAATCATCAATATAAACCAGAAAAAAAAAGTCCAACCATAACCTAAAGATCAGTGATGGAAATTACGCGTCCGGTAAATTCATGATTACGTTGATCAAGTGTAATCATCAATTTACCCAACCCGATCATCCCACCACTTCCCAAAAGGACAGTCCTAGGGTATCAGGGTTGTAGCCTAGGGTCTACTATGGCATTCCCAACTTCTCTACAACCTGGCTCTGATACCAATCTGTCACACCCCGGGCCCAGGTAGGGTGGGACGTCACAGACTAGCAACAACATATGGCAGCGGAAACAAACCATTATAAGAGCTCAAAGGAGAGAATATCACATGGCATTATAGTTTTAAAAAGGTAACAGGGCTAGAGACACATCAAGCCCCAAATGAGTTTTACAATCATCCATAAAAATAAAATTGTACTTGTTCAACACAAAATATAAATTGTTTAATTGTTTCATCAAGGAAATAAGCCAATGCCATGTCACGGGGATAAGTCTAGGTCTTCACAACTGCTAGGATCTCTTCATATATTACCTGAAACATGCTCAAAAGAAAATTGTGTCAACTAAAAAGTTGGTGAATTCAAGTGCTTAAAGTTTAAAAACAAAAGGACTTAATAAATCCTTCTTTGATTAAAAGAAAATAATCATTGTTTATCATCGTGGGAAAAATAAAATCATAATCAACCCTGCACTCAGTCCCGGTTAGCCTCTTCTAAAGTTGTGTTTTACCGGATATTCCCGAAGGAAGAAACTGAGTCCCAAACCAGTGAACCCTACCTGCCCGGATGGTTCACCATAGAATCTTAACAAAACTTGTTACATGCCACAACGATCCCTCAGGATCTCAGTGGGGTAACCTTCCTGGAACGGAAGCCACTGTGTGTGGGATTCCCCAAATAGATCTATCCATATAAATCAAGCGGTTCACGAAAGAATTAATGATCATGATATAAGAATCAGCAGGTAACCACAAATCCCACATAGTATCATCAAATAAAGCACAATCATAGTTCATAAAAAGTAGAGCATGTTTCATCCCAAAACAATAGTAAAAAGGGGGATCACTAGAACTCACCTTAGGTTTCCAAATCAAAGTCTCTTGGTGTGCCGGGAAGTGTCACAAGTCTAGCACCCTAACATGTACATATTAAGCAATAAGCTAGTGCTCTAAACTCATTCAAAGTGCAACAATGGTGTCAAGGGTTTAGCTATTGAGTAAGGCTTTGGTTTCGTGAAGGTTTGTATAAAAAGTTCCCTTTTATGGCAGGTCAAGGCGTCTTCATGAAAATTGGGGGGTTTCACTTCATTAGATTAAGTATATTAAGAAATTTTGTTCTTCAAGTGTTTATTAGTTTCCTGGAAGTCGGTTATAAGGTTTGGAAAAATTTTACAGTTTAGTCCCTCAAGTTTCAAAATTGACAGTTTCTACCCTTAAGTTTAGTTTCTTGCCTTTTATGTCATTTAAGTCCAAAAATCAGATTATTAGAGTCATATTATGATTATTATGGAGTAAGTGCTTCAAAACTTTGGTCTACGGGTTCGATTTTAAAAACTGCGCGTTTAACGCTCCCGGTTACGGTAAAAGCCGGATAGTTTAACAGTAATTTGGAGTTTTCATATATTTAAATCTTGGACCAGTAGGTATTTTCTAAAAGATTTCTTTATAAATTTTTAAGTCCTTAAATTGTGTAAATTGGCCTTTTATAGTTGAAAATCTTGTTTTTACGTTTGACCCGTTAATACGCGGTTTTGACCGGGTTTGACCATTTAAAGTTTGTTTGACCGAATTTTTAAATTTTTTAAGTCCTTTATTACTTATCTTACTGAAATCATATGATTTTTATAAATCTTAGTTTTGAACTCTATTTTTATGGATTTTTCTCAAAAACGATGCTCGGTTTGTACCCGTTTTTAGTTAAAATGTCATTTATTTGTGTCTTTGACCATTTAAATTATCCATTGACTCCAGAGTACTTTATTTATCATTTTTGAGCCTGGAATACTTTTCAAGAATGTTAAATTTGTATTCTTACTATTTTTAAGTCATTTTACCATGTTTTCGGGTCCCGAAAGTGACTAAAAGAGGGTAAATCACAACATGTCCTTTATTCCAGAGATTAAACATTGCTAACACTTCTAATATTCACTAAAACCTACTGTAATTTCAGTCCCAACATGTTGCCTAGTTGATCTATACATCCATATGCTTCAAATATGTAGAAAATGCCATAACCGACAATTACACTAGTGTAAACCATCTTAACTTGAGTTTAAATGTTACCAACACTTCGTTTAACTTCATAAACAGATTATTAAGGTGTCATTAAGTCGTTCATGAGTAGGTTATGGGTCTTGGTTAAAAGGATTTTTCAAACAAATGCTCAAGAGGGTGTTGTTACATGTAGAAAGGAGGGTTTCAAGGTGAAATCCATGTATCAACCGTGGGTTTGAGTATGTAGCCACTTGGAACTTTTAAAAACAGGTTCTTGGGAGTCCATTAAGTCATAAAAATGCAGGTCACAAGTTTGGTTTACAAGAGTTTAAGCTTTCACAAGTTAGATGATGTCAAAACACTCAAAATGAGGGTTTTCATGGTGGAAATCGGTTTCCACCTCAAGAATGACTAACATAACATGAAGTTTACCTTCAAGAACGTTGGGAACTCCTTAAGAACGAGATGATGGTGAGATGTTTCTGCTACAACAAGGAAATACACGGTTCTTAGATGATAAATGGAGAAAACAAGAGAAATGTCACAAAACCGACAACTTGAGCTTACACTCGATGTAACTCACGGTTTAGAAGGTGTTGATGGCCGTGAATGGCTTGAAACTCCTTGGACTTGAATGGAGAAACTCGAACTAAGGCTGGAAAGGTGGAACAAATACGGTTGTGTGACCAAATCTTGCAAATAAGGCCACTCCTTTGCGGTTTTGCTCTTGGCCGAATGGATCTTGGTGTGGTCTTTGAATTTTCTTCACAAGACTAGAGAGAATTGTTTGAGAGTGTTGTGAGATGTGTGTGTGTGTGTTTTGGTTCAGCTGGTGAGTCGAATAAAGGGAGAGAGGGAGAGAGAGGGAGAGAGATGCATGAAAGATGAGTGGGTGTGTGGGGTGGTGGTGAAGAGGAGAGGAGAGTAGTGAGAGGGGCGGCCGTTCTTGGAGGGTAGTGGGGAAGGGTTTTTGATTTAATTTTAATTGTAATTTATATTGTGTAGTGTAATTTTGTAGTATTGGGTATTATGTATTATTTAGTGGAAGGTGAATTGAGGTATCTAATGCATGCCCATGCATGCATGGCCGAAATTATGTAAGTGTGAGTGTGTATGCTCACATATTAATTGCCTTCTCTTAAGTTAAATTAGTTGTTACACTTTTTTTAAAAAAGTAGAAACCTAAATTGGTTAAAAGTCAATAATTAAAATCACATGAAATCATAATTTACATCAAATAGTAGGATTGTTTCCAATTTCATAGTAGGGTTGGATAGTTTCAATTATTAGCACTCATAACATGGATAATGATGCAAGTAATCTAGGGTTAGGGTAACAACCTGGAGGTCGGTTGTCACACAACCACCATAGTCACTATCTGTATAAGCATACAGATTAAAGTCAGAATTCTTTGGATACCAAAGGCCAAGTGATGGAGCACCTTTGAGATATGTTAAAATTCTTCTGATAGTGACCAGGTGTGACATCTTGGGGTTGGCTTGATATCTTGCATAAATGCATTTAGCAAACATAATATCTGGCCTGCTAGCTGTAAGGTACATAAGAGACCCAATCATTGCCCTGTAGAGATGTTCATCAACACACTCCCCCTCAAGATTAGGTCCAAGGGAGTGATTTCTAGCTATGGGTGTCTAAACAACCTTACAATCAGTGATGTTGAATCTTTTAAGTATGTCTTGTACATACTTTGACTGACTTATGAAGATGTCATTGTCAACTTGCTTCACTTGAACTCCTAGAAAGAAATTGAGTTCCCCCATGGCACTCATTTCAAACCTGTCCTTCATCAGCTTCTCAAAGTCTTTGTAGAGCTTTGGATTAGTTGACCCAAAGATAATGTCAGCTACATATACTTGAACTAGGATTATCTCATTTCAAGTTCCTTTGATGAAGAGAGTTCCATCTATAGTACCCCTTTTGTAACCATGCTGACAGAGATACTAAGATAGAGTCTCATACCACTTCCTTGGTGCTTGGTGCAGCCCATAAAGAGCTTTATCAAGCCTGCAGACATAATCAAGATGATCAGGATTTGCAAACCCAGGTGGTTGTCTTACATACACCTCTTCATCAATCACCCCATATAGAAAAGCACACTTGACATCAAGTTGGTAGACCTTGAAGTTCTTGGATGCAGCAAAAGCTAGGAATATTCTAACAGCTTCAAGTCTTGCTATAGAAGCAAAAACATCTGTGTAGTCAATTCCTTCTTCTTGAGTATACCCTAGAACAACTAGTCTTGACTTGTTCTTGATGACAAGTCCTCTATCATCCTTCTTATTCCTAAAAACCCATTTGGTTCCTATGGTAGTCTTCCCTTGAGGAAGAGGACATAGGTTCCAAACCTTTTGCCTTTTGAATTAAAGCAGCTCCTTTTGCATAGCTTCAACCCAACTTCCATCCTTTAGAGCCTCATCAATTTTCTTTGGCTCTATCTTAGACAAGAAACAAGAGTGAAAACGAACATTTGCTTCATGGGTTTGTCATCTTGTTCTCACCCCAGAATCAACATCTCCAATGATGTTTGTGGTAGGATGGGACTTGTGGATCCTTAGCTGAGGGATCACAACAAGTTGCTTAGACAGATCTAAATTTTAAAAATTTTGATCTGGCAAAGAAGATTCACCCTCCACATCAGCACACTTATCAAGATTGACTTGATCCAATGAGTGTGTGACATCATTGATGTTGTCTTCAATGCAGTGGTTATCAACATTAAAAAAGTCCTGATCACTTTCACAACCACCATTTTCTCCAACATTTGAAGGTCCTTCTTCTAAGTTTTGTGCCTCTAAGCTGGAATTTGATGGCACCCCAGAAGCATCAGCAGGATTTGTCATTGATGTGCTGGTAGAAGCTTCATTTGCTGGATTAGTTACCACTGGAGCTGAAAATGTGTAACTTGAAGGTCTTCTGTAGATCCTGAAACATTCTCATAAGATTTATTAAAACAGTTGGTAACTAAATCAAGATCAAATAGCCAATCCGGACCAGAACCTTTCACACTGGGAGTGTGCTTATTGAAAGTTACATTAGCTGACTACTCAACTACTCTAGTTCTGAGATTGTATACTCTATAAACTTTAGCTTGAGAAGAGTATCCAATAAAGTGTCCATCATCTGATTTCTCAGCAAACTTGGCAATTCTATCCTTGATATTCAAGATGGTGCAAGGACATCCAAATGACCCGAGAAAACCAATGAAAGGTTTTCTATTGTGTCAAAGTTCATAAGGAGTCTTACCATGTGTCTTAACCACTCTGTTTTGCATATAGCAAGCAGTGTTCACTGCCTCTACCCAGAAGGTGATGGGCAATTTAGAGTCACAGAACATAGTTCTTGCAGCTTCAATTAGTCTCCTGTTTCTCCTCTCAGCAACACCATTTTACTAAGGAGTCCTGCGAGCACTATATTGTCTTGTAATACCTTTTTCATCACAAAATGTATCAAGGATTTGATTCTTGAATTCAGTTCCTTGATCACATCTTATGGTTTTGACCTTGTGATCACATTGATTCTCAATCTTTAAGATGAAATTCTTCAGAATCTCAGGGGTCTCATCCTTAGTTCAAAGAAAGAAGACCCAAGTGAATCTTGTAAAATCATCTATGATCACCAAACAATAAGAGGTCCTTCCTAGACTCATTACACTGGTGGGGCCAAAGAGATCCATATGTAATAAGTGTAGGGGATTAAAATGATGGAATTTCTTTCCTTTGGCTTGTGAGATACCTTGTGTTACTTCCCTTTCAGGCATGCAACATAGTGGTCATCACTTGTAAACTCTTTCTTTGGTATTATAGTTACCAAATCATTCTTAATTAATTTATTCATGTTATTAAAGTTTACATGGCACATTCTTTTATGCTAGAGGAAAGATCCATCATTATTTGCTTTAGACAGAAAGCATGAAACTTCTCCTGAGGGAGATGTTTCTTGCAAGTCCATCTTGTACATGTTCCCTTTCCTGGGGGCTCTGAGCAAGATGTGCTCATGAGGAATGACCACCCCGGGCCTGAGAACAATGCACTCATGCTCAGTGAAGAGCCTGTTTTGACTCTGATCACAAAAATAAGGATACACTCAGAAGATTGTACCCAAGCTCCTTGAAAAGGTTTACCTTCTTAATGCTGAGCTTACCATTTGTGACCTTGCCCCCTCCAGTAATGTAACCTCCTGCATCTCCTCCAAAAGCAACTGGTCCTCCATCAATTTTTTCAAACTTTTGGAGTAGTGACCTATTGCATGTCATGTGCCTGGAACAGCCACTATCAATGATCCATACATTTATGTTTGTCTTGAGCTGTTCCTGCACAAAAGAGATTATTAGTTACATTTGGAAACCCAACCCTCATTGGTCTTGGGCTCATCAAAAGAAGTTGAAGACAATGCAACAGTAATTGATCCTATAGTCATGCTAGAAGGATCATTTGCTGATGTTGATGAAGAACTTTCATCCACTTGGTCTTTCTTTGACTTCCACACCGCCTTTGGAAGCTTAACCTCGACCTTTAATACTTCGGAAGTTTTGATGACTTTGGAAGTTTTGATGGCTGGACCTTCGGAAGATCTTGCTTTCACTGCAGCAGGCTTCAGTGCTTCTGAAGTATTCCTTTCTTCCGAGACCAAATTTTCTTCCGAAGGCAAGTTTCGACTTGTCTTCTTCTTCATTTTGGAGCATCCAAAGGAAACAGATTTTCTTTCCGAAGCTTGCTTCTTCTTCTCCAAACTCGTAGAAGTTTCTTTCTTGGCCATGTGGATAGTACTTTTTGGATTGTAAAAACAATCCTTAGCAAGATGAGAAGTACTCCCACACATAACACAGTCCATTTTCTTCCTTCTATGAGTTTTCCTTTGTGAACAAAGCTGAACTTGATCACTTTCCTTCTCCGTCTTCATCTTTGCAGATGTTGTGGCAGTTCTTATGGGGATGGAACTACCTTTGGAGCTGGATGGTTCAGGTTGTACAACAGTGGTGCACAACTGATCAGCCTTCTTCTTGATGATGGGATGATTTGGACATAAACCAGAACTCTTGTTGATAGAGTTCAAGTTGGTGTCTTCAACCTTCACCACTTCAAATCCTGCAGAGATGAAGACTTGTTTCTGTGCAGAATTGAAGGGGGCCTTGACCTCTTTAGCCGTTTTGGACTTTCTTTTTGCCTTCCTGGTCAAGTTCTTTCTTCTTGACTTGGTCATCCCAACAGCTTTGCTCTCCTTAGAGGGATGGTGACCCTTCTTAGAATGCTCTTCTTCACTCTTCTCAGAGCCATTCTCCACCATCTCCTCTTCATCCTCTTCAGTCACAGGATATATGAGGGGAAGCTCATCTTCACAAGTTCCACACTACGAGATCTTACAGACAATATTGTGTGTGGAGGAGCTATCTCACAAGATCCTAGTCCCTGCTTATTTTGATAACAAACTTTTGCATGCAAGGATGAGGATATTATGTTCTTGAAGGTCTCTTCTTCAAAAACACATTTTTCTTCCTTGGCTTTGCTGATCACAAGCTTAGCCTGGCATTCAGTTAATGTAGTAAGGAGGTATTTGATCTGAGTCCTGTAGTTTGTATGCTCATGTTTAAGAGTTAAAATGGTTTTCTCTAAGTCCTCTATCTTTAGTTTATAATCATTTTAAGCTCTTTTAAAATCAACTTTTAAGATATTTAAGGATTCAAGATCAGATCTCATATCTAAATTATAGGACCTGTATCTATTAACTTTAGCAATGCATTCAGGAGTACAAAGATGTTCCAATACCTTGGCTTCATTGTGGTCTGCCATGAGTGCTTGGTTTGGAGATGCATCTTCCACCTAAAAGCTCCAGTCAAAGCCTCCTTCTTCAACAACAACTACAACTTGCTACTTTGGCTTCTCATTCTGGGGGGCTTTCTCAGTGTAGTTTTGTCTGGTTTGTGCTTCGCCACCATTTATCCTTGGTGCCTTACACTCTCTTTCAAAGTGTCCCATTTGGTTACAGTTGTAACACTTTACTTTGCTTTTATCCAGTCCTAACTTTCCACTGGCTGCATTGCTTGGAAACTTTCTCCTTGTCCTCTTGTAGAACTTCTTGGCTCTATGAGTGAGAAGAGCCATTTGCTGAATTATCTCCATATACTCCAGATCATCTGGATGGATACAGTCCAAATCTTCAAGAGTGTAGAGAAAGTTGCCTGAGGTTTCATCAGCAGAGACAAAAGCATGAGAAGAACTTGTCTCTTGGAAAGGACTTCTTGAGTGTAGCTTTCCCTTGGAGTCTCTAGGAAGGTGATGAAAGGACACTTTTGTGAGTTGTTAGGGAAGCATATAAGATGATGTTGTGGTTCAATGCTTTCCCTTTCAACCACGTGGAGGGCTGAGCTCAGTTGATTGCTAGAGTTACCAGATGAGTTCTGCATGTTCATCTCCATCTAGTAGCCACTAAGAATACCATAAAACTCTGTAAGAGTAAGAGTCTTAAGGTTCTCAGTCCTCTTGATAACAACATAGTAATTTGTCCATTGTCTAGGAAAAGAGGACATAAGCTTCCTTACAATGTCCCTGTTCTAAAGAGTTACTCCAACATCCATTAGAGATCCACAATCTTAACATACCTGAAGTATTGTTGAGTCATTGTTTCACCTACCTTGAAGGTGAAGTTTTCAAACTGCTGCTTCATAAGATCCTTCTTGTTCTCTTTTGCTTCTGTAGACCCCTCATACATCAGCTTCAGTGCTTCGCATAGTTGCTTGGTAGTTTTGCACTTCTTGAAGCCTCTGTAGATGGAGTGTGGAAAAGCAGTTTGAAGGGCTTTCATGGCTTTCTGATCAATCTCTATCATTTTCCTATCTGCTTCAAAGTAATCAGCCACAGCCTTAGGAATCATACCACCACCAGTAGCAGAAGTGGTGCTTGGTATGTAAGGTCCTTCAACCACAGAGTCCCACATCCTGGAGTCTTGAGACTTGATAAAGCCTTCCATTCTTTTACACCAAGTATCAAAGTCTTCAGGAGTGATCAGTGGAGACTTTGTCATAGTTCCAGTTTCCATATCAGCTTTGGTGCCATTTGAGTTGTTAAGTATTTTATGTGTGTGAGGGATCTTAAGATGGTGAGATGTTATATCAAGAGCGTGACAAGCTCGGATACCAAATGCAGGACCGGTGAAGGATATGCACTTACAACATAACAACACAATGAGGAGAGTTGATTAGAACACTTAACAAATCAGATAGGGAACTGGTTAACATGTTAATGAAAGATGCTAAGAACACAAGTAAATATGAGACAGAACAAGATGGTAAACAACACAAGTAGTGGGTTTTCAGGAATGCTGTATATTGCTTCTCAAGTTCTATCATAAATGTTACAAAGGATACAATAAATAGTTACAAGTACTTGAGATACTTTATACTACATCCTACAGCCGGCCATACTTTGAAGGCAGCCTGAATACAATTGACTAGACAACCACAAATCAAATGTAGAGTCAAAAGGCAGATTTGTCTTTTGACTAGTGACTATGACATGCCATAGCTCACATCTTAATATATTACAAAAAGGATAAAAGTACATAAAGTAGAAAGCATGGACTCAAGGCTCAATGTACAGTAACCAAAAGCATGGACCTTTTCACCAACTCATGTATGTTGGTGACTTTACAGAGTAGCAGTGGAAAGGTGGTCCAGCTTTATGGTAAAGTACATCAGATAAAGACATATCTCTAAAACTCTTCGGAAGAAATCTGTCTTCACTCTTTGGCTTCGGAAGACTTTGTCTTTGAAGCTTTGGAAGACTTCACTTTTGGCTTTGGAAGATGTTGATCTTGGCTTTAGAAGATTTTACAATTAGAATATTTCTAATGCATGATGTAAAACTTCCGAAGCATTTCTACTTCTGTTCTTCAGTGCATGCATGCAGAGAGACTTTGGATGTTTTGGCTGCATCAGACTTATAGAAATCCTTATAGCTTATGATTAGTATGTGCAGTTCTGGTTTGAGAGCTCCATAAACACTAGTATATCATCACTAGTCCACAAAATAAACCAAGAGGAGTGTTTGAAGATCAAGATTAGGTTGGACTCACCTTAGATTAGTGTTTATATTATGTTTAAATGTAATAGGATCTTCGTTAGATTTACTTTGTTTTAAGTTTGTATTTTGTGTGTTTTGCTACCCAGTGAAACTTTGAGCAAAAATGTAGTTTCACTCATAGTGCAGACCAGGCTCACCCGGCGAAACTGTGTTTCGTCGCCGGGCGAAACTGGCCATGGGCCTGACAATTTCGTTGTCCAGCGAAACCACATAGCCTATATATAGAATTGATTTCATCTTTGTAGGTGAATATTGCAAAAACCCTAATTCAAAATATCATTGTTGCAAGTCTGTAATTGTGGTTAGAAGCTAATAGAAATCATTTTGAGCCTTTGTTTGTGTTTGTGTTTGATTTGTTTTGATTACTATTGAACACCTTTGATACTATATCAATGTTGTATTATTATCAAGGATGTTTGTTAGTGCATTTTGAACGATTTGATATATCAATTATACTGTTAATCGATCATTTGGACCAACAAAATGGTATCAGAGCCTTTGTGCTCTTGATTGATTGAGTTTTTGGTTGTATTAGTTCAAAATCACTATTTCATCAATTCTGGATCAAATTTGAGTGTTTTTTATATGGAAATTGATTGAGTTTGGTTAGTTTTTGGTTTTGAAAGCTTTGGTAATCATCATATCTTAAGTGCTTTAAGATTTGGGTGCTTTTGGATCAATTTCGTGTTGAAAATGTTTTCCACACTCTTCCAGCGAAACTACGGATAATCCAGCAAAACTACTTCTTCAAACAACGAAACTACTGTTGTTTTGTTAGTTGTGTTTGTTTCTTTGATCCCTACGAAAGTACCCATATTGAACGAGAGCTCATTATTGATTATGCACTTTCTCTTAGCGAAATTGCTGCCGAATTTCTATATGAACGAAAGTTCAAACTAGTTTCGAGCGAAATTGCCTACGAAACTAGTATCAGTGAGTTGCTTGCTAGCGAAACTGCTGCCGAAACTTCAAGGGAAATTAGCAACGAAACTAAGTGATATTTAGCGAAACTAGCTCATTTTCTGCGAAACTACTTGTTTAATCATGTCTAAGATGGCAACTCGTACAATATCTAATTTGGAGAGTGTGGCACCAAATCGACCTCCAAGACTGATCAACGGAGATAACTTTGAAGACTGGAAGAGGTGTTTAAAGGCATTCTTTTATTACACAAATCACAACCAGTGCGAATCAATCATTTCTCGTCCGCGTATACCTACTGAACTGTTGGAGAATTTGTTTCTCAAAACAAGGATCCAACTACATTCAGTGAGAATGATGTGAAACTGATTGACAGAGATCAAAAAGCATTTGGAGCCTTAACCTTGTGTCTTGCACCAGATCTTTTTATGATGTCTTATGTGAGTTTTATGATGGAAATGATGAGTTAGTCAAGGACAAATGGATACAGGCTGAGAAAGAGTTCAATTCGTTTGTGGGTTACAAGAATGAGAATCTTACTGATTTAACCAATTGCTTTCTGACAGTCTCAAGCACGCTAAAGAAATATGATGAAAAGCTTACAAATTGTGAACAAGTGAATAGGTTGTTAGATTCACTTCCACCTCAATGGAGTCTACAAGTGAGAATGTTAAAGCAATAGAGAGGATTCACTTATTACAAGCTCATGGACATTATCAACAAATTAAAGTACTTTGAATTGAATTTGAAGAGGAGAGAGTTCAATCAATCTATGATGCCATCATCCGGTTTTCCTCAGAATGATGCATTAATCACATCCGCTGCAAGCTCGCCAATGCAAGCATCAAGACAAGGAGGATCAACTACAAACGTTTCATGTGATCAATCACTGGTGGTGGTAGTTCATTCAGATATCAATCGAACTCAAAAGTTGCTTCTGGAACTTCAATTCCATCTGACACAATGGCATTGTTTGGCATGTTTGTTCATAGCTATGAAGCACTAGTGGCTAGTGAATTGAAAGGAAAAGGGATGACGATGGAAGATATGTATCAAGTTGATCCAGATGATTTGGAAGAAACAGACATTCAGTGGTAGATGGCGATGTTGACTCTTCAAGTTAGGAGGTTTATGGAAAGAACTAGTAGAAAGAACTTTGGAGGTCAAAATTCTAACTCTAGATTAGGATTTGACAAATCCAAGTTGAGATTTTTTAACTGTAAACAGTTAGGACATTTCAAAAGAGAATATCCTTTGCCAATAGTAACTGACCCAAGCAACTCAGGAGTTCCAAGATTAGTTTACGGTTGAGAGAAGGAAGAAAGTAAGCAGAAGAAAGAGACAGTGCTGATTAGTAGTTTTGATTGGAGTGCTAAAGCTGAAGAAACAAAAGAAGAAATCAACCAAGCCTTAGTTGCTGAGATAATGGATAAAGAGGAAAGTATGGAGGAGTTTGATCCTTTCAAAGAATTTACCAATGAAGCTAAAATTCATCAGAGTCTTAAGCATGAGGAAGTTGAATGGGTCAGGTCTACATGTATGAGTGAAAGGAAGGATTCTGGTGAAGAGAGTGTGAATATTGGTTTGGATAGTGATGATCTGAAGGGATTTAAGGGTGAGAATGTGGAGTTGATGAAGAAATAATCTCAGGAGAAGGGCAAAGGGAAGCAAGCTATTACATACACTTTTGAGGAAATCAAGAAAAATACTCCAGTGTGCCAGTGTGACAAAGCCCTCACAACAGAAAATGTGGTGATGGGTCTTCCTTATGAGGTAATACAAGACATGTGCTCCTCTGCTTGCAAAATCAAATTATTTGGTGTGTATAAAGCAAATCGTCTGTTACTTGATAATTAAAAGGAATTGAAACACATTAATGATGAGCTTAAGCTAAATGAGTCAAAATATTTCATTAAATTAAATGAAGCTTTAGAAGAAAATGAACATCTAAAAAGAATTGTTTTAGAAAGAAATGTTGAAATAAATACTTTGACTGAAAGAGTCGCTCTTGCTGAGTTTGAAACAAGTAAAGTTCAGTCAAAACTTGATAAATGGACAATTTCAGGGATGAAACATGACGATTTGTGTAATCACAACGAGGGGCTAGGATTAAAAGAGGTTTGGGTTATAAAAATGCTCAGTTTATCCTCCTCCTGGTACTTACTGTTATTCTTTAATGCCAATTCCTCATCCTTCAACCGATTTCATTAAAACAAATACTAACAATGTGTCTGGATGTTTAGAAGGTGTTAATCCTAAGGAAGTACGTGAGGAGTATGGTTATGGACCGACGAGTGGACTTGGATGCAATAGTCTTAGTACACCTAAACCTCAACAATCTGTTCTAGATAATATTTATAGTTTAAGTAACTTTTTTGTTTCTCAAAAGTCTGTCTCAGACATTAACTCTATGTGTTCAAGTAGTTGTTCCACTTCTTTATCGAATGATTTCAGATTTAAAGATGATATTTCAAATGCTTGTGTGAATGAGGTTGTGGATGATTATGTTATTGATTGTAAAGACAAAACAAAAGTTGTATAGGTGGTAATATCTTTTATCATTCCATCCCATCGTTTACCCCAATTAACATTTCACGATATAATGAACGGGTAATATCCTCTTCTAGTCCAAGTACAAGTGGTACCAGTACCACATGTATTTCAAATGATGATCCATCAACAGTTGTAAATAATCATTCCTTAAAAGACAAATTCAGAACCAGAAAAATGTATGAGACTTACAGTGGTGATGATTCTAGCTTATCTGAGTGCGATGAGGAAATATGTATAGATAAAATTTCTTATTTGTTGCATAATAGTCCTAGATTAAAATTCCATTGCTTTAGATGCAGTAAAGATTGTCACCTTGTTAAAAACTGTCCTGAACTTCATCACAAACATGTACATAAAAATTCATTTAGTAGTAGATTAACTCATATTGTCAATAATTTCTTTTGCAAAAAATCTTCTGTCCCGAAACCTTAAGTTGTTCAAACATGGGTTTCAATTTCAAATGGTAAAATTGGTCATTCTATTCTTGCAGGAGTCGTCCACTAAAGCTGTAAATAGTTTTTGGCACATTGATAGTGGATGCTCTAGACATATGACCGGGTTGAAAGAATTATTGAAAAATTATCATATTATATATAGAGGGTATGTGGCATCTGCTGGTGACAAGAAAGGTGGTAAGATGATTCGACATGGCGAAGTATCAAATAGATCTCTCACTTTGGAGAAAGTCAATTGTGTGCCAGAACTAGCATTCAACTTATTGAGTGTCTCTCAAATCTACGATAAAGACATTCCGATTTTACTTCTCTCCAATTAATGCTTATTTTTGAGATCCGGGTTTAATATCTCTGACGAGATGGTGCTAATAAGAGCCCCGAGAAAGAATGATACTTATCTTCTTGATATGGGATCCAAAGAATCCACTTCCACTGTCACTTGCTTTCTATCTAAGGCATCATCGTCTAAATCTTTTTTGTGGCATCGCAGATTGGGCCATGTTAATTTCAAAAATATTAACAACTTGGTTAAAAACAATCTTGTTAGGGGATAACCATTAAAAGATTTTTCTGTTGTTGAAAAATGTATGGCCTGTGCCAAAGAAAAACAACATAAGAAGCCTCCCAAACCAAAACTTGAAAACTCTATTTTTAATCCCCTCGAGTTGTTGCATACTGATATGTTTGGCCCAATGAGCGTAAAATCAATTGCTAAAAAATCTTTTTGTCTTGTTGTTACAGATGATTTTTCCTAGTATTTTGGGTGAGTTTCTTAGCTCATAAAGGAGAAACAGCCGAGGAGTGGCAGAAATTAATTCTATCGATTGAAATGATAAGCAAAAAGAAGGTCATGGCTATTCGAAGTGACAATGGTACCGAATTTAAAAATCACATATTTGACTCCTTTTGTGCAAACAAAGGAATTTTGAGACAATTCACTACAGCCAGAACACCTCAACAAAATTGTGTTGCTGAGATAAAGAATCGCACCTTAATTGAAGCTTCTTATACCATGTTGATCGAATCTTCTTTAGAATTATTTTCTGCGATGAAGCGGTGAATTGTGCATCATATGTACTCAATCGCGTGTTGATTGTGAAGTATAAAATGAAAACTCCTTATTAATTGTTTCATAAAAAGAAGCCATTGATTGATTTCTTTCTCCTGTGCCTTGCTAAACACTCATGCACAAAAGTCAAAATTCGGAGTTGTGTCAGATGAATGTTACTTCATTGGTTACTCATCTTTTCAAAAAGCTTATCCTTTGTATAACAAGAGAACACGCATAGTGCAGGAGTCATTCTATGTTGACCGGCAGGAATCTAATTCTTCAGATGCCAGAAAAGAACCTGCATGGTTCTTAGACTGGAATATTGTCTTAAACTCCTTTAATCTTCTAGTTTTTGATGATGAGGTGTCCTTTTCTAATGTTCAATTGAACATTATACCTCCAAATCCATTACCTCAATCTCTTCCCAATTCATCAACTCACCATCCAACCTCAAGTGACCTTCGATCTTCATCTTCCTTTGACATTCCACCCCCACCCGTTTTGGCATATATTCCTTCAAGACCAACCTCTACTCCATCTCAAACCTTTCCATCATCCTAACCATCTCAAACCTTTCCATTATCTACACAATCTCTGCCCATTAGCCCACCTCAATCCAAGCCATTACCTTTAACCATTGATTCTAAATCTTTGAATGATCATCCTCATGATAACATTTTTGGATCCATTTTTAATGGTGTTAGGACGCGAAGTCAATCTACTTTGATAAATGTGTGTTTATTCTCTTGTCTCATATCTCAAATTGTTCCAAAGAATGTTCATGCAGCTCTTCAGGATCCTTGTTGGGTTGAGTCCATGCAATTGGAACTTTAACAATTCAGGAACTTAAAGTGTGGACACTTGTTGATCTTCCACCAACCAAATGTCCAATTGGCATAAAATGGGTGTTCAAGAACAAACCAGATGATCGTGGCATTGTGGTGAGGAATAAGTCCAGGCTGGTGGTTCAAGGATTTTCTCAAGAAGAAGGGATCGAATACATGGAAGTATTTTCTCCTGTGGCTCATCTCGAAGCAGTCCGATTTTTTCTTGCTCATGCTTCTCACAAGTATTTCAAAGTCTATCAAATGGATGTCAAATGTGATTTTCTTTACGGAGACATTGATGAAGAGATTATGTGTGTCAACCACCAGGGTTGAGGATCCAGACTTTCCTGATAAAGTATGCAAACTGATAAATCCCTTTATGGTTTACATTAAGCTCCTCACATCTGGTATGAGACTCTTACACAATATGTTCGAAGCAATGGTTTTTCTTGTGGCAGTATTGATATGACTTTATTTAAGAATAAAGTGGATGGTGAGATATTAATCGTGCAAGTCTATGTTGACGACATTATTTTTGGTTCCACCAATCCTATGCTTTGCCAGGAATTTGAGGAGGTCATGAGAAGTCGCTTTAAAATGAGCATGATGGGAGAGATGTGCTTTTTCCTATAGCTTGAAGGAATTCTTATTCATCAGGAAAAATATGTCAAAGAAGTCAAAGAAATTCAAGATGGATGATGCTTCTTCTGAATTAACCCCATTCACTACACAAACATGCCTCACTCCTAATGAAAACAAGAAATCCATTGATCCTCACTTTACAGAACAATGATTGGTTCCCTAATGTGCCTTACAGCCGGTCGTCCAGACATCACTTTTGTTGTGAGTTATTGTGCTCGATACCAATCTAACCCTAGGAGTTTCATGAAAAGGCAGTCAGACGAACTTTTCTTTATCTAAAAGGCTCTTCTCATCTGGGTCTTTGGTATCATTATGGTGGAAATTTTGATTTACATGCTTATTCTGATAGTGATTCTAATGGTTGTAAGTTGAATAGAAAATCAGTCACTGGAGGGTGCCAATATCTAGGAAATTATATGGTGTCATGGCAGAGCAAGAAACAAACTACTGTGTCTCTTGCCACGGGGGAGGAAGAGTATTGCTGCTTCTAGCTGTTGCTCTTAAGTGCTATGGATACAACATCAAATGATTGATTATGGGATCAATTTCCTTCACACTCCATTATTCTGTGATAATGAAGTAGCCATTGGAATCACCAAGAATCCAATTCATCAATCTCGCACGAAGCACATTGAGAAAAGAATTCATGCCATCCGTGATGCTCAAGAAAAGGGATTTATTGATATTATTCCTATTGACAGAAAAAATCAAAAAGCAAATCTTGTTACTAAAACTTTCGATAAACCTTGTTTTTATGAACTGATCTCCATGTTTGGACTGATATCTTTTTAAAACATGTTTTCTTAATTGTCTCATGTATATCTTGTACATATTTTTTCTTATTCTTTTTCTTTCCTTTTAAATCTTAAGCTTCATAGTCCATCACTATATTAGAATAACAAAAAAATTAATAATAATAATAATAATAATAATAATAATAATAATAATAATAATAATAATAATAATAGTAATAATAATAATAATAATAAATTTCTCTTATCTTGCTGATTCGTAGAAATTTCAGGGGAGAATAACACAAATTTTACCTGTCTTTCTTTCTTGCAGAACCCTTAGAAATAAAGTTTTTGTTACATAAAAGATATGAAGGAGGTGAATATTATTATGTTGGGATAACATGATAGGCTCAGCCAGAATGCGAAGTAGACAGTGATGTTGTGGCTAACTAAAAGGATAAGAAACTTTTTGACTTGGATTATCTCCTTGACATTTTGGCCTTCACGAAATTACAAGTCCTTGTCCAAAATGGATTGAGAGCGTCATATCGCTACTTTTATATTTTTCAAAGAAAACTCCACCTTCCACTTTCCTGTACTTAATAGTGCTACTTGCTAGCTCTATTTGTGTCAAAGAAGATCCATGTTGTATACTATATTACGTGCTTATCTCCTCTGTTATGTGGGAACATTGACGTGAAGTGATGATCTCTACTGTTATACGTAAGTATAGACCTGGAGCTCTCATCAGCATGTTCTGATGATCTTCTCTGTTATATGTAAGTATAGACCTGAAGCTCTTATCTGATAAGCTCAAATGATCATCTCCTCTGTTATACGTGAGTATAGACCTGGAGCTCTCATCATTTGAAAATAATAAGGTCTGTGCTTTTTATGAAAAGATCCTTGTTGTGCTCTCTATTGGAAAATCAAGCAGATTTAATCATATTGTTCAATATATCATGAGGACAGGACGAGTTTCTTTGCCAAATGCCTGCGGGGACCGAGTCACTTAACTCTCCTTCAAACTAACCGCAAGAACATGATAATGGAAGCTGCAAATTACTCGTTGAAAAGAAGAAGACATGGGTTTAAAAGGACAATATATCATCAATTCCGCCAAACTCTGATTTTCCGGAAAACCTCTTCAGTTTATCGTGTTTCAGTATTCTTTAAACTTCTTTTACTAGTTCTTACTTTTATTTTAAATTATTTTATTATTTCATTTAGTATTTCAATTTTTTCTTATATTTCTTTGTGAAATATTGTTGGTCTTGTGGGGCGTCTTTGTTTCTTAAATTTCATTTTGTTTCTCTGTTTAAAATTTTATTCTAAATAATTAAATATTAAAATGAAATAGATAATGTTAAGTTTTAGGTTCCAACGAAACTATTATTTCGCTGGTAGTTTCGTCGAGCGAAACTATAGGTTCGCCGGTACTTTTGCTCATTTCAGAGCCATTTTGATCTAATTCTTTACCGAGCAAAACTACCGTTTCTCTGGCAGCGAAACTATGGGCTATATAATGGGTAATGCCAAATTATCAGCTCATTTTTGCAAAACCTGTTACACCATTCTCTTGGAGTCCTAATCGAATCTCCCGAGCGCAATCTAGTTGTGTTGGTTTCTGTGATTTTCTTATGTTGATTTAGAACTTAGGTGGGTGTTTCAAACCTGTTTGTTCACTTTAATCTGAGTTTTATTCACATTTAAAATTTTAGTTGATTGTGTCGATTCATTACCTTCACAGATTCATTCTGCGAAAGTATTTGTGCTTTCTGTGATACTGAACGAAAGTTCACCGGATCTCAGCGAAACTGTAACGTTATGCTGTCCAAGCAAACTTGACAGTTTTGCTTGCCTGAATTAGTTTCGACATGGCGAAATTACAGTTTCAGCGTGCTGAAATTTCACTTTTGGATGGCCGAAATTTCAAATGTCAGTCTGCAGAATTTACACTTTCGCCTGCCGAAACTACAGTTTCGGCCAGCAAAATTACAAGTTCGGCCAGCGAAACAAAATCCTTTCTACTTTAATTTTATTCTTTTTTATTGTCTAACTTTTTTATTTATCATGTTATATAATTTTAACCTATTTTATCTATTTCTTTTTAAGATAAATGGCTAGTTTGAAATTCGATGATAGGAACAACATCACAACCATTTTGGATGATCAAAATCCAAAAGCTGCTGGATTCAGAGACTGTATTCGTTGGCTGAGGAACTCGACTATTGCTTATGTTATTTCTCATTCTTCAACCATATACGATCTTCACATTAGAGATTTCTTGAGAACAGCAGAGTATGACACTAGGGCCAATCCTCAAAGGATAGTGGCAAGAGTTTTGGAAAACGACATTTCTTTCACTATGGAGACTATTGCACGAGTTCTGAGACTTGAAGACGACTGTGGAGACGAGGTGATTTTATTTGAGCATGATGAATTGGAGGCTTTCAAAAGCATTGGTTATGAGGGACCTCCTTTTGGCACTAGGAAAGAGATCAAGAAATCTTTCCTATCCAATGAATGGAGATACATTGCTCATGTATTCATTATGTACCTAGATCACAGGAAGGGAGGTTCAAATGGATTGAATCTTGATTGGGCTAGAGCCATGATTATTTTATGCAGAGGGCAAAAGACCAACATTGGTAACCTAATTTTTGACTGTATGGCTGAGAATATCATGGCATAGAAAAAAGACAACTGGCTGCTTTATCCAAGACTTATACTGATGATGATTGAGGATTTAATTCCTAACGTGCCATGTCATGGAGAAATAAAGAGGCTTGTATAGATGAATACAAGGATATTTGCTGATTGCTCTACAATTAGACATGATTTTAATGGTAGAATCACTCATTTATGGGAAAATATGTATCCTGCCGAGTGGTGGAATTATATAAGGAGGGTGATAGAGTCTGAGAACAAGAATGCTAAGGAGAATAGGGGAAAACAGGCTAAGGCTATTAAGAAAAGAAAGAGATATGCCAAGGAGAAAGGATACGACTTTGAAGAAGAGATTTATGAGGTTGAGCAGGCTTTAAGGGCTGAAAAAGAAAAGCGGTATAAGAAAAGGGCAGATCAAGCTGAGTTAGAGAAGGTGACTGAGAGGAGGTCCAAGCATAAACATCAAACCTTTTCTAAGCCTTAAAGAAGAGATGAAAGGGGAAACTTGGATGAAGATTTGGTTAGAAATCTTAACTATTCTCTGGCAAATGAGTTAAGTATGATAAAGACAAAGCTAACGAATCAGGAGTGGAGAGAGAAAAAGAAGGATGAGATGTTGGAGAATATGACAAGAATGATGGTTGATCAACATGCCTTGATTAAGAGATTATTGAGTGAAGTGAATGAGTTGAAAGCTATAGCCGGCCTGCCAAATCAGCTAACTCAGTCTGAGTTAGATGATCTCACAAACACATCAAGATACTCATTTCTAAATCTGAGTAGCTCATCAAAGGCAGGAGAGGGCCCTAGTTGTGGCTGCATTTATAGACCTGGGATTTGATATAGACACAGATCTTGTTGGTGAGGAAATAGTGAAAGAACTAACTGAAGAAGCAGTTAGGAAGTTAGTTGAGATGATTTTGGTTGATGAGGAAGAGATTGAAGAGCAATTGGTAGATTACGATTTAGAGCCGGAATACTATGAGGTGGATAAGCCTCCCATGACATACGTAGACAAGAAGGGCTCTACTGAGGGTGATGTGTTTGCGTTGAAAAAGGATGATCGGTTTGTGAGAGAAATGGAAAAAGAACAGTTGACCCCATTATTTCAGAATATTCAGGGGACGAGCAGGAAGGAGTCTGAAATAAATTATAAGCTGGAAGTATAATGCAAGCTTGATGATGTTTATGATAAGGAGAAGGGGGTAGGATATCATATCTACACAAAAGGAAGGCTTTCAAGACATTGCCAAAATGGGATTTGAGGTAGTTGGCAGAAACTCCATTGATTGATTCTTCTTTGAGCGAAAGAGCTAAGCTGCTGGAAGAAGAGATTAAGCAAGGGACAAATGATAATTTCGAGTCATTTGGTTTCATGAAGGCGTAGATAAAAAGGTCAAAGAAAGATAAGGACTATGTGACAGGAAAAGGGAGGATTGTGCTTAGGGTATAGCCCCCAAAGACTGTTAGCACGGTAAGACTACTTGATCCTCTCCCACAAAGGTTATAAAAGTTTGAGAAGTGGATGTATGATAATAACACTAGGGAGGCAGTGAAAAGAGTTAAAGATGGAGCTGAAATCACATTGTTTGATCCTATGGATGTATTCTCTTTCTGTGATGAAGATCTGCTAATACTGTGTGAGAATCATATTAAAGCAGGAGCTGGAGTTGAGACTAGAAAAGAGGCAAGCCTGTTTATGGAGGTTGCCAACAAGGCTCGTAGGGTAAGGGTAGTGGTGAGAGAGCTAGTAGACAAGATTCTTCAAGCCGATGAGACTAGGATTTATGTGCATGATCTTACTATGCATTTTGAACAAGCAAGTGCACATGGTGAGGAAGCTAGTACAGCAAGAGCTGAAGAAGAGACTACATTTAAAAGCTGGAGAGAAAGCAAGAACAAATGATGCTGCAGAAGAAGTTCCAGTAGGTGAGGTCCAACCTAGGGGGAGTATTGAAGATCAAGATTAGGTTGGACTCATCTTAGATTAGTGTTTATATTATGTTTAAATGTAATAGGATCTATGTTAGATTACTATGTTTTAAGTTTGTATTTTGTGTATTTTGCTGCCCAGCAAAACTATGAGTGAAACTGTAGTTTCGCTCATAGTCAGCAGTCCAGATTCACCCGGCGAAACTAGCCATGGGCCTGACAGTTTTGTTGTCTAGCGAAACTGCTAGCGAAACTACATAGCCTATATATAGAATTTATTTCATCTTTGTAGGTGAATCTTGCAAAAAACCCTAATTCGAAATATCATTGTTGCAAGTCTGTAATTGCGGCTGGAAGCTAATAGAAATAATTTTGAGCCTTTGTTTGGGTTTGTATTTGATTTGTTATGATTATTATTGAAAACCTTTGATACTATATCATTGTTGTGTGATTATCATGGATGTTTGTTAGTGCATTTTGAACGATTTGATCCATCAATTGTACTGTTCATCAATCATTTGGACCAACAGTGTTTATTGTGAGGAATGTGAATGCATGAATGTTTGAAGCAAAAGGTGAGTATATACCAACCAAAGATTTCAAATGCACATAGTATTCAAGGATTTGGTTGTGAATATTACATTACGAAGTTGAAAATTAAACATGTCTTGGGATCTTATTTGTTCAAGGTAGTGATAATGTGGCTTGTATGCTTGATTAGGAAAAAGTGTGCAAGTAAGTTTGTTTGAGGACAAACAAAAAGTCAAGTGTGAGGATGTGATCGCATCAATAATCCAATGTTTAATTAGCCTAATTACGTGAAATTATACTTTGATTATCCCGGAATAGGTCAAGTTGTGTGTGTTTTGGTTTATAGGGAATTGGAGCTAAAAGATGCATATTCTGGATGAAAAGAAGCAATAGAAGGAAGTACAAAGGGTAAATTTGCAAATAAAAGAAGTTACAAAGAATGAGCAACAAACCCTAATCCGGCGTATTATACGCCGGGTATGGGTGTATCATACGCTAGTCAACGTATGATTGGGCATATGTGAGAGAAATTTCAGAGAGGTGGGCGTATGATACGCCCATATGGGCGTATCATACGCCGGTGCCCTAACAAACTCCAATTTTCATGGAATTTCAAAATATTTAAAGATCAACAACTCCAATTCGGAAAAGGGACTTTTTCTAGACGAATTCAAGTGTTTTCAATGTATCTTTTTGGTGTTCCAAGCTTCCCAATACATCATAACAATCATCCTCAAACAAAGATCGAAGATTTAATGACGACAATGCGTGGCTAAGTTCGTGTGATTGCCTTCGGGTGGAGAGTTCTTATCAATTGAGATGGATAGTTGTATTTAGGGTTTCTATGTTAAACACTTTGTGATTGAATGTATTTGAGGTTTTGATTGAGTTAAATAATTTGTTTATAAAGAAAGTTTTTCGCTTTATCATCAGTTTTCGGTTTACTTGCATCGTTAGCTCATTGAAAAAAGTAGATAACGTGATATAGATGAATTGATGATTTTGTGAATGAACGAGTCTTAAAAGATTGTTCCTTGGTCATCACTTCGATCAAAAGCCAAAATCTTGAGTCGTGTTATGAAACCCTAAATTATATCTAACGAACCATTAAACTTGTAGAACTTGAAACCCGGAAGTGATTTTTTCTTAATATTTAATCAAATTCGTTTTAAAGTTTCTTGCTTTATGCACTTTTGCTTAGTAATCCATTCAAAGTTTCAATTTTTAATCATAAAGTTTGAGTCTTTTAGTTAATCGAGTCGTATTCGTTAAACACTTTCCACATATACCCTGAGGAGACGACCTTACTTACCCTTGCACAATATTGGTAGCTAAGACCGCTAAATTAAAGTGTTTTTGATCGATTCTTGACAACCAAATCAAGTTATCAGATGTATTTTGCATTTTCATCTCCATCTGCTATCCTCTAAGAATACCATAATACTCTATAAGAGTAAGAGTCTTAAGGTTCTCATTTCTCTTGATAACAACACAATAATGTGTCCGTTGTCTAAGAAGCGAGGACATGATCTTCCTTACAATGTCTCTATTTTCAAGAGTTACTCCAACATCCATAAGAGTATCCACAATCTCAACATACCTGAAGTATTGTTGAGTCATGGTTTCACTTGCTTTGAAGGTGAAGTTCTCAAACTCCTGTTTCAAGAGGTCCTTCTTATTTTCCTCTGCTTTAGAGGACCACTCATACATTAGCTTCAGTGCATCCCATAGTTGTTTAGCAGTTTTGCACTTCTTGAAGCCCTTGTAGATGGAGTTTGGTATAGCAGTTTGAAGGGTAGTCATGGCTTTCTGATCTATATCTATTCTCTTTCTATCTTCTTCAAAATAGTCAGCCACCTACTTTGGAATCATACCCCCTCCAGTAGCAACTAAAGAGGTGCTTGGTATGTGAGGCGCAGAGACAATAGATTCCAACATCCTTGAGTCTTGTGACTTGATAAAGCCTTCCATTCTATGACACCAAGTATCAAAGTCTTCAGGAATGATTAGTGGGGACTTTATCATGGTTCCGGTTTCCATATCAGCCTTTGTGAGAGCTGCGATTTGAGTTGTTAAGTGTTTTGTGAGACCGAGGGATGTAAGATGGTGAGATCTTACAATCAAGAGCCTGGAATGCTCTGATACAAATAGCAGGACTGTTAAAGGGATGGTCACTTACACATAGTCTCACAATGCGAAGAGTGTTTAGAACACTTAACCAATCAAATACGGAACCGGGACATAGTTATTGATACTATGAACACAAGTAAACAAGAGACAGAAACTTAAGAACAACAACAAGTATTTGTCTTTCAAGATTGTAGTATATTGCTTCTCAAGTTCTATTACAAGTGTTGCAAAGCATAAGAAATAAGTTACAAGGACTTGAGAAACTTTATACTACATCCTACAACTGGCCATACTTAGAAAACCAGCTGGAAACATTAATCTAGACAACATAAGATCAATTTAGAGTCAAAAGGCAGATTGTCTTTTGACTAGTGACAATGACTTGCCATATCTCACATCCTAATATATTACAAAAAGGATAAAAGTACATAAAGTAGAAAGTTACAGACACAAGACCTCAATGTACAGGTAACAAAAGCATGGATCTTTTCACCAACTTGTATAAGTTGGTGAGTTATCACAGTTGCAGCGAAAAGTGATCCAGCTTTATAGAAAAGTACATCAGTTAAAGCATGTATTAAAAGTCTTCGGAAGAAATTTGTCTTCACTTCATTGGCTTCGGAATACTTTGTCTTTGAAGCTTTGTGTAAGGCCCCGTTCCCGGGACGCTCACACATGGACGATCCTCGCACATAAAACATAAAATATACATTTAATTCTTTGAAAAACATTGCAGCAGAATAACTTAAAACCGTTTCATATATTAATAAATGCATTTGCAAAATAGTACATCATTGTTAACAGTTACAAAATATTATCGTTTGCATTACATCACAAAAACGTCATAGTTATACAAATGGATGCCATCCGAAATGCCAAGTAGCTGCCCGTGCCATCCTTAGCAACATTCACATGCCAACTGGAAAATACATAAAGTCAACGTTGCTGAGTGAGTTCTAGTTTTTATAAATAAAATACTTTACTTTTGCTTTAAACCTACTTTCATTCTCGATCATACATCATATGTACACATAAACAATCTTATTATTATCTCTCATCATCATTCGCCATCGTACGTTATTCGTTATTATTCATTGATTCTCTTTCGTATCGTTCATTCCGTACCTACATCATTAACCTTTACATTCATTCGGACCAATGCCTTGTGCTACACCCCACCGTCATGCATAAAGAGGGTACTGTGTCGAAGTCTATAAATAGACTCCCATACATTGTGCCCGGTGGCCTGACCATAGTTCCGGGGTAAGCGACAAGGATCCCGTACTTATGGTCAATCAAAAGGATTAGATCCTAGTGGCATCCTTCGGGAGTAGCTAACCCACACACAGTTGAGCTAACACCCTTCATTGGGTGTGAACCTCCTTTCATTTGCTTGCAAGACTTTCCATTCATTCTTTCATTACTGCATGCATTCATTCGTTGTTTACGTTCCACTTTTCATTATCATTAACTTCCGCTTTTCATTACATAATATTTTAAGTTCATCATTATAATCACACCACGAAAAGCTACATCATAATACGTAAGGAACATAAAGAAAACATAACTTATACATACATAACATCATCACACATCATCATATAATCATCACACATCATCCACTCACATACACATACACATACATATCAAGTACAAGTCATCACAAAACATAACCGACCCTCCGCGGGATAGCAGGGGTTGGGGGACGGCAACCCCTGACAGCGGGGTCCTAGGGTCAGCAGCCCCTAGTGGGGTCCAAGGGGCAACGCGAAAAAAATTTTAATTTTAAACATTTATATAGCATATTTTGTTATAGAAAAATCGATCTTCCTGTTAAAACCACTTAAAAATCTTGGACATTTAAATCGTATATTTAGTATGCATTTCCAGCCCAAACAAGTTTAAAACCTTTAAGGATCTAGAACTCACCTAGAATCAATGAGTAGCTTCTTAATCAAGCTTTCTAAGCAAGGGTCACACTACGCAGCCTGCAGATAAGTTAACACTCAAAGGGGTTAGTGCAGGATCGGATTTTGTCACTTAACACTTGGTTTGTCTCAAACTCACTTATACTACACTCAAATCAGATGAAGTAGATTCTCTTCTAAGAATTGAAATAATAATATAATAAGTAGCACAGAACATAAAGAAATAATTTTCAAGGCACTTGTATATATTACTTCTCAACTAAAAGTATTAAAAGACTCGTACAAGCATGAAACAAGAGTTACAATGAGTGTTGGAGCTGGAAAATATAGTCTATATTATCAACATAGTGAAAGTCAACAAAAGTCAACGTCACGGTCAAAGTCAACAAAAGTCAAACCCAACACGTTCGAGACGAGGAACCGAGACAAGACGTTGAAGCTTTAAATGACTAGGAGTTTTATTGTAATAAATATATTTTGTGTGAACAAAATATATTTTATCTTGTTTTTAGTCATTTTTATGCTTAATATGTAATTTTGTATTAATTAGCCTATGTCTAGGGGGTTAAGTGCAATTAGTGAATATTAGTCTAGACTATAAATAGGTTAATTGTCATTAGGTTTTGGTTAATGGTTGCATGACCAATAGATTGAGGGATTATTTGTAAACACATATTTTGCAATCTAATTGAAGATCAAAGGGGATTTATTGTGATTATCATTATTTTGATCTAATTCTTCATGATTTGATTCAAGTTTGATTATCCTGGATCAACAATTTTGTATCAGAGCCATTTTGGATCAAATTCACTGAAGATTTTGATGATTTTTAGAGAGAGAAGTTGAGGTTTTGGTTGTTCTTGTTCAATATCATGTTTTCATCAATTTCGGATCAAATTTGAGTGTTATTGATATGAAAATTGATTGAAGTTTGCTTGTTATTGGTTGGAAAAGCTCTGTTAATCATCAGGTTTCAAATGCATTAAGATTTGGACATTTTTAGATTGATTTCGTGTTGAAAAAACTTTTCAGCTTCGTCCAGCGAAATTACCAATTCATCCAGCGAAACTGCCTGTTCTTTCAGCGAAACTACAAGTGTTTTACACTTTGTAGTTAATTTCAGTATCTCAACGAAAGTAGTGATCTTGAACGAAACTCAAGAGTGCTTGTGTGCATATTACAAGCGAAATTGCTGTCGAAAGTATCTTTGAACGAAAGTTCAAGCTTGTTTTGTGCGAAATTGTCAACAAAACTAAGTAGTCTAAAGTATTTGGCTAGCGAAACTGCTGCCAAAATTTCCAGTGAAACTATCATTTCTTCAGTGAAATTCGAATGTTAAAGATGACTTTTTCCCTTTAGTTGGGATTAATTGAGTTCATCCCGATAAAGAAATTTTCATCGAAATTTCTAGTGAAACTACAATTTCGGCGAAACTATCATTTCTTCAGCTTGACCCCAGTTGCTAAGATTGTCTAGCGTGGCATTTAAAAAATAATATTATTCCTGGGGGAGAATTATTTCACAATTTTTGCGAAAAATATTTTTGGGGCGTTTAATTGTTTAAAATTTTTAACACTATAATGTCATCTTCAGAAGACTTTAAACCAGATAATCTCATAACGGCACAAAGCCGGTTTGACTCTTTTGCAGCAATGAAGAAAGAAAAATTGACAGATTTGATTGATCGATTCTTAAAGGTGGCAAATAATCTAAAGAAGCATGTTCCGGATCTCAGTAATCATGAACAGATTCAAAAGCTTCTTGACTCACTTCCGTCTACATGGAATTATCAAGTTAAAATGCTGAAGCAAGAAAGAGGTTATGTCGACACAAAACTTATGGATATGATCAACAGACTAAAATATCTTGAGATGGATATCCAAAGAAACGAATTTCAGCAAGCTGTGTTCCCACATCAAACCAACGCGCTTAATACTGAACTTGTTTCTTCTGTAACAAGCATACTTGATTACAAAGCCGAGCTGATTGAAAAGATGAAATTATTGAAAAATGATTCGGATTTAAATTTTGAATTTAGAGAAACTGTTGAAGAGAACTGTGAAGCTTTGAGAGTCGATAATGACAATAAACCGGAGTCTGTGAGAACCGATGATGATAAGGATGGAAAAGCTGATAAAAGAGAGAAAGAATCCGAGGCTGACGAGATGCTGAAGGTCAAAGAAGAGGAACAACAAGAAATCACAAGGGTTTGCAACTGTGAAAAGAGCTTAGCCGCAGAACGAACTCTCATGGGTCTTCCTCATGAGACTGTTCAGGATATGTGTTCTTCGTCATGCAAAATCAAATTATTTGGAATTTATAAGGCCAACAGATTGTTACTGGAAAATGAAAAGGAATTAAAAATAATCAATCAGGAATTAAAGAACAATGAAATTACTTTTTCAAGGAAACTTAATGAAGCATTGGCTGAAAATGATCTTTTAAGAAGAATCATTTTGGAGCGTAACGTTAAAATTAATATTTTGAGAGAAAGGGCTGTTTTAGCTCAATTTGAAACAACTCAGCTTCAAACAAAGCTTGATAAATGGACCCTTTCACACATGAAAAAGGATGAGCTTATTGCTAAACAACAAGGGGTGCGGGTAAAACATGGGATTGGATATAAATCTGATGGTGAAACTGTATTTAATTCAGTTCCACCTCCTTCTACTTTATGTTATTCACCAATCCCCAAACCTCATTCAACAAATGATTTGATTGAAGCTGCAGAAACTAATCGTTTAAATGCAGGATTAAGCAGCATTAATCTTAAAGAGGTTAGAGATGTGCAGGATTCACCTGTAGGTTTAGGATTCCTCAGGCAGGGGTCTGATAAGAAGATTAATGATGATTCCACTTCTGATGCTTCATCACCAATATCGATTACTTCTCCAACCTTCTTCAACAAATTCAAAACAGGTAATATTCCTTCGTTTGTTCCTGTCATATTTGTTAAAGAAGGAACGGTTGTCGAATCATCAACCAATCAGAATCCTATAAGCGAAGCCGACACAATAGGAGATGTCAATCAAGATCCGTTGGAGAAAGATCTGTGTATACGAGACTGGACAAGCTCAGATGATGAATCAATCACAGAGGTGCGTGTTGGTTCCTCTCAGATCAAGATGTCTCCTAACATTGTCAAGTCACAAAAACTTCCAAAAGCTGAATCAAAACCAATACAGATCTCTTCTCCAATTGCAAAGCAACCCAGTCAATCAGTGAAGATCTCATTCCCTGTTCAGCATAGCAAATGCCAAAACAAGCAAGAATCTGCTACAAGCTCAAAGCAATCCTCATCCCTACCTGCATCACACGGTTCAGTGAAGCATCAAAAGCCATTCAAGGCTTGTTTTGAGTGTGGAAAAGAAGGTCATGTGGTTAAGAAATGTCCTCAAAGGCTTGCTACGGATGGTAAAGGCAAAACGAATTGCTTCTCCAGCTGTTAGTCTACAAAGAATGTTCCAGATGGTAAAGGCAACACGGGTTGCTTCTCTGGATTAAGAGGTAAAAAGCACACATCTTTGAATGGTTGGATGAACAACCCTCCATCCAAACCTTTTCATGTGAAGCCGGTTTCACATGATTCAAAGATGAAAATGACCAAAGGTTTAAAACCAAATTCTTTTCCTTCTAGTCTTAAACAGAAAATGATTTCCAAATTTAATTCATTCAAATCCAAGTTAATTGAACCAAAACAAATTTGGAAAATTAAAAAGAAGGATACAGTTCTCGCCGATATTTCAGCAGATTGTTTGTTGAAGCAAGTTACTTCTGCCGTTGCAAAAGGAACACCCAGGACTTCGATAGCCTGGGTTCCCCTTTCAAACTAATTTGTTAATGAGTGAAGAAACAATTCAAGAGGACTGTTAGTAATCCGGTTTACTGACAGGGATTGTTCCTAATTCAAATTTGAGACGGAACAAACAGGTTAAGGTCATGGTATTATATCCACAATCTGGATTTTTATCTGCATTATCACAGTTCTCACTTCACACTCACTGCATATTTCTTGAGAATTCATTTCTTATCTTCATACCAGTGTAGTTTGGAAGACCTTCTTTGATAAATTTTTATTTTTGTATAATTTTAAAAAAAATTAAAATTAAAATTAAAAAAATTAAAAAAAAATAAAAAAAAATAAAAATAATAGAAAATAAAATTATAAAAAAAAGTTTGCAAAAATAAAAATTTAGGGGGAGAGTATAAATGAATAAAAATAAAATAGAACTGGGAACTTTATTCGAGATGACGAGAAATGATTGTATATCTTCTTCATATGCTTGTTCTTGCATGACTTGCGTTTTAAAATGAGAAATGATCGAACCTGATGCTGTTATCTGATTTGCATCTTATTTTTAAATGCAAATAAAAGAAAAACAAACAGATTCTTTAATGATATGCTTGGTAGACTCAGCCTGAAGAATAAAGTAGACAGCAGCATAATGATTTAAATTAAAATATATGCTTAAGGATGTCTGAATTTACGCAATCATTTTGGCCTGCACGAAAACTAAGTCCCGAAAAAAATTGGATTGAGAATTGATCTTTTATCCTCCATGATACAAATCATATAAGCCATATCTTTGAGCTATGATTGGTGTATTTATATGTCTTGTGTTTGTGCTAATCTCCTCTGCTGTACGAAAGTACTGACCTGGAGTGATGATCTCCTCTGCTGTACGATAGTACTGACCTGGAGCTCTCATAGGCACATGATTAAATGGTCATCTCCTTTGTTATACGTGAGTATAGACCTGGAGCTCTCACCATTTTGGTCTAAGTAGTGTCAAATCATCTAATTCATCACAGAATGCAATATTCTGTTGATAATCACTTGAACACTAATGCACACGCCTTGCTCTATGAAGATCGTAACAAAATTCAAGAAATCCTGAGGTTGGGTGAGGGTTTTTGCCAAATGATTGTGGGGTCCTAGCATTCTAAAGTATTTATTCGAACCTTAACGAATCATCTTCTGCTTGTTGAAAAAGATAGGGCATGGGTTTAAGTGGACAAACATATCAGCAATCGTTATTGATCTGTTTGAGAATTCCAAAATCATTCAAAGACTGTAATTAGATTCAGTTATAAGTATGATCTCATTGCTTGTCGATGTTTAAATTCATCTTTGTGCTAAAGTATATTTTGAAGATGTGATCTCATGATTGATTCAGTTCTCGTTTTAAAAAAAAACAAATAAAAAATTGATATATAAAATTAAAAAAATTATAATAAATTTTCATTTCAAATTTTCTTTTAGGTCTTCCATATTATGTTGTTACAATTTTATTATTTTTCATGCATTTCATAGAAATTGCGCACAAACGAACACGGGTTCGCTTGTTTTTCACACACAGATAAACACGAGTTTATTTTGTTAAAATGAAATGATCTAATTAGAAATGTCGAGATTTTGTTTGAGAATGTGTTTCAGGTTTTTGCTGTAAGTGATGGCCGATCATCAGTTGAGCAGTGTACCTGATCAGAGAACCTGTTCCTCAAGTTTGCAGAAGACACCGAGCTAGGAATCCTCCTCCTACATCTTCTGAAGCACTCGAGATTAGAGATTGGGGAAAGTTGTTCCAATATCTTCACAAAGGTTGCACTCAAAAAGGGGGAGCATATAAATAGGGGGAGCTTGTGAGATGAATAATTTTTCTTATCAGATTCAGAAAGCTTCAATTATAAGATCTTTCTAATGTTGACTTTTCGGTGCTGAATTCGTTTGAAAACGTTGATAATGATAGACTAAGGGGGAGTATTGTTGGAGCTGGAAAATATAGTCTATATTATCAACACAGTGAAAGTCAACAAAAGTCAACGACACGGTCAAAGTCAACAAAAGTCAAACCCAACACGTTCGAGACGAGGAACCGAGACAAGACGTTGAAGCTTTAAATGACTAGGAGTTTTATTGTAATAAATATATTTTGTGTGAACAAAATATATTTTATCTTGTTTTTAGTCATTTTTATGCTTAATATGTAATTTTGTATTAATTAGCCTAAGTCTAGGGGGTTAAGTGCAATTAGTGAATATTAGTCTAGACTATAAATAGGTTACTTGTCATTAGGTTTTGGTTAATGGTTGCATGACCAATAGATTGAGGGATTATTTCTAAACACATATTTTGCAATCTAATTAAAGATCAAAGGGGATTTATTGTGATTATCATTATTTTGATCTAATTCTTCATGATTTGATTCAAGCTTGATTATCCTGGATCAACAATGAGAAACTATATATACTAGATCCTACAGCCGGATATACTTTGATACCGGATGGAAACCTAAGACTAAAGCATATACTACAATGCTAAACTTAAGGTATCTTAGATAAAGTATTCTCCAAGATATAGTAGTCATGACATGTCCATGACTTACCTTTTGTCACCAACTAAAGTTGGTAACTGTACTAACTGATAAAGGTAAATAATGGAATAAAGTATGGTCAAATACATGGCTTTTGAGAAAACGCCATGCAGTATCTCAGAGGTCTGCAGCGGAGTGTCAGTGAGACCATACTTATGTCCACTGGATAATAGTAGTGTCTTCTGAAGGAAAGTTGGCTTCGGAAGAACAACTTCTTCCAATGCCACTTATACTTCGGAAGAGGCTTCTATACTTCTGAGGCTCGAGGACTTCCTTCATACTTTGGAAGTTTACTTCTTATCTTTCACTCTAAGTCTTGATCTTCGGAAGTGAATACTTTGTCTTCGGAAGTTGGAATTTTCCTTCGGAAGTTGATCTTACACTTTGTCTTCAGAAGAGCTCCTTTTCCTTCGAAAGTTCCACACTTAGCTTTGGAAGTCCTTTATTAGTTGCACCAAAACAGTCTAAGTGATTTGGTTTTGGTTGCACCAACCTTTCTAGATCCAACAAACTCCCCTAGGCTGATGCTACCAAAACCTCACTTGTCTCTGCTTCTCAAAGCTTTCAACACCAGGGACAGAAGATATTTGTCTGTGTCCTTGTTCTTCCCTGAAGTGGTGCTGAAAAGCTTGTACAAGTCATTAGTGGATAGGAGATCCAGTCTATCACTCTGAATGACATGTACCCTTTGTTGTGCCCCCCTAAAAAGAGTTAGTTGACGGGAGTTATAGTCATACTCCCATCTAACTATGGATTCAAGTTCAGGACCCTCAACCATTTGTAGAAAGGCTTTTCCTTTGGTTGTTGATCCCTTCCCTTTCTCCTCCTCTCTCAGTTTCAACTCTTCTTCAATCTTGGTCCTAGCAGTCAGCTCGGCCAGATGAAGACTGCCTAGGTGATTTCTTATGTGAGCAGCTACTTCAGAGTTGGAGGCGTTGGAGAGTGGCTTCTCTGCTAACTCAGCAATATCAAATCTACTTAAGTGTAGCAGGGATGAGGCATTTAGCTTGTTGAGCTCTCCACTCTCTCTCTCAACAACAAAGTTGTGAGAAGAGTCTTTGAACCTCCACTGGATGATATTTTTCAAAGGCACAAGGGGTTGTCTTGGCATCCTATCACCTTTCTTGGTATCCAGCAGAGTCACCAGCCTTCTCCTTAGCTTCTTTTCTTCCTCATTCAAAGTATCTGAATTGAGGCCAAGGAGATTTGCAGCTTGGTCCAATGTTCCTCTAGGCAGATCAAGAAATTGATCTCTAGTGAGGGAACATGAGGATCCAACAACATAAGTCAGTTTGCTAGAATCCTCCTCACAGGAGATGTCGCTCAGAGTTGTGTAGTTGATGAGCTTTGTCTTGATTTCCTTGAACTCCTCTAAGGAGAGATGTTTATAAGGCTGAGGGAATAGTTTGAGAGGTTGTTGGGTAGGTTGTGGTGTTTGGATTCTGGCTAGGGTTTTGGGTTGGAGGATAGGTAGTTTAGGTGGTTGAGATGAGGAGGTTGGTAAGGATGACGGTGTAGGTTCAAGGGTGTAAGGTTCAGTGTTTGGTTCAGTTTTGATGGGGAATGGAAAATGAATTGGTTCAGGTAGTGGTTGGATTTGAGGTTGGGGTTGAGTAGTTGGTTTGAAGATTATCCCCTGTCCCCTTCTGTACATCTCCTTCCTCTTCCCTGAGCAAATGTCAGCCTTTATGTCACTGACATGTCGCTGGAGGGTCTTCTAAGACATAGGACCCACCAGCCTGCCAGATAGTCTTTCATCCAAGCCTTTTCACCTATCTTCTTGGCAGCAGCTAGTCCTGCTTCCTCTTCTTTCTTCCTCTTCAACATCAGCTTCTCCTTGGCAGCTTTCTTTCTCTCCTTCTCCATTTGATCTTGCTCTTTGTTGAAGAGCCATAAGATCATATCATTTTTGTGTGGAGATAGTTCTTCTAGAGAGAAACCATAAGATCATATCTTTCCCTCCTGAGCTGCCGATCAGCTTCTCTTTCTTTCCTCTACCTTTCTTCCTCTAAGGCCAACCTTGCTGCTTCTTCTTTTTGCTGTTTTTGCAGCAAAGTTGTCGTTTCTAACTCACCTAAATCCTCTTGTGGTATCACGAGTACATCTTCACTCACAGCTCCTAGATTGACAAGTCTGTCAATGATTTCCATTCTTCTTTTATTGTTGACAGCGTCCTGGTTGGCTGCAGCTGCTTTGCTTCTGGCAGCTAGCAATTTTCCAGTTGGAAGTCTACCTTTTCTTTTGAGCTTTTCTAACCTTTCTTCCTCTTGAAGCTCTTCCTTAGTCATCTTCCTCTTTCCTTTGATGTCTTCGGAAGTGCTAGACTTTGGGGGTTCTTGGATGGAAGGTTCAGGTTGAGTGGTGGAAATGGGAGCTGGAGTTAATGCTGATGTTTGAGCTAGGGGTTGGGTGAGAAAATCCTCCCTATTAACCTCAGATGCAAGTTCGAAGATTGCATCTGTGACTATTAGATCATCTGATAAAGAGAATAGTCCTTCCGGAGCTGCAATCTCAGCTTCGGAAGATTGATGTTGTTCTTCCGAGGCTTTGACTTATGCTTCGAAAGTATGTGAGAATGCACTATCTGTCCCAAATGTCTTAGTTGCTGGGCCATCAGTCCTTGTTTCCCCTTTGAAATTGATCTCAGGTTCCACTTGGACCTTAGGTTGAGTAACTTCCTCAATAGTGGTAGAAGGTGCATTTAACCTCTAAAGCTCTTTAGCTACGAAGTAAATCACAGACAAGTCAGGACTTGACTGTTCAATGAGAGATTCCAACACGAACTTGTTGAAGAACCTGTTGAGATCTTGGAGCATCCTTTGATCCACTTGAATTACAACTACAGGAGGCTTAGGAAAAACTGGAGCTTGTTGCATAGGGTATCTTGAACATATGGAAGTGAAAGCTTGACTTTGTGGTTCCTCTTGTCTTTGGCTTTGTCCCTAAACACTCTGCCCTTTTTTGATAACATCATCTTGAGAGCTTGATGAGCTGGAGGAAGAGGTCAATGAGACCTGACTTGGTACATGCCTAACAGACCTTTCAATATGTTTCTCAGCTAGTTTGGCCTTGAGATTTTCAATCTCAAGTTGCTGAGTGGTAGACCTATCCTCTAAAGTCCTAACCTTAGATTCAAGGTTTGAGACTTTAGAAAGTAGGTCTTTAATGGTGAGTTGCAGTCTTCCCTCATCTTCTTTTGAAGAATCATGGGGAGATGAGATAACATACCTAGTATGTTCATCCTCACCACCAGATGTGGTTTATTGGCGCCCTGGTTTCCCTTGCTCAATGATGTCTCTTTCAAAGTCATTGAAGGGCATGGTTGCCGTAGATTCAGTCTCCGTAATGTTACCACTGTCCTGAGGTTCCATTGAGGCTCCTTCAGTAGTGGCAGCTGAATCTACATGAGTCCCCTCCACATCAGTGGGACTTACCTTAGTAAAGGCTTGCTGATGGGGCTAGAGTTAAGAGGTCTCTCTGGGCTCTATTGATCCTTGAGAGGGTGTTTTGGATCAACTTCATTGCCCTAAAGAGACATAATCTCTTCATCATCTCCTATTACTAGGTCAGTAAAGGATATAGAGGTTAAGCATAATGACTCGGGACTTTGTTCAATGTCTAAAGGCATTGAGTCTATGGTAAGGTTGGCCCTTTTTTGGCTGCTCCGCTTGGGTTTCGGACTCATGTGTTTGAGACTGAGGAGACTCAATACCCATATTGAGATCAATTGTAAAGGATGTTTGGACCTCAGACTGAGTGAGAGCCCATTGTTCTACTCTAGCCTTATTGGATAGAACAGGAGGAGCTTGTTCAATCAGAGAAGATTGAACAAGGGTTCGTTTGGGGCGTCTTTGATAAGTGATATTGATGGGGTGAGAAGGTAGATTTGGCAATGTGAGGGTAGTTGCTGGTGTGGGTTCATCACCTGTGGGGTTAACAGGGATGTCACCAGGAGCCATTGGCTCAGTCATACCTGGAAGAAGTGCAGTATATCTTCCGGTGAAGTTGGTGGACACTTTCTTCAAAGTTTTGAAGATGGTCGGCCTCATTTGAGGAACAGTCAGAGTAGCTGCACAGACAAGCTTACTCTGATCCAGCTCACAATTGATTATGTGCTGAAGAAATCTGGGATACATGAAGAATGTGTCTCGTTGAATGTTTCCCATAAGATTGGTCAGTACAATCCTTGAGTAGTTAAAGCGGAGGCTTCTCACCAATCCATGAACTAGGCACCCTAGTTCATATGGGATTTGATCCCATCCCCCAGATTTGTTGGACAAGCAATGAAGAACAACATGCAGCAGGAACTTCCAGTTGTAAGAGAAGTTAAACTTGTAAACGGTTGACCTGCTTACATCTCCACCATATCCCATTTGGATATAGGTGTTGTCCAAATCTGTTTTGGGGAACTCTATAAGAGCGCCCTCATCATGAAACTCGAGATGCTCCCTGATGAGTTGTTCAGAAATGACCAACTCCTGGCCACAGATGCTCGATCTTATTACCCTAACCCCATTTAGGGTTTCAATCTGACCATTGGCCCAAAATTCAGCCATGTGATTTGAGTAAACTGTGCGGTTAACAGTCAGAGCAATGTAATAAGATGATTGGGTAAGAAAGGAGATGATATCTGAGAAGTCGGCATCCCTTGAAGAATCAAGAAGTGCGACTTGGTTGTGTGCTGAGGGTTAAGTGCCATTTGAGAAAGTTGCAGGAAGATAGTTCGGAATAAGGTGAATCGGGGATGAAGGAAGCTTTTAGGGCATTAATTTTGGTAAAAAGATGAAAGTGATTAGTCGGAGTTATTTAAATGGGTGAAATGGCGGTTTAAAAGGTTTGGATAAGATAATGGGATGTTTCAGAGGCGGATGTGACAGGGGCGGTAAGGTTTAGTCCATTTAAATAATCCGACATCATTAACAAAATCTTTACTTTTTACAGAGTGGGCCCCAAAAGATTTCTGTTTCACAGTAAAGTCTTTCTTCAAAGTATAGAGCATTTCCGAAGGTAATGTTCTTCCGAAGGCAAATTTACTTCCGAATGTAAAGTTTTTACTTCCGAGAGTAAATGTTGCTTTCCGAGTGGAGAGTGTTATAAGCTTCGAAAGTAGATCTGATATGAAATCAATCGCTTCTTCCGAGACTAAACAACTCTTCCGAGAAGAAAATTATCCTGGGAGGAATTTGCTTCGGAAAATATGTAAAATATCTTCCGAGGGTTAATTCCTCTTCGGAAGAATTTATACTTAGAGAAAATTTCAGAGAAGGACCTTTTGTAACAGGGCTTAGATTGTTTTGACACAAGACTTTACACATTAAAAGGTTTTCAAATGAGATAGACTAATCAAGGTTTATCATCCCAATAGCTGTAATGAGATATTTGAATCTTTGTTCATCAAAGGCTTTGGTGAACAAATCAGCATATTGTTCATTTGAGTCAACTTCGATTAGCTTGATTAGATTTTTCTCATGAATATCTCTAATGAAATGGTACCTGATATCAATGTGCTTAGTCTTGGAGTGCTTCACTGGATTTTCGTAATGAAGATAGCACTGTTGTTGTCAATATGGATAGGGTGCTCATGAAGTTGAATCCGTAGTCTATCATCTGGTTCTGAATCCACAGCAGCTGAGCACAGCAACTAGCAGCAGCAATGTATTCAGCTTCAGCAGTTGATGTAGAGACACAGGATTGCTTCTTGCATTGCCATGAGATGATCCTTCCACCAAGAAATTGACATCCACCGGATGTTGTTTTCTTGTTGATATTGCAGCCACCATAATCACTGTCAAAGTAACCATAGAGATTGAAATCACTATTCCTTGGATACCAGAGACCTAATTTAGGTGCTCCTTTGAGGTATCTGAGGATTCTCTTGGCAGCAACTAGGTGAGACACCTTAGGAGCAGCCTGATATCTTGCACAAATACAAGTTGCAAACATGATATCAGGTCTACTTGCTGTGAGATACATCAGAGAACCAATAATTGCTCTATACTGATGTTGATCCGTATCCTCCCCCTTAGAGTCAGGGCAAAGATTATGGTTTCTGGGTATAGGTGTTTTGGCTGCCTTACAATCTTTCATGTCAAATCTTTCTAAGATGTCATTGACATACTTAGATTGACTGATGAAAAACCCTTCCTTCATTTGCTTCACCTGAATTCCAAGGAAAAAGTCCATTTTTCCCATGGAACTCATCTCAAACTTTTTCTTCATGATGCTCTCAAAGTCTTTACATTTGGTCATTTGAGGAACCAAATATGATGTCATCAACATAGAGTTGAACGAGCAAGATGTCTTTCCCATACTTCCTTATGAAAAGAGTCTTATCAATGGTACCTCTAGTGTAACCATTCCTCAGGAGAAATTGAGACAATGTCTCATACCACAGCCTAGGTGCTTGGTGCAGCCCATATAGAGCTTTATCTAATTTGCACACATAGTTGGGATGCTATGGGTCTTCAAATCCTAGAGGTTGGCATACATAGACTTCCCTATCTATATCCTATATAGAAAGGCACACTTGACATCAAGCTGGTAGACAGTGAAATTCTTGGATACAACATAAGCAAGGAAGATCCTAACTGCCTCAAGTCTTGCAACAGGTGCAAAGACATTGTATAATCTATTCCTTCCTCTTGAGTGTATCCTTGAACCACTAGTCTTGCTTTGTTCTTGATGATCAAGCCTCTATCATCTCTCTTGTTTCTAAAAACCCATTTAGTGCCTATAGGTACTTGACTAGATGGTAGCGGACAAAGGTTCCAAACCTTTTGTCTTTTGAATTGAAGCAGCTCCTCTTGCATTGATTCGATCCAGCTACTATCTTTCAAGGCATCTTCCACCTTCTTGGGTTCCATTTGGGATAAAAAGCATGAGTACAAGCAGACATTCTTATTGTGAGTTTGTCCTCTTGTTCTCACACCTTCAGAGACATCCCTATGATGTTCAGAGCTGGATGAGTGTTGTGAATCCTAAGTCTAGGAATTACCTCCAGTTGCAAAGATAGATCCAGATTGGACATATTTTGCTCAGGAGCTAGAACACTTGGTCAACTGCTATTTCAAACTCATTCAATGAGGAGTGATTGAATGAATGAGAAACATCATCATCATTTGTTTGATGTGAAGCAGCATTAATAGTTGCCTGCTCCTTCAAGATGTTGCTTCCATCAGCTTGGTGTTGTGCAGTGTCACCTGATGAAGTTTGAGGGTCAACATGTGAACCATTGGATGAAGCTCCACTATCCCTTCAGATAGTCATACTATCAGATCTGCCAATAGCGAGAGCTTGATTTGTTACAGCTCTTGGAGAACTTGGAATAGGTCTGGGTAGCTCAAACACTTGGTCATCATCAGAATCACTTTGAGCACCTGTTCCAGCAGAAACATTCTCACAAGATAGTTTAGAATAGTTTGGAAACAATTCTAAATCAAAGATATGATCAGGGCCATTCCCCCTAACACAAGGAGTGTGCTTATTAACTACAATGTTGAAAGATTCCTCAAATTGTTGATTTTTAATGTTATAAACTCTATAAGCTTTAGAGTTAGAAGAATATTCAACAAATATAGCATCATCCGACTTTTCAACAAATTTTGCCAAATTGTCTTTTGTGTTAAGTATGGTACACCTGCTGCCAAAGGACCTTAGAAAGCCAATGAACGGTGGCCTCTTGTTCCATAGCTCATAAGGGGTTTTTCCACATGGCTTAACTACAAGAACCTTGTTCTACACATAGCATGCAGTGCTGACTGCCTCTGCCCAGAATGTTAGAGGCAGCTTTGAATCAGCTAACATGGTCCGAGTAGCCTCAATAAGTGTCTTGTTCCTCCTCTCAGCAACACTATTTTGTTGAGGAGTTCTAGGAGCACTATATTGTCTGGCAATCCATTTTGTGTTACAGAATGAGTCAAGAACATGGTTCTTAACTCAGTCCCTTGATCACTTCTAATTATTTTAACCTTGTGATCAATTTGATTTTCTATTTTTTGAATAAAAGATTTTAAAGTTTCAGCTGTTTCATCTTTGGTTCTTAAAAAGAATACCAATGTAAATCTAGTAAAATCATCCACAATCACAAGGCAATATGATTTCCTTCCAATGCTCATTATACTTGTGGGACCAAATAGATCCATGTGCAATAAGTGTAATGGAGTGGTGGAGTTAACAACTTTAGATTTATGAGATGCCCTGTGTTGCTTCCCTTTCAGGCATGCAACACAGTTATCTTTGCAGAAAATTTTCTTTTTAGGCAAACCATGTACCAAGTTATTTTTAGCCAATTTATTCATTGTCTTAAAATTTACATGACACATTCGTTTATGCCGTAGTGTTGACTCATCACCATCAACTTTGGAAAGAAAGCATGATACTTCACCCATTAGGGAAGCATTGTTCATATCCAGCTTGTACATATCCCCTTTCCTAGGAGATCTAAGAAGCACCAATTCTTGAGGAATTGTCATCCCGCGTTTGAGGATAATGCACTCATGTTCTGTGAAGAGCATTTGATGCTTTTGATCACAGAACTGAGAAACACTTAAAAAGTTGTGTTCAAGCTGTTTGACAAAGTGAACTTTGTCAACTTTTAATTTTCCATTGGATATACTTCCTCCATCATAATGTTGAAATTGTTGAAGGAAAGATCCGTTTCCTGTCATGTGCCTGGAGCATCCACTATCCACAATCCAAACATTGTTATTCTTGTCATATGGATGTCCCTGCACATAAGATGAGATTATTAGTTTTGATTGGAAACCCAAGCCTTGTTGGTCTTGGGTTCTTCCAATGATAATGACATAATTGAACCAAAATTTATGCATGGGGGTTCAATGGATGTCTTTGAAGAAGAGGTTTGGGCTGCAGCATCTTCCTTGATCTTCTATTCCATCCCTTGGTTGATCATGGAGGATGAGCTTGTTGAAACTTTTGCAGCATGTCATTCTTCCGAAGCTTCTTTCTTTTCGAAAGAAGCCTTCACCACCTTTTCTTCCAAAGTAGTCTTCTTTTGGGATGGTTTCAATGGGACTCCTTTATTCTTTTGAGTCTTGACAGCTTTAGCTTCCGAAGCCATTTTCCCTTCGGAAGAAAGACCTTCTTCCGAAAGCAACCTTGATTCGGAAACAAGCTTTCCCTTTTTCATCACTTGAACCATTTGATATGGTCCAAATGAGAAACCTTCCCTGACTCCTTCATTTTTAACATTATTTGCATAATGTGTGCTAGCAGGATTGTAGTAACAATCTTTGGCCATGTGGTTTTGTAGACCACACATTATGCATGCAATGTTAATCTTTTGGGAATTTGAGGATTGCTGTTTCTTGTTCTTTTTCTCTTCATCAGCAACCTTTCCTTTTATGTTCTGATCCTTTAGTAGGACAGAAGTGTTGGTACTACACTCCTTTCCTAAATCAGAGTTTCCTACCACCTGGAATCCAGCTGAGATGAATATACCCTTTTGCTTTGGGTCTATCTTCAGCTTAGACTCAGCCACTTTCTTGGCAGTTTTTCTGGCTGCCTTAGCTATGCTTCTTCTGGATTTGGTGGTCAGGGGTTGATCATCACCGGTAGGAGTGGGTAAAATTATCTGGTTCTTCCCTGTGATAGACTTCATGGTTGCATCACTATTTGACTCATGTGAAGGTGGGTCAGCAGATGGAACCTCTTGCTCTTCAGTACTACACCTTGGTTGTCTTATAGACTCATAAGAGTGTGGTAGAGCAATTTTATTGGTTCCCAACCCACCTTTGTTTTGGTAACAAAGTTTTGAGTGAGAGGATGATGCAAGAATGGCTTGGAAGTTTTGCTCAGAAATAGCATACTTCCTGGCTTGAGCCTCAGCTGTGACAAGCTGGGCTTGAGCCTCAGACAATTTGGATATTAAATCATTTATTTGAGTCTTATAGTTTGTGTGTTCATGTTTCAATAAGGACACAGTTTTCTCCAGCTCCTCAATTTTTCTTTGATAGTCAGATTCAGCCCTTTTAAAATCAGACTTTAAAACATTTAAAGACTCAATATTGGATTTAATCTCCATATTGTAGTCCTGATACAATTCAACCTTAGCAATACAGGCAGGAGCACAGAGATGTTCATATACCTTATTGTCATCTGTTCCGGCCATGAGTGCTTGAGCAGGAGTCACATCCTGTACCATGAAGCTCCAGTCAACTTCTTGAGCCATTGCAGCTGTCTCTGTTGACTTTCCAGTGGGCTTTGGTGTAAAGGGATGTGTAGAGGCCTGTGGGGTTCCCGGATTAGACTTGGGAGCCTTGCATTCCCTTGCCAAATGACCAAGCTGGTTACAGTTGTAACATTTGGCCTTGGTTTTGTCAAACCCAAATTTGTTGTTGATTGCATTCTGGGAAATTGCCTTCCAGTTCTCTTAAAGAACTTCTTTGCTCTGTAGGTTAAGAGAGCCATTTGTTGGACTATGTCCATATATTCCACGTCATCTGGGCTGAAGCACTCTAGATCATCAAAGCAATACTGATAATCACTAGAGTGTCCACTTCCTAAGACAAAAGCACAGCTGTCCTGAAAGGAACTTTGCTGAGCTTTTGATACCTTAGAGTCTCAGGAAATATGATGTATGGCCCAGAAGAACAGGATGGCTACTGGGTGTAAGTCAGGTACTGTTGAGGTAGGGAGGGTCCTGAGCCTTCATCAACCAATAAAGCGTTGCTAGCAGGAAGACTCAAGGGTCTACTTGTCTGATTACCTCTCTTGTTTTCCATTTCCAAACGGTATCCACCAAGGATGCCATAGAGTTCGGTCATGGTGAGGGTGTTCAAATTTTCTGTTCTCTTGATGGAGACACAGTAGAACGTCCACTCATTTGGAAGGGCACTCATGAACTTTCTTGTGAGGTCTCTAAGTTCAAGAGCAATTCCCACATACTGAAGGGAAGAAATGAGATCCATGTACCTGAAGTATTGCTGGCTGACGGTCTCTACAACCATGTAGGTGAAGTTCTCGAATTGCTGCTTCAGTGAGTCCTTCTTGGAGTCATTGGAGCTGGAGTACATGTGAGCAAGTGCATCAAACAGTTCTTTGGCTGACTTGCAATGCTCAAACCCCACCATGATGGAGTTTGGAATTATAGTCATGAGAACAGTCATAGCATTCGCTGTCAATGTCCAGCTTCTTCCAGTCCTCATAAGAGTAGTCTTCAACGGCTTTCTCTATCGTGGCACCGTTTCCACCAGCCACCTTTGGCTTATACGGGCAATTGACAATAGATTGCCACATCTTGATGTCTTGATACCTGATGAAGCCTTCCATACGTCTGCTCCATGATCTGAAGTTTTTAGGGGTGATGATGGGTGCTTTAGGCATCGTCCCCATCTCTACTTCAAATTTGTTGAGGGCCATTTTGAGTGTGGTGCAAGGAGGAGTGGAAAACAGGTTGATTAGGATGGTAAGATCTCACGATCAAGAGCCTAAAATGCTCTTAAACCAATTATAGGATCGGGTTTTGTCACTTAACACTTGGATTTCTCTTAAACTCACTTATACTACACTCAAATCAGATGAAGTAGAATCTCTTTTAAGAGTTGATAATAATATAATAAGTAGCAAAGAACATAAGGAAATAATTTTCAAGGCACTTATATATATTACGTCTCAACTCAAAGTATTACAAGACTCTTACAAGCATGAAACAAGAGTTCCAATGAGAAACTATATATACTAGATCCTATAGCCGGATATACTTTGATACCAGCTGGAAACCTAAGACTAAAGCATATACTACAATGCTAAAGTTAAGGTATCTTAGATAAAGTATTATCTAAGATATGGTAGTCATGACATGTCCATGACTTACCTTTTGTCACCAACTAATGTTGGCAACTGTACTAACTGATAAAGTTAAACGGTGGAATAAAGTATGGTCAAATACATGGCTTTTGAGAAAACGCGATGCAGTATCTCAGAGGTATGTAGCGGAGTGTCAGGGAGACCATACTTATGTCCACTGGATAATAGTAGTGTCTTCCGAAGGTAAGTTGGCTTCGGAAGAACAACTTCTTCCAAAGCCACTTATACTTCAGAAGAGGCTTCTATACTTCCGAGGCTTGAGGACGTCTTTCATACTTCGGAAGTTGACTTCTGATCTTTCAGTCTAAGTCTTGATCTTCGGAAGTGAATACTTTGTCTTCGGAAGTTGGAGTTTTCCTTCGAAAGTTGATCATACACTTTGTCTTCGAAAGAGCTCCTTTTGCTTCGGAAGTTCCACACTTAGCATCGGAAGTCCTTTATTAGGTGCACCAAAAAGTCTAAGTGATTTGGTTTTGGTTGCACCAGCCTTACTAGATCCAATAGTTAGTTTCTGCCTAATTTCGCTGCTAATTTCGCTGCAAGATCAGCAGATTCGCTGTTATTTTCGCCAGCAGTTTCGCTACAGTTTCGCTGGTAGTTTCGCTAGCAGTTTCACTGTCAACTTCGTTGCCACTTTCGCCTAACTTCCATTTGAAATTCAAGTCTGCGAATCTACCTGCGAAACTATAGTTCCGCTGGAAGATCCATAGTTTCGCTGGACGACTGCATAATTTCACTGGATTAAGATTCAATTTCGCAGAACGGGCTGAAATTACGAATTAACCCATTTTTAACCAAAAACTTCAATATTTTCACTCAAAACCTTGGTTTATCATCCATGAAGCTATATCTAAGATTTTTACATGTTTTCTTACACAAAAACATGAGTTTTGGATGATCCTTTGCCACTTTCAAAACCCCCAAACCCTAGAATCCGGGTTTAATCTAAAGAAACGATTAAATGATGTTTCTTATCTGGATTCTTGGTATTTTCTTGTTGTTTGGATGTCCACAAACACCGATCTTCAATCTCTTGATCAACCGAGCCTTGAATCTTCACCTCCTCTCTACCTTCTCTCTCTACACTCTCTCTCTAGAAGATGGGTGTTGAATTGCAAATGAGAGTGGCTCAAGCTTATCCGTTTATATATACAGAGCGTTCCCGGGAACTTAAATTCGTAGAACACATAACCCGAAAGGTTAACTAGGTCTGTAACCCATTTCCATCTTATTTATATTAAATAATCCCGTCTAAGCCTATTATTATTAGTTGACTCGTTTTCACTTTATTTTGGGCGTTACAAGTCCACCCCCTTATTTAGGTTTCGTCCTCGAAACCTGTAAGTCATTAAAAAACTGAGGATAAAGTTGTCTCATCTCCTCCTCAGTTTCCCAAGTGGACTCTGATCCCTTCCTGTGCTTTCATTGTACACGCACAAATGGAACCTTTTTTATTTCTTAGCCTCTTCTCCTTGCGGTCAATGATCGCCACTGGTTGCTCCACATAATTGTGTCGTTCATCCACTTAAATATCCTCCATGGAACCACCATATCCTCATCGGCCAAACACTTTCTCAAATGAGATACGTGGAATGTCGGATGAATTCCACTTAACTCACTGGGCAACTCCAACCTATAGGCCACCTCTCCTACTCGAGAAATGATTCGGAAAGGCCTTATGTATCTCGGGCTCAACTTGCTCCGCATTCTAAACTGAATGATGCCCTTCCAAGGTAAGACTTTCAATATAACTCTATCACCCACCTTGAACTCAATCGGTCTACGTCTCTTGTCGGCGTACGGTGCCTTAGCTACAGGCTGGGCACCGGGTATCAAGTCGATCTTAAACTCGATCTCGCGGTCCGGTGGCACACCTGGTAAATCTTTTGGAAACACGTCCAGAAAGTCACAAACAACCGATACATCAGACAGTTGTGGTATTGACGTATCCACATCCTTCACATAGGCCAAATAGGCGCTACATCCACGTCTAATGCACTTCCCTGCCACCGCCATCGAAATCACCTACGGAATCGTAGTGACTCGGTCACCGAAGATCGTCACCGAACTCCCGTTGGGCGCTGTCAATCGGATCATCTTCTTGTGACTCACAATGTTCGCCTCGTAGTCCGCCAACCAATCCATTCCTAGGACTACATCGAACCCGCCTAAGGTCATCACAAACAGTCTAGCAGGAAAGTTATGACCTTCTAGCTCTATGGCACAACCTTCTATCAGATCAGAAATCCTGGTAGACTTACCTATGGCAGTTTCTACATCGAAGGGCTCCTCAATACATCTACCCCTAATGGGCATCTTAGCACAAAAGGCAGCAGAAATGAAACTCCTACTAGCACCGGAATCAAATAACACTGACGCAAGAGTTTGGTTCATAAGTAACATACCTGATACGACATCGGGGTTCGCCCTTGCCTCCTCTCGGGTCATCGTGAAAGCTCTGGCGCTTGCTTTCTGCCCTTTGGTTTTGGTCGTCTTCTTCGCTCCAAAACTCTCAGCCCTTGGCTTCTTGCATTACCTGCTCCTGTGATCCTCTCCACCACAGTTAAAACATCTGGCCACACGACAATCTTTTGCTATATGCCCCGTTCTACCACCCTTGATGCATATATTCGATCCCCACCTACATTCTCTGGTATGCGCCTTTCCACATTTGCCACACCTCTTCGACCCCGCACTGGCTGTGACCACACACCGGTCATCCGCTCGTGCACTTTTGTTGTTTGCCAGAGCACCACCCCATCCAAACCACTTCCCGTTCCAGTTCCTATCACTAGCACCTTTCTTGCTCAGCTCAGCCACCACTACCTCCCTTTCATCATACAGTCTTACCACAAAATCAACCACCGACCTGAACATACCTGGCTGAGCGGCGATCATGTGCTTATGGATGTCCGCCTGCAAACCCTGAATATACTTCTTGATCTTTCGTGATGCGGGAGTCACTTGATCCGGAACCAGCCATGCCATCTCGTTGAACTTGGTGGTGTACTGCTGGTGTGTCATGGTTCCCACCTACAACTGGAGGAACTCCCTCTCCACCTTGTCCAACTCCCGCTGAGGACAGAACTCCTCAATCACCAACTTTTTCAACTCTGCCCACTTCATCCATCCAATAGCTCTGCTACCCTCAGCCTGGACAATATTGTCCCACCAACACAAGGCCGATTCCACAAAGGAATGGGTGGCAAACTTCACTTTCTGATTTTCCTTGCTCTCGCTGATATCGAGCACAGCCTCCATCTCTCGCACCCACCGATGGGCAGCAGCAGCGGTGCCCTTGCCAGTGAAAGTTGGGGGCCTGCATCTTTGAAATGCCCTATAGTTACAGCCTCAAGTTATTTCGGGCACAACCTCCTCTTCCTCCTCATTATCAGAGACAACCGTCTCAGTGTCGGGTTACTCCCTTTCTCCTGTAGGCCTATTCCTTTCCTTCTTCTCCCCTTCCCTCACAGCCTTAATCACCTCGGTCACCACAGATGGTAGCATCGTCTGCATGACTTGATGAACCTCCTCGACCACAGCCTCTTTCACTGAGGCCTTTAGATTGGCACTCTCGTCCCCACCTTCAAAATGTAGGGTCTCGGGCTCTTCATGAGCCATCTCAGTAGCCTTAGCTCTTCCTCTCATGACCCGTGGTCCAGCACCACGTCCACCACGACCTCCTCCTCGCGAAGCCTTTGACGATCAACCTCTAGCCATTCTCTAAACACACTATAAGATCCAAACACCAACACGGTCATTCAACGTGTTAGCTTAGTTTATGTCAAGTATAGTGAGTCCCTAATTAAAGTGGCTAGTTGTGATTAGCCACTTAATTTTATCTTCATACCCCAAGCATTTCTTATCCTGACTACATCAGTATCTAAATCTACTAAAGGCACATAAACCACATAACATGCACACATAATACCGGTTAACGTACAGAAAGTACCTGATGGCACGTAGCTACTCGGACTGGCATCCTTCCATTTTGTCCCATTCTCACTTTAAGTTTAGGGTTTTGAAAATATACCTAATTCTTTTAAACTTAGGTTTTGATACCAACTTGTAAGGCCCCGTTCCCGGGATGCTCACAGTTGGACGATCATCGCACATAAAACATAAAATATACATTTAAATCTTTGAAAAACATCATAGCATAATAACTTAAAACCATTTCATATATTAATGACTGCTCTTGCAAAATAATACATCATTATTAACAGTTACCAAATATTATCGTTTGCATTACATCACAAAAACGTCATAATTATACAAATGGATGCCATCCAAAATGCCATGTACTTGCACGTGCCATCCTCAGCAACATTCACCTGCCAACTGGAAAATTCATAAAAGTCAGCGTTGCTGAGTGAGTTCTAGTTTTAAAATAAAATACTTGAATTTTGCTTAAAACTGTTTGTTACTTTCATTCGCGATCATACATCATACGTACACATAGATAATTTTATTATAATCTTTCATCATTATTCGCCATCGTACGTTATTCCTTATCATTCATTCATTCTTTTTCGTATCATTCATTCTGTACCTACATCATTAACCTTTACATTCATTCGGACCAATGCCACGTGCTACACCCCACTGTAATGCATAAAGTGGGTACTGGGTCGAAGTATATAAATAGACTCCCATACTTTGTGCCCAGTGGACTGACTACAGTACTGGGGTAAGCGTCAAGAACCCCAGTGGTAGCTAACCCACACACAATTGAGCTAACACCCTTCGTTAGGTGTGAACCTCTTTTCATTTTCTTGCAAGACTTTCCATTCATTCTTTCATTCCTGCATGCATTCATTCGTTCTTTATGTTCCACTTTTCATCATCATTAACATCTGCTTTTCATTACATAATACTTTACGTTCATCATTATAATCACACCTCGTAAAGCTACACAATAATAGGTAAGGAACATAAAGAAAACATAACTTATACATACATAACATCATCACACATCATCATATAATCATCACACATCATCCACTAACATACACATACACATACATAACAAGTACAACTCATAACAGAACATAACCGACCCTCCGCGGGACAGAGGGGGTTCGGGGGCGGCAACCCCTGACAGCGGGGTCCTAGGCTCAGCAGCCCCTAGTGGGGTCCAAGGGGCAACGTGCAAAAATTTTATTTTTAAACATTCATACAGAACATTTTGTTATAGAAAAATCGATCTTCCTATTAAAACCTGTTTAAATCATGGTCATTTAAATCGTATATTTAGTACGCAGTTCCAGCCCAAACATGTTTAAAACCTTAAAAATTGAGGATCTAGAACTAACCAGGACTCAATGAGTAGCTTCTCAATTAAGATTTCTAAGCAAGGGTCACACTACGCACCCTGCAGATAAGTTAACACTCAAAGAGGTTAATTTCTGCCTAATTTCGCTGCTAATTTTGCTGCAAGATCAGTAGATTCGCTGTTAGTTTCGCCAGCAGTTTCGCTGCCAGTTTTGTTGCCAGTTTCGCTGGCACTTTTGCTGGCATCTTTGTTGCTAGTTTCCCCCAACTTTTGTTGGAAATTAAAGTCTGTGATTCTACCTGCGAACATACAATTTCGTAGAACGGGTTGAAATTACGAATCAACCTATTTTTAACCCAAAACTTCAATCTTTTACACCCAAAACCTTGGTTTATCATCCATGAAGCGATATCTAAGCTTTTTACATGTTTTATTACACAAAAACGTGAGTTTTGGACGATTCTTTGCCACTTTCAAAACCCCCATACCCAAGAATCCAGGTTTAATATAAAGAAACGAATAAATCATGTTTCTTACCTGGATTTTTGGCCTTTTCTTATTGTTTGGATGTAACAGACACCGATCTTCAATCTCTTGATCAACCGAGCCTTGAATCTTCACCACCTCTCTACTTTCTCTCTCTACTTTCTCTCTCTCCACTCTCTCTCTAGAAGTTAGGTGTTAAGTTGCAAATGAAAGTGGCTCAAGCTGATCCGTTTATATATACCGAGCGTTCCCGGGAACTTAAACTCGTCGAACACATAACCCGAAAGGTTAACTCGGTCTATAACCCATTTCTATCTTATTTATATTAAATAATCCAGTCTAAGCCCATCATTTTTAATTGGCTTGTTTTGACTTTATTTCGGGCGTTACACTTCGGAAGACTTCACTTTTGGCTTCGGAAGATGTTGGTCTTGGCTTCGGAAGATTTCATACTTAGAATATTTTCTAGTGTAGAGTATGAAACTTCCGAAGCAACTTCTACTTTGAACTACGTGCATGCATGCAGGAAGGACTTGGGTTGTGTTTGGGTGCATCAATGTTTCATTAAACCTTACAAATTTTGTTGTTCTATATTTTTCTATCCATTACAAAACATCCATTTTCAAGGCTTGAGTAAGGATGGAGTATGCTTTGAGATCAATCTTCATTTTCTTGTAGTCATCATCATCAAGATTGAAGCTTGGATCTTTAATGGAAATTCTTGTTGTCTTGTATTGTGCAGCTTGATCAGCTGTGAGTGACACAGGGATGTAATTTCCTTTGCGTATTGAAATCCAATAATCAGGATCTACACCTGTAATATAATTCATAAACCGTAATTTCCATTGCTTGAACTCAGATTTATGTTTAAGCATAGGCGGTTTAGAAGCATGACCAAGTTCAGAATAATTAAATGAATCCATTATAATAAGCATGTTTTAGAAAGTTTGAATAGGACTAGATTAACTTTAAGTCCAACTAGTTCAAACAGTCAAAAGTCACGGTTTTTCTTGAATGGTTTCTTCGAGTACTATAGCAGCAGCACATTAGTCTAATGAACAGTTCACAGTTACAATATTTTTTGTTGATTTTAGGTTAGAAATCTTTGATGATGAAGATGACTTGTTTTATTTTTTTGAAAGTTCCCTATTCTGATATGTTTTTTTGTCTTTGGTTTAGATGAGTAGTAAAGAATGTCTATGTTTTAGCAGATTTTCAGCATGAATACATATTAGCAGTCGAAGAACATGCTAATAGTAACTCAAATCACCAGATCAATCGGGTTTCGTTTAGATCTGGACAGATATAAAGTGAATCCGAGAGCCAGAGCTCTGATACCAATTGATTGGGTGGTCGGAATGATATTCTCTGTAGATGTGAATCAACAAGGATCAAATAAGATGATTGAGTCAGTGATTGTGTAACGGAAATACACAAAACACAGATCATTGAATGCTGAACATACTCATAAATGCTTTGTATCAATGATGCTAAAACAAGTTACAGCGAATGCTACGGTTTTAGCAATAATAAGTAACTTGACACCTCTGTTACATAAGACAATCGAATATTGTAATATTCTAGTTGTCTATTCTATTTAAAGGCTAACAAAAGGCCTATAAAAATGAATAATCTACCTTGAATCTATAGATCAGATGTATAATCTAAGTACAAAGCTAATCAGCATTTCTGCTGTTCATCCGCACTGACTAATGCGGATGTCATGTTCTTCATCAACAATTATTTCTTCAACATTAGTGTTTGGTCATCGGCATTGACAAATACGGATGAACAAACACTTAGCGCATCTCTCTTCTGAACATTTGCATTAGTTAATGTGGAAGAACATATACTTAATAACATTTTTTTTGACCATCCGCATTTGTCTATGCGGATAAACAAATACTTGTCAACATTTGTTCTTGGTCATCCACATAAACAAATGCGGATAGCCAACACTTGTCTTCTGTTTAGTCTTCAACCATATTTCTTTTTGGACTTATGGGATCTTAGACTTGTGGGATTATACCAGCAGAAAAACCACCAACCACTTCTTAAATTGGCAAGTATGATCCTTTCAGGGTCAAAAACTTACCATTTGTGACCCGGCCCTTCCAGTAATGTAACCTCCAGCATCTCCTCAAAAAGCAACTGGCCCTCCATCAATCTTCTAATAATTTTGAAGTAAAAAGCCATTGCCTGTCATGTGACTGGAACAGACACTATTAATGATCAATACATTCCTATTGGTCTGAAGCTATTCCTGCACAAAAAGAGATAGTTACTTACATTTGGAAACCGAAGCCTTGCTGGTCTTGGGCTTGTCAAAGTGAATTGAAGACAATGTAATAGTGATTGATCCTATGTTCAAGTTTTGAGGATCATGAGTTGTTTTTGAGGAAGAACTTTCAGTTAAATGGTATTCTTTTGTCTTCCACACAACCTTTGGAAACTTAGATTGACCTTCAATACTTCAGAAGTTTTGATAACTTTGGAAGTTTTGGAGACTGGACCTTCGGAAGATCTAGCTATCACTACAGCAGGCTTCAGTACTTGGGAAGCATTTCTTTCTTTCGAGACGAACTTTTCTTCCGAAGGCAAGTTTTCACTTGTCTTTTTCTTCACTTTGGAGCTTTTAAAAGGAAAAGATTTTCCTTCCGAAGCTGGCTTCTTCTTGATCTTCTTAGGAATCTTCTTCTTGATCATATGGATAGTACTTTTAGGATTTTAAAGGCAATCCTTAGCAAGATAAGAAGTACTACCACAAATGATGTAGTCAATTTTTTATCTTCCAAGAACTTATTTTGGGAGGAAGGCTGAACTTGATCACTTTCCATCTCCATCTTCATCTTTTCAGATGATGTAGAAAGCTTCTTATGGTGAGGCCTTCTTCTTGGTGCAGGGATGACGAGCAAGCTTCTTATGATGTAGCAAGCTTCTTTGGATGGTTCAGGTTGTGTAGCAATGGTACACAACTGATCAGCCTTCTTCTTGGTGCTGGGTGTTGGGTTTTGTAACATGTTATTCAAAGCTAGTTTAACCATTTAAACTTCAAAAATGCAGCGGATATAAGCGGTTAAAAGGTGTTTAACAATCTGAAAATTTGAACCATATTAACCCAAAACAAAACCCAAGAACAAGGATCATATGTATGTGAAATAAAATGCTATCAAAACAAAAAGAACAACCATAGGGTGTTCTTGAAACTACCTTTCAAGAAAAAGATGATGTGGTATGGATGAGAAGAAGATGATGATGCTTCTTGGATATATAGCCTCCAAAAGTGAAGTCCTCAAGCTTGTATACCCACAAGCCTTAGCAAACACCAAACTTGTTAGGTAGTTTGACACCAAATCTATCCTTATTTTTGCAAATCCGAAATCAGCAAAGCCAAAAACGAGTTTTTCAGCCTACAAAATCGATTTTTAGCCAAGAAGAGAGAGAGAGAGAGAGAGAGAGAGAGAGAGAGAGAGAGAGAGAAGACCTTTGTTTGTGTGTGTAAGAGAGAGTGTTAGGAGAAGGAGGGCAAGAAACATTAAGTCTTGTATAAAACCAAGACAAAGAGGTTCCCCATGCCCAAAGGGGCGGCCGAATGGACCCATTTTAAAATGGGTTCCCTCCCATTTTATTTTATAAAGCTTGCACTCTTTTAACTAAAAGATTTATAAAATTAAAACCTCTTTTAATTTTATAACATTAACATACTATTATTTGATATTATTTAACTCACTTAAATAATGAAACAAATAATTTCTCATGAACAAATTATCCATACAATGTTGTTCTATTACAAAAGCAACATTTTAGAAACCCATTTTTTAAATTGGTGTTAATATTTTTTGTATGATCTCGTCAACAAATAAATATTTATTGGTGTTTGATTTGCTTGTTATTGGGTATGACCCGACTTGGATCATAGCGTACTAACCACATCAATCTTGTATGTGTCTTGGGCATATAAGATCTAATGATCTCCCACTTGCACAAGATTCATAGAAGATTGATGCAAGCAGTAAATACCGCCTAACAACGGTTCACTACCCTTAATACGTATGACTAAGTGCCATTCAATAACATCATCCCCTTCAAGTACCTTACTCGAATAGTTTTAAGTGAATCAATCATGTATCCTTTTGTCACAGATGTCATGTTAAATCCTAGAGACATAGAATGATCATTCTCCATTGATTTAACTTTACCAAGCCTTAGACATCTTACTCTCAACGAATAAGAGGGACAAATCCCATCTTGACTACATACGTCTCTCATAATTACCTTGTATTATACCTGGACTCGGACTTATGTACTGCCATGTTTCAGAACAGCGAAGAACTAAGTCAAAGTATAATATTCGGTAAATATCAAGACCCAATATGTTTCTCAGGTCAGAGGATACCAAATGATATTCGCCTTTACTCAATATTACTTATGATCAATCAGGAAGATTCCATGTAGTAATATTTGAGATGCAGGTCAGTCCAATATTTGTATCCCATAAATTTCTATGAACTTTGGCAGCAAACTTTTGCTCTATATTCATCCATATGAATATCTACCAATCCAAGTTCATAATAGTCTTACCATCATACATGTTCCCACAAGTATGAACGACTACGGATGTTCTGAGTAAATGATTTACTCATGGATTTTAAACATGCAAAATAGGAATATTAGTTGAATCATTATAACCACATAATTTATTCAAGTAATAAAGGGTTACAATATCTAAATACAAAAAATAAAGATCAAATCCAGTCACTAGAATATTGAAGTCCCATGGCACAAGTATGACTTTCATGCTTTGTCTTTTCAAGAAGCTTCATGAGTGGATCCGTAATGTTTTGATCCATGTGAACTTTGCGAATACATATCTCTCCCTTCTCAACTTCATCCCTTATGTAGTTGAATCTCCATTCAATGTGCCTAGTCTTTTGATGTGCACGGGGTTCCTTGATTGGAGCAATCGCACCCTCGTTATAACAAAGAATTTCTAGGGGGTCCTGAATGGAAGGGACCACCCCTAGATTGGCAATGATATTCTTTAACCATGCAACTTCCTGAGTTGCTAATGAAGAGGCGATGTATTCTGACTTTGTAGTTGATAATGCCACCACATCTTGCTTAGAGCTCTTCCAAGAGATTGCTCCTCCATTCAAGATGAAAATGTACCCCGATTGTGATCGTGAATCATCCAAATCAATTTGCAAACTCGCATCCGTGTAACCCTTTACTACGAGTTCCTCCTCACCAGATCCATAGATTAGGAACATATCTTTGGTCCTCCATAGGTACTTAAGTATGTTCTTAACAGCCATCCAATGACTGTTTCCAGGATTTTCTTGGTTTCGGCTTGTCATGCTCAAGGCGCATGACACGTCTGGCCTAGTGCATATCATTGTATACATGATGGATCCTATGGCAGATGCATACAGGATCCCCTTCATTTTGTCTTGCTCATCCTTTGAGCTTGGACATTGAGTCTTACTCAATATCGTTCCTCTTTGGATAGGTACTGTACATTTCTTAGAGTTTTCCATCTTGAACCTTTTCAAGATCTTATCAATGTATGCACTTTGGTTTAAACCTATCAACCACCTTGATCTATCCCTATAGATCTTTGTTTCCAAAATATAGGCGGCTTCACCAAGATCCATAATGGAGAAACAGCTTCCAAGCCAGGCTTTTACACCTTCCAAGGTTGGAATGTTATTTCCAAATAGTAGAATGTCATCGACATACAATACTAGGAAAGTGATGATGCTCCCACTAGCTTGCTTATATACACATGCTTCATCAGCGTTTTTGATGAACCCAAATTTGATTATCTCTTCATCAAAACGGTGATTCCAACTTCTTGATGCTTGCTTCAATCCATAGATTAATTTCTTTAACTTGCATACTTTGTTAGGATGTTTTTGATCGACAAAAACTTCAGGCTGAACCATATAGACATCTTCCTCAAGATATCCATATAGAAAAGCGGTTTTGACATCCATTTGCCAAATCTCATAATCATAATGAGCAGCTATGGCAAATAATAATATCCTAATAGACTTTAGCATTGCAACTGGTGAGAATGTCTCATCATAATCAACCCCTTGAGTTTGAGTGAAACCTTTTGCTACAAGTCTAGCTTTATAAGTATCCAAGTTTCCATGCATATCGGTTTTATTCATGAAAACCCACTTACTTCCAACAATCTTGGAGTTAAGAGGTGGCTCAACCAAGTCCCATACTTGGTTGTCATACATGGATTGCATCTCAACGTTCATGGCTTCAAGTTATTTGTCACAATCAAAATTTGACATTGCATCACGATAAGTGGTTGGTTCATCGGAATCTACCACATAGCATCCATCTACGAAAAATCCATATCTTTCAGGTGGATTACTAGTTCTACCAGATCTACGAATGTTTTGTGTGTATTGATCAACTATTTGATCACCCTCAACATCCTCATGTTGAGTGCTAGTGTCAACCAAACGTGTATCGGTTTGTGGTTCTTGATCATCCTGAAGATCCACTGTTTTATTGTTAGTTCCTTCCATAAGGAACTTAGCTTCTAAGAACTCAGCCTTCTTGACAACAAATTCCTTTTGTTCCAATGAATCATAGAAATAATATCCCATAGAATCTCTAGGATATCCAATGAAGATACACTTAGTGAAACGGCTTTCTAACTTGTTAGAGGTGGGAGTCTTAACATAAGCCTCACAACCCCATACCTTTAAATATGATAGTGATGGAACCCTTCCATGCCATATTTCTAAAGGTGTCTTTTCCACTTTCTTGGTTGGGGCCATATTTAAAAGATGGCCTGCTAAAGCAAAGCGAAACCCCAAAATGATAGAGGCAATGAGCTTCTAGCCATCATAGATCGAACCATATCCAATAGAGTTTGATTTCTCCTCTCGGACACACCATTGTGTTGTGGTGTTCCAGGTGGAGATAGTTGTGAGACGATACCACAACTTCTTAGATGATCTCTAAAAGCATTACTTAGGTATTTACCTCCTCTATCGGTGCGGAGAATTTTTATTTTCTTGTTGAGTTGATTTTCTACTTCATTCTGGAAGATTTTGAACATTTCAAAAGCTTCATCTTTGTGTCTTAACAAGTACACATAACCATATCGACTATAGTCGTCGGTAAAGGTAATGAAGTATCTTTCATTGTACCTAGTCATTGGTTTAAAAGGACCACATACATCCGAATGTATGATTCTTAATAAACTTTTGCCCTTTTGGTTTTACCACTAAAAGGTGCCTTAGTCATTTTACCTTATAAACAAGATTCACATACATCAAATGAATCATCTTCACTTGCTTTTAAAGACCGTTCTTTTGAAGTGTTTGTATGCGCTTCTTGTTTATATGACCAAGACGGCAATGCCAAAGATAGGTATCACTCAAATCCAAGTTGAGTTTCTTTGTGGTGGTTTGGTACAATTAGCTATCATATAATGTGTTTTCACGAACCAATTCATAAATACCATTAATAGGAATAGTTTTAAAATAAAATATGTCATTTAAAGAAACATGAATTTCATTTTCATTAAACGTCATAACATAACCATATTGTCTTAATTGGGAAACTGAAATTATGTTCCTAGTCAAACTAGGAGCATACAAAACATTGTTCAAAATTGCTTCCAAACCATTTGGAAGCTTCAAGATGTAGTCCCCTCGGTCTTCAACTTGAACTTTAGCCCCATTCCCATGTAGAGGCTAACATCCCCTTTCTTGAAGTCCTTACTTCTTTTGAACCCCTGCAAAACTTGCAAATGTGAGTTCCACAACCGATATCCAATACCCATGTGTTAGAGGATATTAAATTTAGATCAATATGAATCATGAAAATTGTACCTAAGGTTTGCCCGACATCCCTCTTAGCTTGCAACTCTTTGAGATGGACCGGACAATTTCATGCCCAATGTCCAATCTCCCCACACTTAAAGCATGGGTCATTCGAAGCAACCTTTTGCTTCTTCTTCGCTGGTTTTGGTGGTGGCGCTTTTACCACTCCGTTTCCCTTTCCCCTAACGTGCCCTATACCCTTGGCAATTGTTCCCACCTTCATTGATGCTGAGAACGGGTAAAACCTTTTTACCCATGGCCGCCTCGGCAGTTTTGAGCATAGAGTGAAGCTCACTTATGTTCTTGTCCCACCCGTTCATGTTATAATTCATGACAAAGTTGTCAAACCTTTTTGACAAAGAGTTGAAGATCAAATCTGTAGCCAACTCTTTCGAGACGGGACAATTCAGCCTTTCGAGGCGGTCAATGTGGCTTTTCATCTTAAGTACATAAGATGAAACAGATTGAGTGTCATCCATACGACATGCATGGAGTGCTCGAACCGTTTCAAAGCGCTCTACCCTTGCTTGTTGTTGGAACGTTTCCTTCAACTGGGTAATCATGTCATACGCTCCATGATGTTCATACTCCTTTTGGAGATCTGGAGTCATACTTGCCAACATGAGGCAAGACACTTGACTGAGTCCTCAGTGTATTTCACCCAATTATTATAGGCCTCCTCATCCTCCTCATTTGGTTGATCGGGAATCGGATCGTCTAAAATATATGATCGTTTATCTTGCTTGAGAACAATTCTCAAGTTTCGAAACCAATCTATAAAGTTATTATGGTTTAGACGCTCCTTTTGGAGAATGGTCCTAAGTGATAGTGAGTGAGCGGACGGGATATCATTATTTTCATTGTTGTTGGTGGCCATCTACAAAATTTAACAAAGTTCAATTTTAGTATTTTCGATATTATCATATTTTAATAATTAAAGCCCTTTTTATGTGTCTTACACAATTTTAATACTCTAAAATCCAACATTCCATTTAAATAGTGGTTAGGTGACCTTTATCCTATTATTTAAATCAACAAGGTAGTCAACGTTTTGACAATTGCAACCCTTTGCAACTTCTAGGGTATGGGATCGACTTAAACATCATATGTGTGGTCGGCACGTTTATCCCATCAACACCTTTGTAAACCACATTGTAGGTTATCCATTAAACATGGTTTGCAAATCAAGTTACCCTACTTACACACACATTTGAGTTTTCCAACATAAGTGGTTAGGTGACCTTTATCCCACAAATATGGTATCCCCACCTCAAATCACAAGTTTCCTCAAAATGGTTAGGTGACCTTTATCCCATTAAGAGTTTCCAAGTGACTCAAGTTGTGACAACCGACCTCCAGGTTGTTACCCTAACCCTAGATTACTTGCATCATTATCCATGTTATGAGTGCTAATAATTGAAACTATCCAACCCTACTATGAAATTGGAAACAATCCTACTATTTGATGTAAATTATGATTTCATGTGATTTTAATTATTGACTTTTAACCAATTTAGGTTTCTACTTTTTTTAAAAATTAGTGTTCCGGGAATGTCAACTAGTCACCCTTACAAAATTAAACTTAAGAGAAGGCAATTAATATGTTAGCATACACACTCACACTTACATAATTTCGGCCATGCATGCATGGGCATGCATTAGATACCTCAATTCACCTTCCACTAAATAATACATAATACCCAATACTACAAAATTACACTACACAATATAAATTACAATTAAAATTAAATCAAAAACCCTTCCCCACTACCCTCCAAGAACGGCCGCCCCCCCTCACCACTCTCCTCTCCTCTTCACCACCACCCTACACACCCACTCATCTTTCATGCATCTCTCTCCCTCTCTCCCTTAATTCGAATCAGCTGAACCAAAACACACACACACATCTCACAACACTCTCCAACAATTCTCTCTAGTCTTGTGAAGAAAATTCGAAGACCACACCAAGATCCATTCGGCCAAGAGCAAAACCGCAAAGGAGTGGCCTTATTTGCAAGATTTGGTCACACAACCGTACTTGTTCCACCTTTCCAGCCTTAGTTTTAGTTTCTCCATTCAAGTCCAAGGAGTTTCAAGCCATTCACGGCCATAAACACCTTCTAAACCGTGAGTTACATCGAGTGTAAGCTCATGTTGTCGGTTTTGTGACATTTCTCTTGTTTTCTTCATTTATCATCTAAGAACCGTGTATTTCCTTGTTGTAGCAGAAACATCTCACCATCATCTCATTCTTAAGGAGTTCCCAACGTTCTTGAAGGTAAACTTCATGTTATGTTAGTTATTTTTGAGGTGGAAACCGATTTCCACCATGAAAACCCTCATTTTGAGTGTTTTGACATCATCTAACTTGTGAAAGCTTAAACTCTTGTAAACCAAACTTGTGACCTGCATTTTTATGACTTAATGGACTCCCAAGAACCTGTTTTTTAAAAGTTCCAAGTGGCTACATACTCAAATCCACGGTTGATACATGGATTTCACCTTGAAACCCTCCTTTCTACAAGTAACAACACCCTCTTGAGCATTTGTTTGAAAAATCCTTTTAACCAAGACCCATAACCTACTCATGAACGACTTAATGACACCTTAATAATCTGTTTATGAAGTTAAACGAAGTGTTGGTAACATTTAAACTCAAGTTAAGATGGTTTACACTAGTGTAATTGTCGGTTATGGCATTTTCTACATATTGAAGCATATGGATGTATAGATCAACTAGGCAACATGTTGGGACTCAAATTACAGTAGGTTTTGGTGAATATTAGAAGTGTTAGCAATGTTTAATCTCTGGAATAAAGGACATGTTGTGATTTACCCTCTTTTAGTCACTTTCGGGACCCGAAAACATGGTAAAATGACTTAAAAATAGTAAGAATACAAATTTAACATTCTTGAAAAGTATTCCAGGCTTAAAAATGATAAATAAATTACTCTGGAGTCAATGGATAATTTAAATGGTCAAAGACACAAATAAATGACATTTTAACTAAAAACGGGTACAAACCGAGCATCGTTTTTGAGAAAAATCCATAAAACTAAGGATTCAAAACTAAGATTTATAAAAATCATATGATTTCAGTAAGATAAGTAATAAAGGACTTAAAGGATTTAAAAATTCGGTCAAATGAGCTTTAAATGGTCAAACCCGGTCAAAACCGCGTATTAACGGGTCAAACGTAAAAACAAGATTTCCAACTATAAAAGGCCAATTTACACAATTTAAGAACTTAAAAATTTATAAAGAAATCTTTTGAGAAAATACCTACTGGTCCAAGATTTAAATATATGAAAACTCCAAATTACTGTTAAAACTATCCGGCTTTTACCGTAACCGGGAGCGTTAAACGCGCAGTTTTTAAATCGAACCCGTAGACTAAAGTTTTGAAGCACTTACTCCATAATAATCATAATATGACTCTAATAATTTGATTTTTGGATTTAAAAGACATAAAAGGCAAGAAACTAAACTTAAGGGTAGAAACTGTCAATTTTGAAACTTGAGGGACTAAACTGTAAAATTTTTCCAAACCTTATAACCGACTTCCAGGAAGCTAATAAACACTTGAACAACAAAATCTCTTAATATACTTAATCTAATGAAGTGAAACCCCCCCCCCCCCATTTTCATGAAGACGCCTTGACTTGCCATAAAAGGAAACTTTTTATACAAACCTTCACGAAACCAAAGCCTTACCCAATAGCTAAACTCTTGACATCAATGTTGCATTTTGAATGATTTTAGGGCAGTAGCTTATTGCTTAATATGTACATGTTAGGGTGCTAGACTTGTGACACTTCCCGACACACCAAGAGACTTTGATTTGGAAACCTAAGGTGAGTTCTAGTGATCCCCCTTTTTACTATTGTTTTGGGATGAAACATGCTCTACTTTTTATGAACTATGATTGTGCTTTATTTGATGATACTATGTGGGATTTGTGGTTACCTGCTGATTCTTATATCATGATCATTAATTCTTTCATGAACCGCTTGATTTATATGGATAGATCTATTTGGGGAATCCCCCACACACAGTGGCTTCCGTTCCAGGAAGGTTACCCCACTGAGATCCTGAGGGATCGTTGTGGCATGTAACAAGTTTTGTTAAGATTCTATGGTGAACCATCCGGGCAGGTAGGGTTCACTGGTTTGGGGCTCAGTTTCTTCCTTCGGGAATATCCGGTAAAACACAACTTTAGAAGAGGCTAACCGGGACTGAGTGCAGGGTTGATTATGATTTTTATTTTTCCCACGATGATAAACAATGATTATTTTCTTTTAATCAAAGAAGGATTTATTAAGTCCTTTTGTTTTTAAACTTTAAGCACTTGAATTCACCAACTTTTTAGTTGACACAATTTTCTTTTGAGCATGTTTCAGGTAATATATGAAGAGATCCTAGCTGTTGTGAAGACCTAGTCTTATCCCCGTGACATGGCATTGGCTTATTTCCTTGATGAAACAATTGAACAATTTATATTTTGTGTTGAACAAGTACAATTTCATTTTATGGATGATTGTAAAACTTATTTGGGGCTTTATGTGTCTCTAGCCCTGTTACCTTTTTAAAACATTAATGCCATGTGATTTTCTCTCCTTTGAGCTCTTATAATGGTTTGTTTCCGCTGCCATATGTTGTTGCTAGTCTGTGACGTCCCACCCTATCTGGGCCCGGGGTGTGACAAATTGGTATCAGAGCCAAAGGTTATAGAGAAGTCTGGAATGCCATAGTAGACCCTAGGCTACAACCCTAATACCCTAGGACTGTCCTTGTGGGAAGTGTTGGGATGATCGGGTTGGGTAAATTGATGATTACACTTGATCAACGTAATCATGAATTTACCGGACGCGTAATTTCCATCACTGATCTTTAGGTTATGGTTGGACTTTTTTTTTCGGGTTTATATTGATGATTTGAAACTAATTTTTAATAAGGGGATTTAAATGATTTTTATGATGAACTATGTTATCCGATACTACTTGAAGAAACTATTGATCTGGGCAAAACAGACAGCTATATGTTGGAATAACAGATACTATTGCCATCACTACTATTATTAGTACTATTATGTAAATCATGAGCTATGAGAAACCAAATTACTCATGATGTATTTCTTACAGGATAACGTCAATGGCTGATAAAGGAAAGGCGCCTGCTCACCCCGACACTGAGACCGCTCCTACCGGAAACCTGAGGAGAGAGAAGCCCCAGACGGAGTATGAGGCGTACCTCCGGAGATGCGGACATCCAGGGTGGATATCCGTCACCTCCGAAGACACTGAGGCTTTCGAGGACTCTTCCTCCAAATCACCTTCCCGAAGCCGAACGCGATCCCACTCTCCTCAAGTACCTGCTCCGACCCTCTCACCCATCCCACCTATTGGGAATAGGGGTGCGCGTACTGTCACCCGACCTCGCAAAAGCGTTAGGCCAGGATCCTCCGTATCCTTTAGGATGCCTCCTCCTCCTCCCCCGCCTGTTAGGATTCCGACATCGATACCCCCACTGTTTGACCCTCGTGACGAACACTCGATGCCGCCGAGACATAGTATGTATAACGCCCTACTGTACTGGCTGGTGATAGGTACTCCCAGTCGAGTCGCCGGGCAAGTGATGTAGGACCCTCCGATGCGACGTTGGATGAGATTTTGAGGACTGTTCGCCGTCATGAGCTGACTGTTCAGCACGCCACTCGAACTTCTCAGTCGGCTCAGTTCCAGGCGATGATGGCTACACAGGGAGTGAAGCGTTTGGAGCAGGAGCAGAGGAAGAAGGGTACATGATGGTTTGGATGGCTAAAGAAGAAGTGGATGTGAGAACTGGAGTACTCAGTGGGATTTATCTGTCTGTGGACAGTAGAAGGAAACTATTTGAATTCTTATTCGATACTATTATTTTATTATTATGGGGGTGATGGCACCTTCCAAATTGTAAGAGCATGACTCTGATTCTATTTGTTTGGATGATACTATCGTTCACTGCTTTTGGGATGCTAGAATTATTAAACTGTCTGTATTGAATTGCTATATGTTTTGTTGTGCTTTGAAATTTGTCTGTGCCTTTTCTAAATTGTTGCCCAACTATTATGTCATGTTTTGAGTTGGACTTTTTAAGGTTCTTTAGTGGGTTGTAAATACATATGTGCATGCCATGATCCCTCTTCCGAGGCATGGTGTGATAGGATAATGATGCCTAGGCTATCCGAAACAAAACTTATGAGATGCTAAACAAATCTATTTGTGATACTATCAGAATGCCGACTCGCAGAGGAACACGTTTTGGTCGACGTGGAGCCACCAGGGGCCTGCCATGAGGAAGCAAGGCCTATTGGAAACCAACCTACTCCACCAGGGACTCCCCACAGGGAGAATACTAATCAAGAGAGTGACGAAAGGATTGCTAACCTCGTAGCTCAGCAACTGGCCAACGCCATTCCGACTATCATTGCACAGATAAATGCAGACCGGGATAACACTACTGGTAACGAACGGCCGGTAAACGATGAGAGCCACGACGATGAAGCTGAGGCGTTAAGGAATGGGTGCTCTTACAAGACCTTTATGGCATGTAAGCCCAAGGACTTCTATGGCACCGAGGGTGCTATAGAGACTTACAGGTGGATCGACGAAATGGAAGCCGTCTTAGACATCAGCGAGTGCAAGATGGAGCATATGGTGAGATTTGCATCACAATCTCTCAAGGGATCAGCTCTTGAATGGTGGAAGTCCATTACTCAGAGCCGTGGAAGGAACGTGGCTAATCGAATGGGTTGGACTGAATTCCGAGAGCTAATGACCAACAAATATTGCCCCATCAATCAACTCGAGAAGCTGGAGACAGAATTTTTAAGCTTGGAGATGAAAGTACCTAATTACACTGAATACATCAATCGTTTCTTAGCCCTGTCCCGACTTGTGCCACATTTGGTGACGCCAGAAGCCAAAGGTGTAGCACGGTTCATCTGGGGACTACACCCAAGAGTTAGGGGTATGGTTCGTGCCTCTCAGCCTGTGACCCTACAAGCTGTTGTCGACCTTACCAGCAGTTTGACTGATGATCTAATTAGGGCTTGATGGACCGATCAAGGAAGGGCTGATGAGAAGAAGAAGTTTGTTGGTGATAAAAGGAAGTGGTTTGAAGCGAAAAGAGCGGTTGGAAGTAGCAGTGGGTCAAGTAGAAGGAGTTCTGAAGGAGTGAGACGTGATGATCAAGGAAGCAAAAACCGGAGATTGTATACGGAGACAAGCCCACTCTGCAGCAAGTGCAAGTTACATCATCAAGGGGAATGTAACCCGATGCCCTGTTTTAGGTGCAAGAGAACAGGCCATTTAATTAAAGACTGTACTTATGTACCGGGGAAACAATGCTACGAGTGTGGAGACCCAGGGCATATGAGGAACAAGTGTCCTAAGCTGGGTAGAGACAAGGATGCCAAGCACAACAAGCCTAAGGGAAGAGCTTTCGTTATGGACCCAGCAGGAGCTCGTAGGGAACCCGACGTGGTCAACGGTACGTTCCTTGTAAACAATCATCCGCTACTGTACTGTTTGATACTGGAGCGACTGCTAGTTTTATCTCTAGTACTTTTAGGCCATTGATTGAATTAGACGCGTTGTACCTTGACTGATACATTTACCGTAGAATTAGCTGACGGTAATATTTTAGAAGCTAACGAAATCATTAGGGATTGCCCCCTGAATCTAAAAGGGAATATGTTAAGATTGACTTGATGCCCATTAAGTTAGGAGGATTTGATGTGGTCGTGGGTATGGACTGGTTAGCGAAGCATAAGGTCGAAATCGTATGTGATGAGCGACTACTCAAGATACCGTTGAGCGACGAAGAAGTGTTAGTGGTAGAAGGTGAAAGGAGTAACACTCTATACCCTATGATATCCCACTTAAAAGCTACCAAGAGCTTGAAGAAGGGATGTCCAGCTTTTATAGTATATGTGATGAAAGCCCAAAAGGAGAAGAAGATCGAAGAGATTCCCGTGGTTTTCGGAATACCCAGAGGTGTTTCCAGAAGAACTACCAGGACTTCCCCCGAATCGACAAGTTGAATTCCAGATAGACTTGTTGCCTGGTGCTGCACCAGTAGCCAAGGCACCGTACCGGCTCGCCCTACCTGAAATGAAGGAGCTAATGGTACAAATTCAAGAACTACTGGACAAGGGATTTATACGTCCGAGTGTTTCTCCATGGGGTGCCCCGGTACTGTTCGTGGAAAAGAAAGACGGAACCCTGCGAATGTGTATTGATTACAGGGAATTGAATAAGCTGACCATAAAGAACCGTTACCCTCTCCCGAGAATAGACGACCTATTTGATCAACTGCAAGGAGCAAGTTATTTCTCCAAAATAGACTTGAGGTCAGGATACCACCAGCTGAAGATAAGAGAAGAAGATATACCCAAAACCGCCTTCCGAACTAGGTATGGACACTATGAGTATATGGTCATGCCCTTTGGACTGACTAATGCTCCAGCAGGATTCATGGACCTCATGAATCGTGTTTGCCGCCCTTACCTCGACAAGTTTGTGATCATGTTTATCGACGACATACTGATTTATTCTCAAAGTAAAGACGAGCACGAGAAGCATCTCAGGCTAATTCTTGAATTGCTCAAGAATGAGCAACTATATGCCAAGTTCTCGAAATGTGAATTCTAGATGCGCCAGATCCAATTCTTAGGTCATGTGGTAATAAGGATGGGATTCAAGTTGACCCTTCCAAGATTGAGGCCATAAAAGAATTGGAAGATTCCTGAAACTCCTACGGAAATAAGGCATTCTAGGACTGGCTGGCTATTACCGAAGATTTATAAAGGACCTTTCGCGTATAGTGCAACCTTTGACCGCACTAACCAAGAAAAAAACACAACCTTGTGTGGGCAGCGAGAGCAGAACGAGGCGTTGGAAACGCTTAAAGAGAAATTATGCAGTGCACTATCCTTGCTTTCCAGAAGGAGTTAGAAGACTGTGACGCGTCTATTGTGACGCTTCGCGTCAGGGCGAGGATGTGTATTGATGACAACGCAACAGGTGGTGATTGCTACGCGTCGAGACTGTGAATGATCATGAGAAGCAATCCACGACACGCACGATCTGGAGTTGGGGTGCAGTGTGTTGTTTGCCCTTAAGGATGTGGAGGCACTACCTTTATGGCACAAAGTGCATTATCTACACTGACCATAGAAGCCTGCAGCATATCCTTGACCAAAAGATGCTCAACATGCGTCAGAGAAGATGGGTTGAGCTATTGAACGATTACGAGTGCGAGATCCGCTACCATCCTGGTAAGGCCAATGTTGTGGCGGATGCGTTGAGCCGAAAGGAAAGAGAGAAACCTCTTCGAGTACGAGCCTTAAGGATGAGTGTGTATACCAACCTTATAGCAAAACTGAAGGAAGCTCAAGGCGAGGCATTAAAGGAAGAAAAATAAAAGGAAGAAGGATTGACTGGAATGGAAAAGCAATTGGAGATAGGGGACGATGGTACATATAGATATGGTGGAAGGACTTGGGTGCCAAAACACGGAGGAATTCGAGAAGTAATCCTCGATGAAGCACACAAGTCTAGGTATTCAATTCACCCTGGAAGTGATAAGATGTACCAGGATTTAAAGACACTTTTCTGGTGGCCGGGAATCAAAGATCAATCGCCGTTTATGTGGGGAAATGTTTAACTTGTGCCATGGTAAAAGCTGAGAACCAAAAACCATCAGGAACGTTGCAGCAACCTGAGATTCCAGAATGGAAATGGGATAATGTTACGATGGATTTTGTTACCAAGTTGCCTAGAACGTTTAAAGGTCACGATGCTATTTGGGTAATAGTGGATAGACTAACGAAATCAGCTCACTTCTTGCCAATTAGAGAAGACTACGACATGACGAAACTGGCCCAACTTTATGTCGACGAGATTGTAACAAGGCATGGAGTGCCTCTGTCGATCATCTCAGACCGTGATAGCCGTTTCACCTCTCGTTTCTGGAAATCGTTCCAGCAAGCTTTAGGAACCCGTTTAGATCTTAGCACGGCTTACCACCCTCAGACCGACGGACAGAGCGAAAGAACTATTCAAACGATGGAAGACATGTTGAGAGCTTGCGTGATGGACTTTGGCGGAAACTGGGATAACCATCTTCCTTTGGTGGAATTCGCCTATAACAATAGTTACCACGCGAGTATCAAAGCCGCTCCGTATGAGGCCCTTTATGGCAGGAAATGCCGATCACCCTTGAGTTGGAATGAGATTGGTGACAGCCAAGTGATGGGACCCGACATAGTGTTGGAAACCACCGATAAGATCTATAAGATAAAGGAACGACTGAGAGCAGCCAGAGATCGACAGAAGAAGTACGCCGACAGGAGGCGGAAACCTCTAGAGTTCCAAGTGGGCGACAGAGTGATGCTAAAAGTAGCACCGTGGAAAGGAACAGTGAGATTCGGAAAGAGAGGAAAACTAAGCCCAAGATACATTGGACCATTTGAGATAATGGCAAAAATTGGCCCAGTGGCATATAAGTTGAAACTACCCCCGGGGTTGAGTCACATACATGACACCTTTCATGTGTCAAACTTGAAGAAGAGCATGGTAGACAAAACCCTGGAACTACCATTAAAAGAAGCAAGGATAAGCGACAAACTGAACTTTGTGGAAGAACCTGTGGAGATCACGGATCGTTTGGTCAAACAACTCCGGCGGAGCCGCATACCCAAGGTTAAGGTTAGATGGAACTCCAAGCGAGGACCTGAATTTACTTGGGAGCGTGAAGATGAAATGAGGAAGAACTATCCACACCTCTTCAAACCCACCCGTTCAGTCTCTAATCAGAGTTAAAATTTCGGGACGAAATTTCCTAAACGGTGGGAGAATGTGACAACCGACCTCCAGGTTGTTACCCTAACCCTAGATTACTTGCATCATTATCCATGTTATGAGTGCTAATAATTGAAACTATCCAACCCTACTATGAAATTGGAAACAATCCTACTATTTGATGTAAATTATGATTTCATGTGATTTTAATTATTGACTTTTAACCAATTTAGGTTTCTACTTTTTTAAAAATTAGTGTTCCGGGAATGTCAACTAGTCACCCTTACAAAATTAAACTTAAGAGAAGGCAATTAATATGTGAGCATACACACTCACACTTACATAATTTCGGCCATGCATGCATGGGCATGCATTAGATACCTCAATTCACCTTCCACTAAATAATACATAATACCCAATACTACAAAATTACACTACACAATATAAATTAAAATTAAAATAAAATCAAAAACCCTTCCCCACTACCCTCCAAGAACGGCCGCCCCCCCTCACCACTCTCCTCTCCTCTTCACCACCACCCCACACACCCACTCATCTTTCATGCATCTCTCTCCCTCTCTCTCCCTCTCTCCCTTAATTCGAATCAGCTGAACCAAAACACACACACACATCTCACAACACTCTCCAACAATTCTCTCTAGTCTTGTGAAGAAAATTCGAAGACCACACCAAGATCCATTCGGCCAAGAGCAAAACCACAAAGGAGTGGCCTTATTTGCAAGATTTGGTCACACAACCGTACTTGTTCCACCTTTCCAGCCTTAGTTCGAGTTTCTCCATTCAAGTCCAAGGAGTTTCAAGCCATTCACGGCCATAAACACCTTCTAAACCGTGACTTACATCGAGTGTAAGCTCATGTTGTCGGTTTTGTGACATTTCTCTTGTTTTCTTCATTTATCATCTAAGAACCGTGTATTTCCTTGTTGTAGCAGAAACATCTCACCATCATCTCATTCTTAAGGAGTTCCCAACGTTCTTGAATGTAAACTTCATGTTATGTTAGTTATTTTTGAGGTGGAAACCGATTTCCACCATGAAAACCCTCATTTTGAGTGTTTTGACATCATCTAACTTGTGAAAGCTTAAGCTCTTGTAAACCAAACTTGTGACCTGCATTTTTATGACTTAATGGACTCCCAAGAACCTTTTTTTTAAAGTTCCAAGTGGCTACATACTCAAATCCACGGTTGATACATGGATTTCACCTTGAAACCCTCCTTTCTACAAGTAACAACACCCTCTTGAGCATTTGTTTGAAAAATCCTTTTAACCAAGACCCATAACCTACTCATGAACGACTTAATGACACCTTAATAATCTGTTTATGAAGTTAAACGAAGTGTTGGTAACATTTAAACTCAAGTTAAGATGGTTTACACTAGTGTAATTGTCGGTTATGGCATTTTCTACATATTGAAGCATATGGATGTATAGATCAACTAGGCAACATGTTGGGACTGAAATTACAGTAGGTTTTAGTGAATATTAGAAGTGTTAGCAATGTTTAATCTCTGGAATAAAGGACATGTTGTGATTTACCCTCTTTTAGTCACTTTCGGGACCCGAAAACATGGTAAAAGGACTTAAAAATAGTAAGAATACAAATTTAACATTCTTGAAAAGTATTCCAGGCTTAAAAATGATAAATAAAATACTCTGGAGTCAATGGATAAATTAAATGGTCAAAGACACAAATAAATGACATTTTAACTAAAAACGGGTACAAACCGAGCATCGTTTTTGAGAAAAATTCCATAAAAATAGAGTTCAAAACTAAGATTTATAAAAATCATATGATTTCAGTAAGATAAGTAATAAAGGACTTAAAGGATTTAAAAATTCGGTCAAATGAGCTTTAAATGGTCAAACCCGGTCAAAACCGCGTATTAACGGGTCAAACGTAAAAACAAGATTTCCAACTATAAAAGGCCAATTTACACAATTTAAGAACTTAAAAATTTATAAATAAATCTTTTAGAAAATACCTACTGGTCCAAGATTTAAATATATGAAAACTCCAAATTACTGTTAAAACTATCCGGCTTTTACCGTAACCGGGAGCGTTAAACGCGCAGTTTTTAAATCGAACCCGTAGACTAAAGTTTTGAAGCACTTAATCCATAATAATCATAATATGACTCTAATAATTTGATTTTTGGATTTAAAAGACATAAAAGGCAAGAAACTAAACTTAAGGGTAGAAACTGTTAATTTTGAAACTTGAGGGACTAAACTGTAAAATTTTCCAAACCTTATAACCGACTTTCAGGAAGCTAATAAACACTTGAACAACAAAATCTCTTAATATACTTAATCTAATGAAGTGAAACCCCCCCCCCAATTTTCATGAAGACGCCTTGACTTGCCATAAAAGGAAACTTTTTATACAAACCTTCACGAAACCAAAGCCTTACCCAATAGCTAAACTCTTGACATAAATGTTGCATTTTGAATGATTTTAGGGCAGTAGCTTATTGCTTAATATGTACATGTTAGGGTGCTAGACTTGTGACACTTCCCGACACACCAAGAGACTTTGATTTGGAAACCTAAGGTGAGTTCTAGTGATCCCCCATTTTACTATTGTTTTGGGATGAAACATGCTCTACTTTTTATGAACTATGATTGTGCTTTATTTGATGATACTATGTGGGATTTGTGGTTACCTGCTGATTCTTATATCATGATCATTAATTCTTTCATGAACCGCTTGATTTATATGGATAGATCTATTTGGGGAATCCCCCACACACAGTGGCTTCCGTTCCAGGAAGGTTACCCCACTGAGATCCTGAGGGATCGTTGTGGCATGTAACAAGTTTTGTTAAGATTCTATGGTGAACCATCCGGGCAGGTAGGGTTCACTGGTTTGGGGCTCAGTTTCTTCCTTCGGGAATATCCGGTAAAACACAACTTTAGAAGAGGCTAACCGGGACTGAGTGCAGGGTTGATTATGATTTTTATTTTTCCCACGATGATAAACAATGATTATTTTCTTTTAATCAAAGAAGGATTTATTAAGTCCTTTTGTTTTTAAACTTTAAGCACTTGAATTCACCAACTTTTTAGTTGACACAATTTTCTTTTGAGCATGTTTCAGGTAATATATGAAGAGATCCTAGCTGTTGTGAAGACCTAGTCTTATCCCCGTGACATGGCATTGGCTTATTTCCTTGATGAAACAATTGAACAATTTATATTTTGTGTTGAACAAGTACAATTTCATTTTTATGGATGATTGTAAAACTTATTTGGGGCTTGATGTGTCTCTAGCCCTGTTACCTTTTTAAAACTTTAATGCCATGTGATATTCTCTCCTTTGAGCTCTTATAATGGTTTGTTTCCACTGCCATATGTTGTTGCTAGTCTGTGACGTCCCACCCTACCTGGGCCCGGGGTGTGACACAAGTGTTGTGCAAAAGGATGGTGTTAAACTTGTTTATAAAAGAAATTTTAAGTTTTCATAATACTAGTTTAGAAAACTCTATGTACCTTGTATTTGCATGCTTTCAAATACAAGGTACCCTATGGTTCACTTTTTAATAAAACCCCTTTTATTAAAATCATTAATCCTTTTAATAACCTTTTATTATTCACTTAATGATAAAGAACCATCAATTTTCAGCTTGTTATGTTTGTTAATAAGTTTGTTATGCATATCCAAATATCAAACAAAAACCATACAACAAACAACCAAACAAGCATAATCATACAAACATAAGTGCATAACCATAGCCACTAAGTTGAATACACTTGTTTGCCATCACAAGTGTTGTCATTTGGTATTTCCTAAGGGTTAACAGTGACACATCATTTTTGTCCATGAACTCCCACTTGAATCCACATCCAAATGCTTCAAGTGTCCATCTCTTTTGTGTCCTTCTTTTTGGGTCTTCATCTTGTGCATCTTCTTTTACAAAATCATATCCTAATACAATTTTTCTATTAAAAGAAATGCACATAATATATTTAGTACATAACCAATGAATAAATAAATTACAACCCAAAATACAAACCCAAATATTACAACCCTTTCAAGAACAAAACCAACATGACAAAATCACAATCAACCAAATCCAAAACACATAAGGTCAAGGCTATGTTATGCACTAAAATATGTATCATATACAACATCGAAGAACAACATTGAGCCGCTTTCTTCAACCTTAAAGTTTCGGCCAACATGAACCAAAACTTTAGGGTTTTGTCCAAACAATATAATCAACCATTTGATGTTAATCTTTTAAGGTTTATACTAAAGCATGTAAGATAAAACATTGAAGCATAAGGGATTGATTCACCCATAACAAAACATCCCCTAATGGGTGAAAAAGTCCATGAAACTAACTTTTCAAGAAATATTGAAGCAAGTATTCCATATAACTGGCTCTAGATGCCATTGTTGGGTTTTGTAAGATGTTAATCAAAGCTAGTTTAACCATTTAAACTTCAAAAACACAGCGGATATAAGTGGTTAAAAGGTGTTTAACAATCTGAAAATTTGAACCATATTAACCCAAAACAAAACCCAAGAACAAGGATCATATGTATGTGAAATAAAATGCTACCAAAACGAAAAGAACAACCGTAGGGTGTTCTTGAAACTACCTTTCAAGTACAAGATGATATGGTATGGATGAGAAGAAGATGATGATGCTTCTTGAATGTATAGCCTCCAAAAGAGAAGTCCTCAAGCTTGTATACCCACAAGCCTTATCAAACACCTAACTTGTTAGGTAGTTTAACACCAAATTTATCCTCCTTCTTGCAAATCCAAAATCAGCCAAGCCAAAAACGAATTTTTCAGCCTACAAAATCGATTTTCAGCCAAGAAGAGAGAGAGAGAGAGAGAGAAAAAAAAAGACCTTTGCTTGTGTGTGTAAGAGAGAGTGTTAGGAGAAGGAGTGCAAGAAATATTAAGTCTTGTATAAAACCAAGACAAAGAGGTTCCCCATTGCCAAAGGGGCGGCCGAATGGACCCATTTTAAAATGGGTTCCCTCCCATTTTATTTTATAAAGCTTGCACTCTTTTAACCAAAAGATTTATAAAATTAAACCTCTTTTAATTTTATAACATTAACACACTATTATTTGTTATTATTTAACTCACTTAAATAATGAAATAAATAATTTCTCATTAACAAATTATCCATATAATGTTGTTCTATTACAAAAAACAACGTTTTAGAAAACCCATTTTCTAAATTGGTGTCAATATTTATTTGTATGATCTCATCAACAAATAAATAATTATTGGTGTTTGATTATCTTGTTATTGGGTATGACCCGACTTGGATCATAGCGTACTAACCACATCAATCTTGTATGTGTCTTGGGCATATTAGATCCAACACTCGGATGATTTGGACAAGAACTACAACTCCTGGTACTAGAGTTCATAGTTGAGTCTTCATCCTTTACCACTTCAAACCCTGCAAAGATAACTCTTGTTTCTACTTGGAGTTGAAAGTGGCCTTGATATCTTTAGCCTTCTTTGATTGCCTCTTGGCTTTTCTAATCAAGTTCTTCCTCTTAGACTTGGTCATCCCAACTACTTTTCTCTCCTCAGGAGAATAGTGACCTTTCTTAGGATGCTCTTTCTCAATCTTCTTAGAGTCATCCTTCACTATCTCCTCACTATCCTCTTCATTCATGGGGTCTATGATGGGAAGCTCATCTTCATAAGTTTCACACCTTGGAGATCTTACAGACAATATAGTGTGTGGAGGAGCTATCTCAATAGATCCGAGTCCCTGCTTATTCTGATAATAAACTTTTGCATGCAAGGATGAGGATATCATGTTCTTGAAGGTCTCTTTTTCAAGAACACATTTTTCTGTCTTGGCATTGTTGATCACAAGCTTAGCCTGGCATTCAATTATATTACTGATAAGATCTTTGATCTGAGTCTTCTAGTTGGTATGTTCATCTTTAAGAGTGAAAATGGTTTTCTCTAAATCCTTTATTTTGAGTTTGTAATCATTTACAGCTCTTTTGAAATCAGATTTTAAGATGTTTAAAGACTCAAGATCATATCTCATTTCTAAGTTATAGGACCTATATCTGTTAACTTTAGCAATACATTCAGGTGTACAAAGATGTTCTAATACGTTGTCTTCTTCATGATCTATCATCAAATCTTGGTTTGGAGATGCATCTTAAACCTAAAAGCTCCAGTCAAAGCACCGTTCTTCAATAGCAACTATAGCTTGCTACTTTGGCTTCTCATTCTGGGTGGCTCCATTAGTGTAGTTTGGTCTGTTTTGTGCTTGGCACCATTTATTCTTGGTTCCTTGCACTCTCTAGCAAAGTGTCCCATTTGGTTAAAATTGTAGCACTTCACTTTGCTTTTGTCTGGCCCAAACATTCCACTGGTTGCATTGCAAGGAAACTTCCTCCCTATTGAGAAAATCTATTTGTTGGACTATCTCTTATACTCCAGATCTTCTAGATGGATACAGTCCAGGTTTTCAAAGGTGAAGAAAAAGTTTCCGGTGCTTTCATTAGCAGACACAAAGGCTTGTGAAGAGCTTGTCTTTTGGAATGGGCTTCCTTGGGTGTAGCTCTTTCTTGGTGTTTCCGGAAAGGTGACAAAAGGACCTTTTTGTTAATTGTCAAGGTAGAAGATGAGATGAGGTTGTGGTTCTCTGCAATCCCTTTCAACCACATGAAGGGCTAAACTCTGTTGATTGCTGGAGTTCCCATATAGATTTTGCATGTTCATCTCCATCTAGTAGCCACTAAGAATACCATACAACTCTGTAAGAGTAAGAGCCTTAAGGTTCTCAGTTCTCTTGATAACAACACAATAATGTCTCCATTGTCTAGGAAGAGAGGATATGAACTTCCTCACAATGTCCCTGTTATCAAGATTTACTCCAAGATCCATTAGAGAATCTATAATCTCAACATACCTAAAGTATTGTTGAGTCATGGTTTTGTGAATCCAAGGATCGCAATGAGGAATTATCAGTGTTAGGTTGGGTTCGAAATAATGATCATGGAATTATCACTAATCGTTTTTCAATTGATTGAATATAAAATAACAAACACATTAGAAAGTAATAATGAAGCACAAAACAATTAAGTGCAATAAATGAATGAACACGATTTGATTCAAATGTATTTCATTAAAAATAGATTAATGAGTACAAATGGTCAAATAATAATTCCTAATGATGATGTTTGCTATGATTTTATTGATGATTTTGGTGTAATTGATCTGGCGGTTGCTAGGTTTTTTGTGATTGATTGATCGTATTGATCGATGTATTGTTAGGTATTCAGTCGTCCCCGAATTGTGAACCTAGGTCTTGTATTTATAGGCTCTTAGAATCAGTAACTTTCTTATTTAGGTAAGAAAGTTACTCAGAGAATGTTATGAGTTAAAGTCGTCCATGGAGGTTGACTTTAAGACATCACTCAGTGATAGATCTTGTTGACTTGATGAACTTGGTAACGTACATGCAAGTGTTGGTCTTCCATATAAGTTTTGTCTTCCGTAGGAGTTTTGTCTTCCATAGGAGTTGAACTTCATTGGAATGCAAGTTGTTCATCCGCAGATCTTTGGTCTTCCGAAGGGGTCCCTTGACTTCATCCGCAGAAAAGTGTTCTTCCGGAGAAGATCCTCGGATGCACTTTGATTAAAACTATCTACGGAAGAACAAAATGTTCATCTGCAGATGTTTCTTACACTTAGTCAATTTACGATATTGACTAAGTATATAATGCTAAGCCTGCAATTACACATAAATCAACACAGTTATGGGTTAACTTATATATGTACAAAGCATACATTAAGATAATGATTTACAAGAGTTCATTAGAAAAGTTAATTAAAGTTCTAAGCTTATACAATGTATCTAGACCTAACAAATCTAGATCCAACAATACTCCCACTTAAGCTTAGACACTTGTAATCAGTTCTTCAATATTAACAACTCTTTAACTCTTGACACATCTTTTTGTTAACATAGGAGTGTTGATACATCATGTTTCTAGTTTATGTTCGTAAATGTAAAAGTCTTTCATTTCTTACACATATGTAATATGACTACTTAATGAAATATGATATGCATCTTGATGTTTATTTGTCTTTGAGTATTTCATATTATTATTGTATTTAGTATAATTCATATGTATGAACATCATATATAGGTTTGAGGTTGTTGTACATAGTTCTAAGTCAATAATGGTTGAGAAATATGTTCAACTTAGTCGGGTGGTTATTTATGCTAATGGACCATACGCACGAATGAATCATACTTATGGACCAGTCGCACGACTAAACCAGGAGACTGGATCAGTCGTATGACTGAGACATAAGGTTGATTCAGTCGCACGAATGAACCTTCAGTCGTGCGTATGAATCAACCGCATGAGTCAGTAGCACGACTGAACCATGCTAATGGTTCAGTCGTACGAATAAAATTGAAAACCTATAAATATCACATAATTCGTGGAAAAACGCGAAACTTCGTATATTCACAAATCCTAGCCGTCTAGAGCGCCCTAAGCAGCCTATCCAACTTCATAGTTCGTTCCTGATCGATTTCTACTCAATTCTTAACGTTTGTTTAATCGTTAGATCGATCAGGTTGTCGTTCTCACTGATTGGATTGCTTATCAAATAGGATTCCGCACTATTTCACTTGGTCTCACGCAGAATTTGTTAGTACTCCATACGAAAACGGTCCTAACAAGTGGTATAAGGGCTTTGGCTCGTGAAATTACGTGGATTCAATTGGTTTTGGTGTTAAAACAAATGTTTTCAATCAAAAGAGTCACCTTTTTTGCTTTAAAAAGGTGTTTTTGACGATTGCATGTGTTAAAGTTTCGATTGTTCATCAAATGACGGATTAGGGTTTCGGGAAAATTCGTATTTTGTGTCAAAGTTTTCATATATTCGATTTTTAAAACACAACAGCCTTCAGTCGCACGATTGGACCATTCGTACGACTGAACCCATTCGTTACTCTTATTTGTACGACTAAACTCAGTCGTATCTCTCATTCACATGGTTAAGCAACTCCAGTTGGTTGATTACAATCGCTATGTTCATTCGCACGACTGAATCCAATCGCCCGATTGATTCATTCGTATCTTTCATTTGCACGAGTGACCCATTCGCATAGCTCATTTGCACGAGTGAATCTGTCCTGTTCTAAGTTTACCAAGTCTATAGCAATGGAAGACCAGTTTGCTGCATTCACTGCTGGAAAGGACTCGCGTATCCAGAACCTTCTACTTCTGGAGAATGAGATTGGAAACCACAACAAAGCGCCAAAGCTGTTAACTTTGGATGAATACCCACAGTGGAAACATCGGTTTGAAATCTACTTGAATGGAGTTGACCCAAACCTTTGGACATCCATTGACACTGGTTACACGGTACCAATCAGTTCAAATGGAGTTAAATTGACTTTGGGAGGAATGAGTGAATCCTAGAAGACTCTGCATAATGCTGAAAAGAAAGCATATGCCTTGTTGACTCAGTCTATACCTAAGGACATATTTCATCAGTTCTCTGAGAACAAGCAGTCGAAGAAATTATGGGAGGCCTTGGAAAAGAGATACGCAGGAAATACAACTCTGTAAGCACTGAAGGCAAAAGCTCTTAAGAAGGAATTTGACAATTTCTCTCCGATTGGGAATTGAGCTTGGATGATATCATTGATCGATTCTATCATCTGATGAGTGAGTTGCACACTAATAGCATGACCACATCCATGGAAGATAAAGTCTCTAGTTTGGCTGATGGTCTGCCAGACAAATAGGATCCATTTGTGTCTAATCTGAGACAAAACGACACTCTTGCTACTTTAGACATAAATGATTTCATTTTGAAGTTAAGGGAGGAAGAACTACGTATGAAATACAAGTCAAAGAAAGGATCCTATGCTCAGAATCCTGCACTATACAATTCCTTTCCAACTCCAGCTACTTCAGGGGCACCGCTACAAATGGCGTTTGTGTCTAGCTCTTATGCTTCTTCCTAAAGCAGTGCATTAGGAACCGTGACGTCAGGGTCATCTGGAACCCAATACATAGTTCCTGAGGCAAATACTACCAAGTTGAAGACCGAGAATCTCGTAAATGTCACCGTGGAAGTTGCTAAAGAGCACATGGACCTTCTAGCTGCTATTGTTCAATCTTATGATGGATTGGTTGTTGGTAAGATTGGAAACAGTCATATTGCTGACGAGGACTACGAGCAAGTTGATGAAACTGAGCTAGAACGCATGGATATTATGTGGGCATTGGCTACTGCTGTTAGAAGAGCCAAGAAGTTTGTTAAAAAGACGGGGCAAAATTTGGTTGCCACTAAAGATACAACATTTGGATTTGACAAAACCAAGGTCACGTGTTTCAATTAAGGTGAAAAGGGGCACTTCAAACGTGAGTGTGTAAAGTCAAAGAAAACTGGTAATGGAAATCCTTTTCCTACATTCAACCGAAAAGACAAGGATATGATTTGAGCTTCATCTTCATGTAAAGAGTCTAAGGCTTTGGTTGCTCAAGGTGATGAAGGAAAAGACTGGTCCTTCCGATTTGTTTCTAAGGGTGAATCAAACATTGCTTTAGTTGATACATTGGATGATGGATCTGCAAGTGAAGGAGACATCATAGCTGAGCATACACTTTCAATGTCAAAGAAGCTATGGATGTCGTTGATCATCTGGTTGAAGAAGAGCTTAGTGCTACAAACTCAGAATCTCCAGTCACCGAAGAGTCTGACACTGCTTTGATGGCTGATTCGTCTGGTTCTACACAGGGTGTCCGCTACAGCGCTATCACTAATACCTGGATTATTGATAGTGGGGCTTCCGGGCACATGACCAGGAGTTCGTCTCTCCTTTTCAACGGGGGACACGTATCATTCGCTGGGAATAAAGGAGGTTACATCACCGCTCAAGGCGAAGTGGGAAACGAGAAAGTGAAGTTTGACAAGGTCAACTACGTTCAGCAACTGCAAAACAACTTGCTTTCTGTCTCCCAAATCTGGGATAAGGGATTCAAGGTTGTGTTTGACAACAAGAAGTGCTACATGTTGAAGAAGGAGTATGTTATCAAGGAGGATAAAATTCTAATGTCAGCTTCAATATATAACGATCTGTATGTCTTGGATCTATCAAAAGCCTCCACAACTGAGTCTACAGCTTAGTGTTTCTTGCCATAGGCAACAGAGAGGGATTCAGTCTCCTGGCATAGGAGAATGCAACACATTAATCTCAGGAAGATGAATCATCTGGTTCAAAATGATTTGGTGAATGGAGTTACAGTCAAGAATTTCCAGCTCCCAGATTTCTGCATAGCATGTAAGAAAGGGAAACAGACCAAGAAGTCTCACAAAGCAAAGAAAGTTAATTCTATCGACATTCCTCTCGAGATTCTACACATGGATCTGTTTGGCCCAGTCAGCACAGAGAGCATTGCTGGAGATTGGTACTACTTTGTAGTAACTGATGATTACTCAAGATTCTCTTGGGTGATGTTTCTGAAAGCCAAGTCAGAGACATTTGAATCATTCAAGCATCTAGTCAGTACATTGGAATCACTCTACAAGCTTAAAGTAAGAAAGATTTGATCAGACAACGGAACAGAGTTCAAAAATCAGTGGATAGAGGCATTCTGTCAAGAGAAAGGAATTGTTCATAAATTTACTTCTGCCTACACTCCACAGATGAATGGGGTTGCTGAAAGAAAGAATCAGAGCTTGATGGAGACAACAAGGACAATGTTAGCCGACTCTAACCTTCCTAAATAAATTCTGGAACGAGGCAGTGGCTAATGCATGATACACTCTCAATCGAGTCTTAGTGGTCAAAAGTCATGGAAAAACGTGTTATGAATCGCTCTAGCGACGTAAACCCAACTTGGAGTATCTAGAACCATTTGGAGCACCGTGCATGTTGTTAAAGAAAATTCAGAGTGGAAAGTTTAGTGAGAGGCAGAAGAAGGTATCTTTCTCGGATATAGTATACCAGACAAGAGAGTTTATAACAACTCAACGGGTCAGGTAGAAGTGTGGTGCAATGTTGATGTCCAAAGATACACCACCCCCCCTTGCTGGCAAAGGACCTTCCTTCTTCTTTGACTATGATGGATTTTTCAAGTCCTTCAATCTACCTCCTTCTCATCCTGATGATGAGTTATCCGCTCGAATGATGTACGATGTTCTGAATACTCCTACACTAGACTGGACATCATCGGTTCCATTAGACGATACTTCTAGCCCTTCAGGGGGAGAGCTTGAGGTAAGTGAGTCTTCCTCTGATGATGAAGAGTTGAGACTGCAAATGTGGACCAGGAGGAATAGATTCCCACTACCAAAAGCACACAAGCATCTGATCTTGATGCCCTTGGAACTTCTGATCCCGATACTCCAACAGCCACAGAAACTGAACCTGGGATTCAAAATCTGGATAACGAGGTAGCTGATCCCACCACTCCTGGAACTCGAGTTAATGTGCATCATCCCCTGGACAACATCATCATGGATATTCTATCGGGAGTTCAGACACGAAATTAGCTATACTTAGCTGATTATGCTGCAGTCATGGAAAAAGGATATCTACACGATGGTGCTTATCGATATTTTGTGTCTCAATTTGAGCCAAAATATGTAAGTGAAGTTTTAAATGATGAGGCATGGGTTAGTGCTATGCAAGAAGAACTCCTTCAGTTCAAGAAGTTAGGAGTCTGGACTCTTGTGGACAGACCAAAAGGTGCAAAGGTGATTGGCACTAAATGGGTTCTTCGGTGTAAGAAAGATGACCAAGGGGTTATAATCAAAAACAAGGCTCGGCTTGTCGTTCAAGGGTTTAGACAAGTCGAAGGCGATGACTACAATGAAGTGTTTGAACCTGTGGCAAGGATGGAAGCAATTTGTATCTTCTTAGCTTATGCATCCTACATGAAGATCAAAGTTTATCAATTGGATGTGAAAAGTGCATTCCTTCATGGTGAAATCCGTGAAACGGTGTACGTCATTCAACCGGAAGGATTTGAGGATCTTTATGATCAGGATAGAGTTTATAAACTGGACAAGGATCATTAGGGGCTTCATCAAGCCCCTCGAGCCTGGTATGAGAAACTCTCTACTCATTTGCTGAAACATGGTTTTCGCAGAGGGGTTATTGACTGCATGTTGTTCATCAAAGAGAAAGATGGTGATTTACTACTGGTACAGATATATGTGGTTGACATAATCTTCGGTTCCAAAAATGAAGCATTGTGTAAAGAATTCAAATCCGTGATGAAAGCTGAGTTTGTGATGAGTGCCACGGGAGAGATGAAGTTCTTTCTTGGGTTACAGGTGGATCAGAAACCAAATGGAATCTTCCTGCATCAGTCAAAATATATAGGAGATATCCTTAGTCTGTTCGACATGGAGAATGCAACAGTTGCTAGGACTCCAAATGCTACGAACCACGATGTGGCACCCGACGAAAATGGTGATTTGGTAGATGCCACTATGTACCAAGGAATGATCGGATCTCTGATGTACTTCACAGCCTCTGATCCTAATATTATATACGCCACGTGTCTCTGTTCCAGATATCAGGCTAAACTAAAAGTGAATCATCTAATTGGTGTAAAAAGGATCTTTCGTTATCTGAAGGGTACTCCAACACTCGGGTTGTGGTATCCTCATGATGATGACTTTGAGCTTACAGCGTATAGTGACTCGGACTATGGTGGTTACAAGATGAATTACAAGTCAACATCAGCAGGATGTCAGTTCTTTGGAAGACGCATAGTCACCTAGCAGTGTAAGACGCAGACATCTTTTGCTCTGTCAACATGTGAAGCTGAATATGTTGCTACTGCAAGTTGTTGTTCACAAATCATTTGGATTCAACAGCAAATACGAGACTATAGTTTGAAATTTTCTAACACCTCTATCTTTGTTGATAATTCTGCTGCAATAGCTGTCACTAAAAATCCGGTCCAACACCCAAAAACTAAACACATCGGTATTAAATATCACTTTATACGTGACTGTTTTGAAAAACAATTAATCAATGTTGTTAAAATTAATATGGATTTTCAACGAGCCGACCTCTAGACAAAAGCTTTTGACAAACCTCGGTTTTTATATCTTTTGGAGGTCAATGGCGTGAAAAAGAAAAGTGTTGTGATTCCAGAAGAATCGAGTTCTTAGTCCGACAAATTTTTCTTATTTTTTAATTTTATTTTCCTGTCTTTCAAAATCTAAAAACATAAAAACATATTTTTAGAAATTTAGGGGGGAGAATAGTTTAGTTTTAGTATTTAATTATAAAAAAAACGGGGGCGGGCAGATAAGCTGAAAGCAAAGAAATCAAATCTGTCATATTGATTAAAAAATTATAGAAAATGATAGTACACAGGAAACTAATTGTTTGGGACATCAAAAGGATTTATATGATCAAAATGCTATATTTAAATTACAAGTCTGAGAAGTCTAAGCAGAATAAAGGAAAAATGATAGTAAACTAGTCTGCTACTGAGGTAACATAGAGAAAGTAGGCCTAGGGGTTGCTAGTTCATTATATGATGTGTCGGTAGATTCAACACAATAGACGAGTAGACTTCATTGGTGAATCAAATTAAAACTAATTTGTTCAACTTGCTGTGGGTTCTCATCTAATCCCTGGTTAACACAATCAATGCATTTCCAATAAGGGGTGACGAGCAAAATAAACGCCACAAATGTGTGCGGATGACCATAAAAATGAGCAAAGCACATGGAAAAACTGTTAAGCGCAATCAAGCTAATGAATAATGTTGTTAGTGCGTTATGTGCAAAAAAAAAAAGAAAAAAAAAAGCTCTAACAAGAAGATAGGTTGTGTGCCTCTTTGCTATGCGATGGCACTGAGTTGAGGATAAGCATAACCTAAATATTCTTCAATTCATTGTTGTTTGCGCCTCTCTGCTGTGCGATGGCACTGACGAGGCTTGGCATCTCTTTGAAAGTTCTTAGAATAGTTTCATCTTGTCAAATACCCGTAGACCGCTCAAAAATCTCCTGAGGAATTTTGATTACCATATAAGTGTGGGATCCACAAATGCTCGTTGAAATAATAAAACCTAACACATCACCAATGTGAGTCAAAAATCTGTGTATAGATTTAAGTGGACAAATATACTAACAATCATCGTGGCTGCAACTCTCGACAATCAAAATCATTGTGCATCTCACAGCTCTAGTATGATTTCCTAAAAGTGCTATTGAGTTTCAGACAAATAAGAATCTAGTATCCAAGTACATATAAAACGGTCCCAAATGATCAGGATATACCTGTATGATTCCATAGGAATCGTTCCAAAAATGATAAACATAAATTAAAGCTATTCTGCTCAAGAGGAAAAATCGGTTAAATGATTTTTAAAAGGTTTCAATCCACCTCAAACAAAAAACATAAAAATATGTCTTGTTTTGTTTTAATTCAAGTTGTTTTCTATTTTCGTTATCTTCTTTGCGTCGATGTCGGACTATATAACTAGATGAACTCTGTGAATCAAAAATTAAAAAGGTCACGTCTGAGGTGACCAATCGATTTTCAATTAAAAGGATCACATCTGAGGTGACCAATCGGCTCTCAATTAAAAGGAACACATCTGAGGTGATCAAATGATTTTATGTTAAAAAAGGTTATATTTGAGATGATCATTGGTCATAATGTTATATATCAAAGGTTAAAATTTTGAGTGTATGGAAATGTATGAAGTCAAACTCATAAGAATGAGCCAACCGCACGATTAAATCATAAGTATGAGCCAATCGCACGCTTGAACCATAAGTATGAGCCAATCACACGATTGGACCATGAGTATGGGTCAACTATGTGATTGGATCACAAGAATGAACCAATCATTCGACTGGATGAGGGAGTCTGAGTCAGTCGCACGACTGAATCCCAGTCGCACGAATGAATCATGCGTATGGGTCCAGTCGCATGATTGAAACTTAAAACAGTATACAAAGGGGGGTCAGTCGGTCGTCTACCCTACCACCCTTCAAAACTCTCAAATACCGCCTAATACTCAGACACTCTGCCAAAAACTTTGATTATTGTGATTACTCTCAAATAGTGATACTAACTGATATCCTATTCATCTTTAGGTACTTTGAAACTGAAATCGGGTCAAATGAATGGATTAATCGAACCTACAATGACCGAAATTGTTAAAATCAAGAACTGGGACCATACCCTATAATAGACCACTTAAATGGACACAAACATTGATTTAAATGACACTAAGTGCTATTTCGAGTCCCTGCGAACCTAATGAATCTAAACACAAAGTGTAATGTAACGTTTTGACAAAGATTCAAATTTATGGTGTCGAACAGTGCAAGATGCGAATAGACACGCATATGAACCTTAGTCGCACGATTGAGCCAGGCGCATGATTCAATCGCACGAGTGAATCAATCGGTTACTCAGTCGCACGACTGAGTCAACCGCATGGCATTGAATATGACTAAGTTTAGTCGCAGGCTCAGTCGTACGACTGAACTTAGTAGTATGGTTCAATCGCACGATTGAACCAGTTGATCAAAATCAGCTAAAATTCAATTGTTATCTCTTACGAACAGATCTAATGTATATGTTTCTTGTGTTGCAGCAATATGGCTGAGAGATGGACAATGAGCACCAAGCACAACATTTGTGCTCAGCTAGATGCTGCGTCTCGGAACGCTTTTGAGTTCACCGGGATTATAGCCTTCCTGCATAGATCAAGGATCTACAAGGCCATTTCTACCCCATGCACACCATACTGATCGATTCAGCAGGCTTTCTGGGAATATCCCACAGTTGACAGGTCCGTTGAGCCCCACAGTATCCGTAGCTCTATATTCTGACAAGAGATTAAGATCAGAGAAGACAACTTGTGGAAAGTCTTGGATTTGGGTGAGGACGGAGCCCATCCAACCAAGCTGCATCCCCTAACAGTTCGAGGATGTTTTCTAAGGATCAAGTACGCCGGTGACATCAATGCAGGCGTACTGAACAAGAGCAACATGTGCCCCTAGTTCAAGTATCTAGCACATGTGATCCTCAAGTGTATAGCCTCCAGACGTGGAGGATTCGATGAGATGTCCGACCAGATCCAGAATGCATACGTTGCACTAGTACTGAACCACCCGTTCAGTTTCTCACGCATGCTCCTTTCATACTTGATAGAGAACATAGAGGTCAAAGGCAAGGAAGGCTTCTGCATGTATCTAAGGTTCTTGCAAATGATCATAGACAAGAAGCTTCCTTTTGCTGCCTAAGGAGAAGGACGATGCAGTGATATTAGATGTGATGGATGACACCACCCTGGGTAAAATGAAGGTGTACCGGGGGAAGCAGTTAAAGCCCCCGGTCAGGAGAATTTTTGGCCATCTGGCCAACGAGGATTACGTGGTGACCTCACATAAGAAGTGGCATCATGATGACAATGACTCAGATGTTGAGCCCATAGTGGTTCCTACTGACGAAGATGACGACGATGATGACGACCATGATGATGGTCAAGATGGTAAAGATGCTGGCCCCAGTCAATCACGGGCCACCGACACGTCTACCATATCTCCACCACCTCCACACAGTACTGCATCTGCTCCTGATGGATCTAATCAAGCTACTTTCCACCAGGACATCTTGGTAGATGAAGGGAATGAGTGTGATGATGAGCCTCTCACTAGGAGAGTCGGGAGCCGGGTTGTGGCTACCGAGAAGTGGAAAGAGGCGGTTGTTGGACGCCAAGCTGGTACTAAGGCTGGTGACACTGATGTCACAGATCCAACATACACACCCAACCAGCCGATTAGCTCAGGGGGAGCCCCAATATCCAAGGGTTCCAGGAGGAAGAGGGTGGCCCAACCCCATGGCAAGAAGGGTAAGAGGCAGAGGATTACTTTGATCAGTTCTTCCACCACCACAGCCACAGCCACTGCCACCACCACTGTTCCCCACACCACCACCACTCATACATTCACACCTACCTCACCCACAATACCCAAATCAGTTCCACCACAATCCACTTCCATTCCTACTCCCATCTACACCACATCCACCACTACACCCACTACTCCCCAAGCTGGCACATCCACCCAATTCCCACATACACATGGCTCTACTCTACCCACTATTGGGTTAGAGGAATAGTTGGCTAGCCTAAACAGACTGGTGCTCAAACTGCTAGCGACAGATGATCTGAGAGCCAACCAAATGAATCAGCTGATGGCAGTCAATACCGCACAAGGCAAGCAGATAGCTCAGCTTACAGAGAAGAACGCTGCTCATGAGAGAGCTTTAGTTCGAGCTCACCATGCCCTGAATGCTCAAAATGAGCTTGTCAATGCATCCGTCAAGGGGATCGAGGGGTTAGAGAAAAAGAACAAAAAACTTATGTTGAGGTTGAAGGGAACAAAGGGTTAACCTTTCGAAGATCAAGGATGATGGAGATGATGGTGAAGATGATGATGATGATTCGACGGATGATGAATCCGAAGAAGATGATGATGACGAGGAAGCTGGAGGAAGTGGAAAGGGAAAAAGAGATGATGATGAGGAGGAGGATGATCAAGAAGGTGATGCATCTACATCAGCCTCAAATCAAGCAGCAAAGGAGAGGCGCACCAAAAGAGCTGCATCCTCCGCACCTCCAGCTGAAGAGACACACGATCAAGGAAAAAATGAAGCTCCACAGACTGAGGATTATGATGTCGTTCCCTTTCAGCAAGTCAAGACTCAACTTACTATGATTCTTGATTTGCAAGGGATTGTGAGAAGGTCTGTGAGCTACACTCCAGAGGAAGGAGAAATCATCCATGACCTGAACGACGAGCAGCTCACAGATATGTTTCGACTAAATCCAGATGAGCTTGTCAAAGATGCTCGGGAAGTAGATGTCTTGACCGACGAGGAGCTACAAGGTGTGGATGAGATTGAGATCGAGGATGTCACGTCTGACTACTATCCTCAGTACACTGACCCTGAGGGCAACGTTATCCCCGACTTGGGTGAAACATTTGGCAGTGATAATTATGACATGACGGATGAGATAGAGAAAGGGAAAGCAAAGGATGAAAGTAAAGCCCAAGCTACAGATGCTAGTGTTGTTCTAAAGAAGGCTGAATGGGCAGCTTGTTTATTAGAAATGAAGGCACAATGTGCACCTCCAAAGCTGAATGCCTACACCAAACTTTACCAAGTAAAGAGACATCAAAAAGTGTTAGGCAAGATCATCAATTGGGCCTATTTTGAAGATCTGGATGTATATGCTATTAAACGAGAGAAAGGGATTGAGTACTTCAGATATCCATATGATCTGAAGACTCTTCTTGGTTTTGAGCTAAACAGATTGGCCTGTTTTGATCTTTTGTATGCCAACCCGAGTAAGATGTCGGGATGGTTTGAGACATCATTGAAGAAAGAATACCACACAAGATGGGTAAACTTCAAACCTTAACAACCTAAGAGGATGATTCATACGACTGAAGTTGATCCTATATCTAGAAGGCCTAAGGTGGTGTTGAAGTGGAGTCCCCCATGCATAATGTCTAAGATTCCTGTACGGGAGATGCCTCAGGACTTCACTTCACACTTCAAATGGTGGTATTACGACTGGAGGATGGGGGAAGCGGTCATAGTTCTGAACAAAGAAGGTAAGATCGAGACTATCAGGGTAATTGACCCAATATGGCTTACAAACTTGTCTGCTGAATATGTTTACACTCTATACAAGTGGCCACTATTATATGACATGCAATATATTGTACAAGCTCTACAATTCCAACATGTTATACGGCTCTGCTTCGTGTTTGAGATCCACGCGAGAGTCACCAAATAAGAGAAGTACAAGAAATTCCAAGAGCATGTGAATAATGTTAGAAAATAGGATAAACTAGGTCCAAAGGGGAGTTTGTAGATACATCATGTTCCTAGTTTATGTTCTTAAATGTAAAAGTCTTTCATTTCTTACACATATGTAATATGACTACTTAATGAAATATGATATGCATCTTGATGTTTATTTGTCTTTGAGTATTTCATAATATTGTTGTATTTAGTATAATTCATATGTATGAACATCATATATAGGTTTGAGGTTGTTGTACATAGTTCTAAGTCAATAATGGTTGAGAAATGTCTTCAACTTAGTTGGTGGTTATTTATGCTAATGGACCATACTTATGGACCATACGCACGAATGAATCATACTTATAGACCAGTCGCACGACTAACCAGGAGACTGGAACATTCGTATGATTGAGATATAAGGTTGATTCAGTCGCACGACTGAACCTTCAGTCGTGCGTATGAATCAACAGCATGAGTCAGTCGCACGACTGAACCATGCTAATGGTTCAGTCGTACGAATGAAACTGAAAACCTATAAATATCACATAATTCGAGGAAAAACATGAGACTTCGAATATTCACAAACCCTAGCCGTCCAGAGCGCCCTAAACAGCATATCCAACTTCATAGTTCGTTCCTGATCGATTTCTACACAATTCTTAACGTTTGTTCCATCGTTAGATCGATCAGGTTGTCGTTCTCACTGATTGGATCGTCTATCAAATAGGATTCCGCATTATATGATCTGGTCTCACGCAGAATCCGTTAGTACTCCTTACAAAAACGGTCTTAACAAGCAGACTACATCCTTTTGATCATCATACTTTTATTTGATCTCCATTTTCCAAATGTTCTGTAATGTCTCAAAACTCAATCCCAGAATATCTTCTTCAGTAGTGAGGGTTTCCAAAACACTGCTATTGCAAACTATCTCTAGTTCATCTTGTTCTGAGATTTTGAGTTCAGTAACTTTTTTTATTTGAGTTCCAATCATCTGACTTGCTTCATACCTCCTTCTCTTATAAGCTTTTGCATGCAATTTGTCAATCACTTGAATGAGGTTCACATATAAGCATAAATCATTTTGTGCATGCTCATCTTAGCTTAGGGAAATATTTATCATGAAGATATGACGTGTAGCTTGGATGGAGAAGCTTGATTTCCACAGGATCAAAGATTATAATACTTTTTGCTTTCTTTCTTTCTTCACTTCTCAACAACACCATCTTTTTTGTTTTCTCAACATATCCCCATTCTTTTATGGGAAATGTATATTGATTTCCTTCAATGTTCCTTATGGATGTTGTCTTTCTGTTTGAGCATCCAACTCTCTTTAAAAATTCATCATCAACCAATGAGGAGGAGTTGGCTATTGATCTTCTTTGAACTTGTGTCCTTCTTTTATGCTCAGAATCATATCTTTTAGCTTCTTTCAACACATCATCTTTGAATTTATTCTTTAACTTACCCACTGCCACTAAGAAATCTCTTCCTCTTGGGTTAATAGGATAGTTAGTAGTGATTAAGCTTTGGAGATCTTTGATGTCATCATCAGGGAGAGACAGTATTGTTTCCACATAATGGAAGTATTGAATCCTTTCAAATGTTCTTTTAATGACTGCATAATCCTAGTCTAGATCATATTTCCAAGCCATAATCTTGTTTTATTCAACAGAACTGGGAGTTGTGAGTTGATCAAACAATTCAATCAACGTGTATTTCTGTTCTGTAATCTCTCTAACGGTTGTACCAAGTGGCCATAATTTTCCTGGTATTACTTCTCTTGGTTCGTTTATTAATTTTTCTTTTCCTTTGAATTGATCTTTGCTTTCAACAATCATTGGCTCAGCATGAGTCTTGACTTGATGTTCATAGGAAGGATTTGGAGCTTCAGTCCTGAACCTTACTCCAGTTTCCAATTCCACCTTCATTACATGCTCCATCATTCTTCTCATCTCTCCATTTGATCTCCGTTTTAGCTCATGCATCTTGTAATTGTGACCTTGCAGCTAGCAAGTCATATTGTATTTGCTAATTTTAACTGTCTCACAATGACAAAGCTCTTTCTTTATTTTCTGAATAGATTGAAATGTTGTGAAGGTTTCATAGTTGCAGTTAGGGATCATGAATCTTGCTAGCTCAAAATCTTTAAGTACATCCTTCATCTCATTCATAATTATTCTTTCTAGCATGTCATATAGGAAACCATCATTGATCAGAGTCATGAACATAGTAGATTCTGGCCTTTCTTCTAGGATGTCTTTTGTAGTCAACAATTCATCACTTTTTGACTTCTGTTGTTCTTTTGGAGAGTACATCTTGGTTAACTCTTCCTCTTTTGCATCACTCTCATCATCATCAAGTGAAATTGGCTTTATAATTGACATCTCTACAGATGGAGTGTGTTCTGGTGACATAATTCTTGCTCTTTTTGCACACTCCTTGACTTCCATTATCTTCTTCTCACTCTTGCCCAAATTCTGTCGTTTCCTGCTGTATGGAATGATTTTCTTTGAGGCTTTAGTAGATTCTTTTGTTGATGCAACACTTGATTCAAGGGCACTTATCTTCATTTCAGCTCATTAATCTCTGCATCTTTTCTTTTTAGCAGAGTAGATTGTTCATTTAGAGTCTTGTATGCTTTATTGTTCTCTATCATAAGCTTCTCACTTTCAGCCTTTTCATGCTCAATAGACTCTTTGAGTTCTCTTACTAACTCATGCAGAGCATCCATCACTTCATTGTTTACATGGATATTCTCTCTTAATCTTTTCAGGGACACTTCTTGTTTTATTGATTGATCCTCCTTCTTCATTATCATCCTTTTTAACTCTCTAATTCTCTCCAATCTTTTGTTTGACTTGATGGTGAGTTTGTTGTACTTAGCAACTAGATAACTTTTGCTCACATCAATATCATCATCTTCCAAGTCATCTTCATGAAAAGCTATAACATCAACATACTTTTCTTCATTCACAGCCTTTTGTTCAACCTCTTGCTCTTGTGCTTTCTCTTCATCTAAACACAATTCCTTAGTTTTTTCTTCTTGAACAGCCTCATTATCTTCCTCAAGATTTATCACTTCTGTTGGAGCAACACTTGCAGTGCTTGATGTTGATTCAACTGCTGGGGATATTGGCTTTTGATGAGGTAATTGTTGAGAGGATTGAAGATTGAGAGTATGTGAAATAGGTTCAGTGGTGCTGGTGTTGAATGATGATGAAGATTGGGGAATGGACAAGGGATAAGTGTTTTCGCTGGCTTGATAAACTGGTTTAGTAGCACCAGTTTACAGGGATGTTTGTGAGTGTATAGGAGAGATAGACAAAGTGTGCTCACTTGTTGGTGATTGTATTAGTGGTGATGGAGGGTGATGTTGAATTTGTGATTGTGGGTGAATGGGTTAGATGGGTTGCGTGTTTTCACTAGAAGGGGATTGAACTTGTGGAGATTGATGATGGTGGTATATGGGTGATTGAGGAGGAGAGTGAGAAGTTTGTTCAGTAGCAGTAGGAGAGCTGTCTTGTTGATCTTCATACACCAACTCTTATGGAATATTGGCATTAGGATCAACCACATGTGCAAACATAGGCATATCTTCACCTTCATACTTTCCACTGATCTTGTTAAAATCAAATCTTCCCAAATGAGCTTGAATAAAGACATCACCTACTCTTTCTATCCCAGGCAGCTCAGCATTAATGATCAGTGGGAGGAACCTTGGAAACATGTACATCTTATCAGCTTTCTGTAGTCATATTTGGTCACACAATTATCCAAAGATGTACTTTGAGTACTTGTAAGTCCCTCCCTCAAATATTCTAATGATTCCAGAAGAAATGTGCCTTGAAAACCTATCTAAACCTGATTTCTTATTTGAAATGCATTTCATATAAGTGTGAAAAAAGAATCTTTACGGCTTGCACAGTCTTCCTGATAGGATCGGATCTAGTTGATCAATTAGATTAATATTTGCAGCGGAATATAACAAGAATTAGACGAAATTTAAGCAAGAATAGTATGAATATTCAATCAAACAGTGAAGATTATAGAGAGAGAGTTTTCTGCAAATGGAATATTTTCATTCACGTAAAAGCTTCGGTTACAAAACAATTAGGTCAACATTCCTTTTATAAAGGAATGTGACGTCAGCTGATGTCACTTGATAGTGACATCTAACTGATTTATACAAACAACTGAAAGTAAACTAAACTACTGAAAAGTAAACCATCACAACTACTGAAAAGAACTACTTCAGCTGTTGTGACAACTTCTGACAACTTGGTCTTCAGACTTTGTCTTCAGCAGTTGTCTTCAGACTTTGTCTTCAGACATTGTCTTCAACTGTTGTCTTCAGACTTTATCTTCAGATTTTGTCTTCAGACTTTATCTTCAGATTTTGTCTTCAGCAGATGTAGACCACTTCAGTTGTTATGATGTCTGTGGGACTTAAAGGTATTTCTGATCTGGCTCATTGGTTCTTTTGGTCCAACAAACTCCCCCCGAACCAATGCAGCCAAAACATTTAAGATTATTGAAGTCCCACTTATTGGCAGAAACATTTTCTGGATCAGCTCTGTAATTACCAAAATAAGCTCAGGCCAAAGAAGAGGTTTCAAAAAGTTTGATTGGCAAAGGATGAATGGGAATTCTGTATTGGGGAATTGGACACAGAGCTGTTTCCCCATTCATGAAACCTACTTCCCAATGATGAGTCTGTAAGACTCTCTAACATAGGCCTCAAGTAGAACAACTTTTTCTTCCATTGTGAGTTCTTCAGCTTCACTTTCAAAGAAGAACTCAGGCCCATAATACTCTGATAAGTATTTAACATTCTTTCCATTCTTCAGCTCCACAGTAGTTATTTCTCTGTATGCAAACTCATCAGGATGAGTACCTTCAAGTAACAACTGGAGCTCATTTCTTCTTATTTCTTCAAGCTTCTTGTAGATCAACCCCTTCTTCACCATTTTGTTTTCTAGTAAAGTTTGTGGAGTCATCTTAGTCTTGTAAGCTCTCTTGAAATCATCAAGTATTTCCCAGGGTGACACTACAATGGCCAACATTATCACAACATCTACAGTCTTCTTTACTTGGCTATTGTATCGACTTGGAACATTCTTTCTATGAATTCTGTCACATACTCTGGGGTCAGGCCAAATTCTCACTCTCTCTTTCTCATATTGAAATGTGAATCTGAGAGCATATAACCTCTGAGCATGTTTCTTCATAGCTTGTATCGATGAAGACTTAGGAAATTCTTTATCAACCATCCTTAACAGCTGCTCATCATGTTGTTTTTGATGTTCTTCTTCTTCAATTTTCACTTTTACCATTTGCCTTTGGATGTCAGGTGTGATTGTTATTGGTTGACTCCTGGGCTCAGGCATCTTCATTTTAAGAACAGCAGAGATTGGCAGACTATCATCCGCATCATCTTTTTCTTCTTCTTCCATCCTCAACACCGTTCTCTTCCTCTTGGGTGCATCATTGGTGGTTGTTTGAGTAGGTTTTGGGTAAAGGAGTTGGTTTTGAGGGTTGTGAAATTGGTTGTTTTGGTGAGGGAGATTGTAAAGGTTGCTCTATCATCTTGGTTGTGAGGGAGGCTTTGGATAACTTTGCCATATCAGACCTTTTCCAGCACCGGCTTCATCAAGAGCTTCTATGATCAATCCTTTGTTGAATGCTTCAGAAGAACAGATTTTGGTGGTTATCTCCAAAATACTGTCTCTGGACCATGACTTCACTTCAATGATTGGTCTTCCCAAATGTTTTGACAAGAATCTTATCATAGCTTCCAGCCTTTCCCTTTCTTTCTCATTGCAACTGGCCCATCTATTCTCAATCTCTTGAATCTCTAGCCGTCTGATCTCAGAGTCAAGTTTGGCTGTGTCAAAACCTTGTCTGAAGAGTTGATCAATGATCTTATCCATAGATCTGCTATGTTGCTCATCAGCTTCTTTGATAAGTTCTTCTAACTTTTTCTCATCTTCAGTCTATTCAGCACTTTTCTTTCTTTTGTAAGTGATCATCTCCTTTTCTTTCTTCTCTTTTGCTTCTTCCTCTTCAACTCTCTTTCTTTTGTCTTCTTTCACTTACTTAGACTCCCCCTTTTTGGTTGCATTGGGTTCAGGGGTTTGAATGTCAGAAAGAGTCTTAGAAACATCATCATCAACTAGGTTTTGAAGATTTGAGGAAAGCCTCTCATCAAGGGCTTGATGCACAATGTTAGTGATGATGGGAGTGATGAGAGGTAAGGACGATTGAAAGGCAGCAACCATTTGCTCAGAGGGGTTCTGTCCCTGAGAAATGGTGCCTGAAACAGAGGCTGGTGGCATAGTTGTTGAGAGTGGCTCAGTGTTTGGAGAGCTTCAAAAGAAGCTGCCATCTGTGGGTGAATTGGGGCAGATGGACTTGATTTTTGAGACAATTTGGCAAGCAGTTCTTGTAGTCTGCATATCTCAGCCTCAAGAATGGTGTTTTGGGCTAGAACATCAAAGAAAAAGCCCAGGTCATGATCAGTCTTTGCTGAATCAGCTGACCTCCTGAGTAAATCAGGATGAACATGTGCTGAGTGTAGATCAGTATTCACATGTGCCCCTATTTCTTGGAGCTGGGGACTTCCTGCCTCAGGATTATGTCCTTCATTGGCAGTTGCCTCTGGTGAGGTCTTAGAGATGATACCACCTTCATCATGTTCATGTGCGGAAACAGGAGAAGAGGTAGCCTCACCTGATGTTCGAATCTCCTCCTCTACACGGGGAGATTGAACTTTGTAATCCCTGTGCTGTGGGTTGTCAACCACATTATAATCCTCTCCCTCAACTGTTGAAGTTTTCCCAGTGGTAATAGGTTTCTGGAGAGGGGTAGAGGAATGTAGTTGAGTCAGCACTTGTGCAATAACTGCAGTTGGGCTTGTAGGGGTGGTTTCAGTGGGAGATAAAGGTGAAAAAGATTGCACCTGGGGTGAATGGTGCTCTTCAATGGCAATCTTCTCAAGTGAGAGAGATTCTAGTAATGTGGTTTCCCCATTTTTGGTTGCATCAGGATCCTGTTGAGAGGATACTTGAGCGGTTTCAGCTTGTAGAGTCTTGGAAACTACAAGGGGATTACTGCCAGTAGTTTCATCCTGCGTTTGTGTTGCAGGGGCATCATCAGGGGACTCAACTCCCTGAGTAGCCTTTTTGGTTTGTTTGGATTTTGGTTTGGAGGGGACTTTAGATCTGGAGGTGGAGGCTGTGGGTTCCCTCTGCTTGGGTTTAAGCAGTTTGTCAGCCTCTTTGAGTTGTGGGTTTGAGTTGTGCCTGGAGTATACCTCAGGCAAGACTACCATAGCAGGGACTCCAAGGCCAACAAGGCCATCAGATTTTAATTGATTAATTATTATGGCCATAAGAAACCTTGGATATAATATCCATCTGTTAGCCACAGGTTTCATTGCCAGATCTTTTAATTCCAAAAATATTATTTCAGAAAAATTTAAGATTTGGCGTTCAAGAATAGAATACAATACCTGCTGCCACCTGGGTGACATTTGATCCCATGAAGATGTTTTTGGGGCAAGGCAGACATTGATCATATGAAAGATTAGGCGTTCAGCATCATGGAAGTGCTTCTTCATAATGGTGGTAGCACTTAGGTCGCCCTCATATCCATGGTTAATGAATGATAACTCAATGGTTCCTTTGGGGTATTTGGTGACAAAGGTGGCATCATTTAGATCTAGGGTTTGGCAAATGATATCAGAAGTGATGACCACCTTCTTCTAGTTGACAAACGACTGGAGAGTGATCGAGTCATCATTCTCACCAGTATGGACAGTGACATTTGTCCAGAATTGGCGAAGGGTATCAGGATAGATGGTTGGATTCAGAAGAAAAGCGGTTTGATACTGGGAATCAACCATTAGATCAATGGCAGCATCAAACTTAGTCCAAAAGGCTGATTTAGTGAGGTAGGCAACACAGTTGTGTCGAGGTTTGATTTGCATGGTCGCCATTAATGGAAGTTGAAAGTTTGGAAAACGACTTATGAAAAGTTTGAAGCTAGGGTTAGGTATTTATAGGTTATGAAGTGGCTGAAAGAAAACAACTGAAAGTTTTTGGTGTTAGTCATCAGTTGTTATAAAACGACTGAAGACATGGTTTTAACTTTCAGATGTTGTAAACAACTGAAGACTTGGTGTTAGTCATCAGTAGTTTGAAACTACTAAAGACTTGGTTTTGGCTTAAGTTGTTTTGAAATGAAACAGCTGTTGTTTGAAACAATTGAAGAGTAAAATTTCTCATCAGTTGTTGTCGTCAATTCACAGATGTCAGTTGTTTCAATGACCTTAACACTTACTCAGCAAATTATCTGATTTTCAGATGTTTCATTGGTCATCAGTACTTATCTATTAGAACATACATCAGTAGTTGTAACTACATCAGTACTTTTTAACAAATAAAGTACTTCAGTACTTTTAAGTAATTTAGTCTTCAGTAGTTAGGAAAACTGCTGAAGATAAAATAACTTATCAGTACTTATTTTTGACAGCTGTATACTAATGCTCATCAGTACTTGTTAACTAAGAGCATCAGTAGTTGTCAAATCATTCTACCTGCAGCATACCAAGCCTGGGCACAAGATTTTCGAAAGTTACACTGTCCAAAGGCTTAGTAAATATATCTGCAAGCTCATTAGCACTAGGCACAAACTTTGGATCAATCAGACCTTTTTCATAACAATCCCTGATAAAATGATGTCTGATCTCAATATGTTTGGTCCTAGAATGCTGGACAGGATTCTTAACAATGCAAAGAGCTGAAGCACTGTCCATCAATAAAGAAGTCTTAGTCTCTGTAATGTCATAATCCAATAATTGATTTTGAAGCCAGAGTACCTGAGATGTACAACTTGCATCAGCAATGTACTCTGCTTCAGCAGTAGATGTAGCAACTGAAGTTTGTTTCTTACTCTGCCAAGAAACTAAACAATTGCATAGAAATTGGCATCCACCAGAAGTTGATTTTCTGGTTAATTTACACCCTGCATAGTCACTATCAGAGAAAGCAACTAATTTGCAAGAGTGCCCAGTGGAATACCAAAGTCCTAGAGATTGAGTTCCTTGCAAGTATCTAAGGATCCTTTTGACTGCAATCATATGGGATTCTTTAGGTGCAGCCTGAAATCTAGCACAGACACAAGTTGCAAACATAATGTCTGGTCTAGAAGCTGTAAGGTACATCAAGGAACCAATCATACATCTGTAAAGAGTTTCATCAACTGCTTTACCTTTCTGATCAGCATCCAGTTGTGTGGTTCTTGAGGTAGAGGAACCAGTTCCCACATTTGCTGCTTTTGAAACTGAAGAAGCTCAAGTTGCATGGCTTCAACCCATCCATTGTCTCTTAATGCAATATGATAGTTCTTTGGCTCTTGTTGACTGATGAAGAGAGCATAAAGGCAGAAATTGGACAATTGACTTCTAGTTGAGACACCAGCATTGATGTCACCAATGATCTGAGACAAGGGATGATTCTTCAATTCTTGGTACTCAATAATATCTGTGCAAGTGTTTGTAGGAGATTCAGCAGCAACAGATGTTGATTTAGACTCTTGAAACCTAGAATGAGATGGCAGTTCAAATGAAGTAGAGGATTCAGAGATTTCATCAGCATTTGTTGTGGATGGAACTGCTGAAGCTACAGGAACATCAAGTGTAGTAGACACAGGCAGGTGATCACTACAACTTGCATTTATACCACCAGATGGAGATGATGGATCCTCAGAAACTGCAACAGATGGAGACTGATATGGAACATATTGCAGTATGTCCAAATGAAATAACTCCACAGGGTTTTGTGGAATTTTGTCTTTGGAGATTCATTAAACTTTACATGCAAAGTTTCTTCAACTATCTTTGTTCTGCAATTAAAAACTTTGTATGCCTTGCAAGTAGATGAATACCCAACAAAGTACCCTGCATCCACCTTTTATTCAAACTTTCGAAGTGGATTCTGTTGGGTTTGTTGGACCTTAACAACGTAGTTTAACCATTTAAACAAGGAAAACGCAGTGGATTAAATGCTTAATTTCATGTTTTATAAACTGAAATTTAAGGTTCATTTCATAGTAACAACAAACCCAAGAATATAAGGATCTTTAATATGTGTTTGAACTAGCTATCTACAAGAAATAACAACCAAATCATAACATACAAACTACCTCTAGTTATGCTGTTAAAACCGAGGCTGAAACATCATCCAAAAGACTGCTGGAAAACGTGGATAAAGATGTAGATGGAGCTGCTATTGGATGACCAAAACATCAAGAATAGATGTCCTCAAGTGTTCATACCCACAAGCCTCCAACAAACACCCCTTTTGTTAGGCTTTGTGTACCAAAATCGGACCATGGATGCTGAAAATCGAATTTTCAGCAGCTTTTCTTCAAGAAGTTTTGAGAGAAAAGTGTGTGTGTGTTCTTGGCCCTTGCATGTAAGAGAGAGAGCTGAATTTTGGAGAGTGTGTTTTTGTGTTAATGGGTGTGTGTTTTTTAGAAAACAAAATGACCAAAAATACCCTCAAGGGGGCGGCCACTTCCCTTTCAAAATTGGGTTTCCCATTTTAAAACACCCACTAAAAGGTTACTAGTTGTATTTTGAATTATTATTATTAGTTATATAGTTTAACCTTTTAAATATATAACTTAAACACACACTCTTATTATTTGATGTTATTTAACAAACTTAAATAACATTACAAATAATGTCCATGATCAAAATATAATTATAAGTTGTTCTTTCTCACATACAACTTATTTTAGAAAACCCTTTTTTCAGAAATTGGTGCAATGATTTAATTGCATGATCATATCATCAATTAAATACATTTTGGTGTTTGCTAAACTTGTTATTGGGTATGACCCGACTTGGATCATCACGCACTAACCACATCAATATTCTATGTGTCTTGGGCATAAGGAATCCAACAATCTCCCACTTGCACAAGATTCATAGAAGATTGATCCAAGCAGTAAATACCGCCTAACAACAGTTTACTACCCTTATTACGCATGACTTAGAAGCCATTCAATAACATTATCCCCTTCAAGTATCCACCTTGAAATGTTTTAGGTGAATCAATCATTTATCCTTTTGTTACAGATGTCATGTTAAATTCAAAGACACAGAATGATCATTCCTTGTTGATTTAACTTAATCAGGCCTTAGACATCTTGCTCTCAACGAATAAGAGGAACAAATCCCATCTTGACTACATACGTTTCTCATAATCACCTTATGTCATACCTGAACATAGCCTTATGTACTGACCATTATTTCATATCAGCGAAGAACTAGCTCAAGGTATCACACTTGGTGAATATCAAAACCCAATATGTATCTCAGGTCAGAGGATACCAAATGATATTCGCCTTTACTCAAATTTACTTATGATCAATCAATAAGATTCCATGTAGTAAGATTTGAGACGCGGGTCAGTCCAATATTCGTATCCCACGAATATCTATGAACCTTGGTGTCACACCCTCAAAATCCACGTGCGGAGTTTTACCGCGAGGCGTGTGAACAAACCAGGATCACAGTCAATAGTTACTCAGAACGACTCTATATGCCATGATTAAAATAAAACAACCAAAGTTCAACTTTAAATTGTGCGGAAGCGTTTTGAAAACAACTCAAATAAATAAAAGTATAGCTATGGCAAAACATGTGCCAACCCAAAAGAGTAAACCATAATCATTAAAATGCTAAATGTCTTGAAAACCGAGTCTTAGTATGCAAGTGAACCGTGGAGTGCTCCTAGAGGCAAGCAGCTAATGACCTGAGAATAGCATACTAAAATGTCAACACAATGGTTGGTGAGTTCAAGAGTTAATATTCAAACATAAACAGTTTAATAATCGACATATACTAGTAGTGCATTGCAATAGATAGCTAGTCTATTAACAAATAAATATTAATGCATAGTGATTTCGCAATTGAAGCTGACTGTGTTACGTTGTTGCCTCCTGTCACGACTCAACAGGTCGTGACAATGTTCAATAGGACAAATTGCACCCGGTTGACCTCGAGTCACACAGGTGGGGCTCGTCAGACCCAGTAGTACTACCCAAGTTTCCCCGCTATTCAATATTAATAATTCGAAAGTGTGAGGACTTTCCCATGATAAACAGCACTATATTAATATTATGCACAACTAAAATATACATAAAGCGTTTGTAGTTTTACCAGTATGCTATCTCCCCCAAAAGAGATTATGTAAAGAGTGGGGCATGAACTCACCTGATATGCGTATAGATACTTAGAGTTTGACTTGACTGACAAAGTGAACAGACAACCCTCAGAGGTTACCTAGATCATATAAGTATATGAGTACGTGCAACAGAGAATATGTGAAACCCTAAGTACACTACAACCAAAGACTCAGGTTTTAGAAAATAATACATTTGACTCAGTTGACCCGTTTGACCCGTTGGTGACTTTATGTGTTTTAACCCATTTAAACAACCATACACATATATCATACAAGTTTAACATTCAAATGGTTCATGAGTATGCTACATCATCCAGGTGTATCACATAGATCATCATACAACCAAGTATCATACAAGTCATGCGAATCTAAACATTAACATGTCCACTAATTACAACACAATTAACATGTCACACAAGGATCATATCACGCACCACATGCCATGTGAAGCCACTCACGACTTCACACCCTAAACCCTACCAATCCTACTAAGTAGGGGCCTCAGATTCGCACGCGTGTATGATGATCACATTCACATTCATTAACCATTTCATACATTCAACATACATCACAACAATCAATTTCCAATCCCAAGCATGATATCTTACTACTAATCCACATCAACATTATACATGCTCATCAAGGTACTAACACCACTCATGATTAACCAAACATCTCATACAACAATATTAACATGTTCCAACCACATTAGAATTCATCTATGAACTTACTAACATGCTCCTAGCATCTCAAACATGATCAAACCATCATCTTTCACATGTTGCAAAAATAAAGTTTCCCTTTTGGGAAAGCACATCCCAAAACCTAACCAACATCCTATACATTCATGAATTCATTAATAATATACCAATTCAAGCTCATATCAACATCTAAGCATGATCAACAACATCCAAAACATCATAATCCATCAATTCATATCCTAAAAAGTTACTATCTTTAGTAAGGTATGAACTATAGCATGTGTTCTTGAATTCTCAATGCTCACAACAACAATCTAACATCTAATCATCACCATGAACACATCCATAACATCAATTCATCACCAATTCAACATTACATGCAAAATAAAGTTACTATTCTTAGTAACCTATGAACATCAACATCAATTCACCAATTTCTTGCAAAATCAATGTAATCTAGCATCCATACAATCTATTAAACATCAAACATTCATCAAACAATCATCCATCATGCATAATCATGCTATTTTCGAACTAGGGTTTGTCCAACACCAAAGATCATGATCAATCCACTAGAAACATCCAATTCATACATAATCCACGTTAAACAACATGTAAACAATCTAACTAATGAATTAACAACATCAAACAACACCCAAATCGACTCCATGAAGCCCAATTTCGAAATTAAGGTTCGGCCATGAAGAACAACACACAAGAACTCGAAAAAACTAACCTTTAAGGCCAATTCGACTTGCAATTGATGCTTTCTATGAGTTGTATGCCTTGAAACCGAATCAAAATCGCAGCCAATTGCTTGATCTTGCTTGAATTCGCAAAGGGAGGGGATGTGGGAGGGAGTTCACGGCCGCAATGGGTGGGGGGCTAGGGTTTAGTGTTTTGTTTATTTTAATTTTGCATATTTACAACTTAAACCCTTGTGTTTTGCGTTTTATTAAAAAGGCACTCTTTTAAACACTATTAAATGATTTTTAACTACAATACTAAACATATAACTAATGGTAACAATTATATGTTTTATTTTTATAAAACACAAACATACGAATTAATACACACGTTTCCACGTTACGCGATTAATTCCCAATTAACATATAAAAACATGCAAGCACATAAACATAATACAATAATCACATAATCAATTAGATTATCAATAATGTAACATTATTAATTATTATTAGGTCACCAACGTTAAACGACAACTAGTGTGTGTGTTCACGACACGTGTATGCAAGACTTAACGAAACTAACGGAGTTGGTAACGGAAATTTACCGGATGTCACATTATCCCCATGTTGAAAGAATTTTCGTCCCGAAAATTGCGTTACATGGTGAGAGTGTTCCATCACTGGTCTACTGCATTGGCACACAGAAATCGAAATCGAGTGAGTTTTGGATGAGTTGTCACATCATCCCCATGTTGAAAGAAATTTTGTCCCGAAATTTAAATCAATACCTTCGTCTTCTGGCATTGTCTTCTCGAAGAGATGAGGGTACTTAAGCTTCACTTGATCTTCTCGCTCCCATGTGAATTCCGGTCCACGTCGCGAATTCCAACGGATTTTGACAATAGGTATCTTGCTTTGCTTAAGTGTTTTCACCTCATGGTCCATCACCTCAACTGGTTGTTCAATAAAACGTAGTTGCTCATCCACTTGAACCTCTTCTAGTTGTACGACCATCGTTTCATCTGTTATGCATTTCTTTAAGTTTGATACGTGAAATACATCATGGATTCCACTTAGCGAATCAGGTAGGGCTAGACGATAGGCCACTGGACCAATTCTTTCCACTATTTCAAATGGTCCAACGTACCTCGGGTTTAGCTTCCCTCGCTTGCCAAACCGAACTACGCCTTTCCATGGTGAAACTTTCAACAAAACCTTGTAACCAACCTGAAACTCTAAAGGTTTCCGTCTCTTATCAGCATAACTCTTTTGTCGGTCTTGCGCTGCTGCCATACGGTTCCGTATCTGTACGATCTTCTCGGTTGTCTCATGAATTAACTCGGGACCTGTTAGCTTACTATCCCCAATTTCTGCCCAGCAAACCGGTGATCTACATTTTCTCCCATACAACACTTCGAAAGGTGCTGCTTGTATGCTAGTATGATAACTGTTGTTATAAGAAAATTCTACCAATGGCAGGTGAATTTCCCAGTTATTCCCGAAATCAATTACACAAGCACGTAGCATATCTTCCAACGTCTGTATGGTACGCTCACTCTGGCCATCCGTTTGCGGGTGATAAGCAATACTCATATCTAATCGTGTACCCAAAGATTTCTGCAATGATTGCCAGAAGTGTGACCTGAAACGAGCGTCGCGGTCAGAGATAATTGAGATCGGTACACCGTGTCTGGAAACGATCTCCTTGACGTACAGGCGGGTTAATTTTTCCATCTTGTCAGTTTCCTTTATTGCAAGAAAATGAGCAGATTTTGTCAATCGATCCACAATAACCCATATCGTATCACAACCAGTACTAGTCCTGGGCAGCTTGGTAATAAAATCCATGGAGATTTGTTCCCATTTCCACATCGGTATCTCGGGTTGCTGCAATAGTCCGGATGGTTTTTGATATTCCACCTTTACCTTTGAGCAGGTCAAGCACTTGCTCACATATGTAGCCACATCCGCTTTCATGTTAGGCCACCAATAGTGCGCCTTCAGATCATGATACATTTTATCGGATCCAGGATGTATAGAATACTTAGATTTGTGTGCCTCACTCATAACCAGATCTCTCAGATTTCCATAGGCAGGCACCCAAAGTCTATCCATGAAATACCGAATTCCATCCTCCTTCATCACTAGCTGTTTATCCATTCCTCTCAACGACTCAGAACCAATATTTTCTGCTTTTAAAGCTTCTATCTGTGCCTCCTTAACTTGTTCAGGCAGTTGAGTACTGATAGTAAGCTGTAAGGCTCGCACCCGTCTGGGTTTAGCTGTTTCCTTCCGGCTTAAGGCATCAGCAACCACATTCGCCTTTCCCGGATGGTATTTAATAGCGCAATCATAGTCGTTTAGCAATTCCACCCAACGTCGTTGCCTCATATTCAATTCCTTTTGCTCAAAGATATGTTGAAGACTCTTGTGATCGGTGTAGATAGTGCACTTGGTACCGTACAAGTAATGTCTCCAAATCTTTAAGGCAAAGACTACTGCACCCAACTCTAAGTCTTGAGTAGTATAGTTCTTCTCATGAACTTTTAATTGTCTCGAGGCGTAAGCTATCACCTTGTCTCGCTGCATTAAGACACAACCCAAGCCTTGAATGGATGCATCACAATACACCACGAAGTCATCTGTCCCCTCTGGCAGTGCTAGTATCGGCGCGGTACAGAGTTTCTGCTTCAATGATTGAAAAGCCGATTCTTGGCTTTCACCCCATTTGTATGTAGTCCCTTTGTGAGTCAAAGCTGTGAGAGGTTGTGCGATCTTAGAGAATCCCTCTATAAATCGTCGATAGTAACCTGCTAATCCCAAGAATTGTCTTATTTCACTCGGCGTTTTAGGTGTGGTCCAATTCTTGATCGCCTCAATTTTGGCAGGATCAACATGTATCCCTTTCTCATTAACAATATGACCTAGGAATTGTACTTCTCGTGTCCAAAAGTCACACTTAGAGAATTTGGCGTACAACTGTTCCTTTTTCAGTAGCTCTAAGATCATTCGTAAGTGCTCTTCATGGTCTTCCTTGGTCCTGGAATATATCAGTATATCATCGATAAACACAATGACAAACTGATCGAGGTAGGGTTTGCACACACGGTTCATGAGGTCCATGAACACAGCAGGTGCATTTGTCAACCCAAAAGGCATGACCAAGAATTCATAATGACCGTAGCGGGTACGAAACGCGGTTTTGAAAATGTCTTCTTCGCGGACTCTGAGTTGATGATAGCCAGATCTCAAGTCAATCTTCGAATAGTAACTTGATCCTTGGAGTTGGTCAAACAAGTCATCGATACGAGGTAGAGGGTATCGGTTCTTGACTGTTACTTTATTTAACTTCCTATAGTCAATACACATCCGAAACGTGCCATCCTTCTTCTTAACAAACAGAACAGGGGCTCCCAAGGGTGATGTACTAGGGCGAATAAAGCCCTTATCTAATACCTGTAGTTCGTTCGGTGCTAATTGATAAGGTGCTCTAGCAATCGGGGCTGCGCCGGGAGTTAGCTCAATTTGGAATTCCACTTGACGATGAGGTGGTAATCCAGGAAGATCCTCTGGAAACACCTCTGGAAAGTCACGCACTACGGGAATATCCTCCATTCTCCTTTCCTTCGCTTGCTTATCAGTTACAAGTGCTAGAATAGCCACACGACCCTTTCGTAGTAACTTTTGGGCTTTCATGAACGAGATGATGCCTATCACAGCACCACTTCTATCACCTCGGACTGTCAGGATTTTGTCATCAACAGGAATTCGTATGATCTTCTCATGACATATAACTTCCGCTTGCTTGCTAGAAAGCCAATCCATGCCTATCACAACATCAAAACTCCCCAGCGTAACAGGCATAAGATCTATAGCGAAAGTATGACCATCAAGCTCTATCTTACAGTCTTTAAGGATATGCGTTACATGAATCTGTTTACCGTCAGCCAATTCTACGGTGTATTTAGATTCTAGGGCGGAGGGTATATCACTTAAAAGACTACAGAATTTTAAGGACACGAAACTCCTATCAGCTCCAGTATCGAATAGTACCGTAGCAAAGCAACCATTAACAGAGAATCTACCAGTAACAGTTGTAGGATCATTTAGAGCCTCACCTGAGCCAATGACGAAGGCTCTCCCTTTTGCTCCATCCTTATTACCGCCATTACCATTGCCATTCTCACCGTTGTTGTTACCATTGTTGTTGTTGTTATTGTTGTTGTTGTTGTGTCCATTCCCATTGTTGCCATTTCCGTTTCTCCTTAGTTGTGGGCAATTTCGCTTGTAGTGCCCCTCTTTTCCACATTCAAAACAACCCTTAGGAGTTTCCTAAGGTTGTTGGGTCCTCCTAACCAGCTCACCACGGCAATCCTTCGTGGCGTGTCCAGTTTTACCACAACGCTGGCATTTGAAGCTATCACATCGTCCCACATGATGATAGTTGCACCGGCTGCACTTCGGGTGTCTACCACCATAACCACTGGGTCCTTGATTAGTTGCAGTCGTTTGGTGGAAGTTACGATTGTTGTCGAACCTCCGTTGCTGTTGGACCGGTTGTTGTTGCTGCTGAGGTTGAGGTTGACCGCCAGAAGATGATGCTGCTTTGGTGTTGCTAGTACTATCCCACTTTCTTTTGTTATCGGGCACGCTTGCCACGGCGCCCCGCTTGGGTAGACGTCCTTGTTCCACGGCTTGGTCAGTTAGCTTATGGGCTAACTGAATGGCTTGCTGTATGGTGGTTGGATTAGAAGCAGTTACCATACTCTGAATTTCGGGTACAAGTCCCCGTATGTAATGCTCAATCCTTTTATGCATCTCATTTACCATTCCCGGGCATAGTGTTGCTAGCTCGTGAGTTCTAGTGGTGTAAGCCTCGATTTCTGACCCCTGCATTTTCAGTTGCCAGAACTCTATCTCCAACTTCTGCACCTCATTGCGAGGATAGTACTCCTCGGTCATCATGGTTTTAAACTCAGCCCACGGCAGTCCATTAGCCAGTGCTTGCCCCAACATCTGGACTTGTGCATTCCACCAGGATAAGGCGGCACCCTCCAGGGCCCCGGTGGCATATTTCACCTGATCAGCAGGTGGACAGTTGCACTTGGAGAATACGGACTCCGTCTTCTCGAACCAGCGTACTAGTCCCACAGCACCTTCAGTACCGCTGTAGGTATGGGGCTTACAGTCCATGAAGGACTTATAAGTACATGCCGGTGGTCCTGCTTTAACAGAACAATTATTGATCAGACAACCTATACGGTTATACAGAATATTCGGTTTAACTTTCAGTCATTGTTTACCTGCTGGCTGTCCCGCTTGGGCAGCAGCTACCGCTGCCTGAATCAGAGCAGCTAACTCAGCAGGGGTCATATTAACGGCACCAGCGCCATGATCTCCGGCGCCATGGTCTCCGGCGCCACGCCCACGACCGCGCCCACGGCCACGTCCACGACCACGTCCACGTGCGTCCATTGTTCACTTTACATCCACAAATACAATAATGAGTAACATCAAACACGTTTATCTCATTGAAGTACAGTAAACAATAAAGAAATAATAAATCATCACAACCACAACATTCATAACAAAAATAATAACCAAAGTAAATAAATTGCAAATGAGTCACAATGTATTCATCAATGTCAAAATTTAAGTTTGTCGTTCGCGTGGGGAAACAACCCTTCCCACATAGGTTTCAAAGAAAACACTACGTAGTCTAAGTCATGTAAGAAAATCAATCGACAATATCAGATCCATCACTCTCATCATCCTCCTCCTCGGGTTCCTCCTCCTCAGGTTCTTCCTCCTCAGGTTCCTCCTCCTCAGGGTCGACCGCAGGAGCAGGAGCTATAGCAATCTGGAGTGCTGCTAGCTGTGCCTCCAAAGTAGCAATCCTATCATCAGCCACTGCATCCCTTTGCTCGAGAGCAGCCACGCATCCACTGAGTGCTACGATCCCATCTTCCATTTGGTAACACCCGTCTAGGGTCTTTCCATGGCGCCCCTCGAGTTCATCCACCTTATGCCTTAGGTTGTACACCTCGGTCTGTAGTGTACAAACATCGCTAATGAGTCGCCTGACTCGATGATGCTCTGTATCTAGTGCTGCCACCAATGCAGCAATCAACTGCTCGTTGGACTGCACCGTCCGGGGAAGTGAAGGCACTGCTTGATCAGAGTTACCTCTCGTTCTGGGTCTCGGCTCGGGCACGCGTTCCCTATACATGATGTGATTTACAAACCTAGGATAAAAACTCCAGTCCCTTGGGGGGTCACGCTTCATCAACGCGAAAGGTTGATCCCAGTCAAACTCCCCTCGAGGATAATCTAAACGAGGCCAGTCGAGTCCATCATCAGGTACAGGTGCGGGAGGTGGGGACTCGGATCGTGCAGGTGATGCAGGTCGTTTCCAGAAGCTCTTGATGACGATGCCATGCTGCAGATAGTGTGACGTGTATGCCAATGAGTATACAGTAGATGAAAATAAAGTACAGGTAACTAACTAACTGTGTGCGGTTATAGTCTAGTGTGTATGCAACCTAGTTCCCTATAACCAATGGCTCTGATACCAATCTGTCACACCCTCAAAATCCACGTGCGGAGTTTTACCGCGAGGCGTGTGAACAAACCAGGATCACAGTCAATAGTTACTCAGAACGACTCTATATGCCATGATTAAAATAAAACAACCAAAGTTCAACTTTAAATTGTGCGGAAGCGTTTTGAAAACAACTCAAATAAATAAAAGTATAACTATGGCAAAACATGTGCCAACCCAAAAGAGTAAACCATAATCATTAAAATGCTAAATGTCTTGAAAACCGAGTCTTAGTATGCAAGTGAACCGTGGAGTGCTCCTAGAGGCAAGCAGCTAATGACCTGAGAATAGCATACTAAAATGTCAACACAATGGTTGGTGAGTTCAAGAGTTAATATTCAAACATAAACAGTTTAATAATCGAGATATACTAGTAGTGCATTGCAATAGATAGCTAGTCTATTAACAAATAAATATTAATGCATAGTGATTTCGCAATTGAAGCTGACTGTGTTACGTTGTTGCCTCCTGTCACGACTCAACAGGTCGTGACAATGTTCAATAGGACAAATTGCACCCGGTTGACCTCGAGTCACACAGGTGGGGCTCGTCAGACCAGTAGTACTACCCAAATTTCCCCGCTATTCAATATTAACAATTCGAAAGTGTGAGGACTTTCCCATGATAAACAGCACTATATTAATATTATGCACAACTAAAATATACATAAAGCGTTTGTAGTTTTACCAGTATGCTATCTCCCCCAAAAGAGATTATGTAAAGAGTGGGGCATGAACTCACCTGATATGCGTATAGATACTTAGAGTTTGACTTGACTGACAGAGTGAACAGACAACCCTCAGAGGTTACCTAGATCATATAAGTATATGAGTACGTGCAACAGAGAATATGTGAAACCCTAAGTACACTACAACCAAAGACTCAGGTTTCAGAAAATAATACATTTGACTCAGTTGACCCGTTTGACCCGTTGGTGACTTTATGTGTTTTAACCCATTTAAACAACCATACACATATATCATACAAGTTTAACATTCAAATGGTTCATGAGTATGCTACATCATCCAGGTGTATCACATAGATCATCATACAACCAAGTATCATACAAGTCATGCGAATCTAAACATTAACATGTCCACTAATTACACATAATTAACATGTCACACAAGGATCAAATCACGCACCACATGCCATGTGAAGCCACTCACGACTTCACACCCTAAACCCTGCCAATCCTACTAAGTAGGGGCCTCAGATTCGCACGCGTGTATGATGATCACATTCACATTCACTAACCATTTCATACATTCAACATACATCACAACAATCAATTTCCAATCCCAAGCATGATATCTTACTACTAATCCACATCAACATTATACATGCTCATCAAGGTACTAACACCACTCATGATTAACCAAACATCTCATACAACAATTTAACATTTTCCAACCACATTAGAATTCATCTATGAACTTACTAACATGCTCCTAGCATCTCAAACATGATCAAACCATCATCTTTCACATGTTGCAAAATAAAGTTTCCCTTTTGGGAAAGCACATCCCAAAACCTAACCAACATCCTATACATTCATGAATTCATTAATAATATACCAATTCAAGCTCATATCAACATCTAAGCATGATCAACAACATCCAAAACATCATAATCCATCAATTCATATCCTAAAAAGTTACTATCTTTAGTAAGGTATGAACTATAGCATGTGTTCTTGAATTCTCAATGCTCACAACAACAATCTAACATCTAATCATCACCATGAACACATCCATAACATCAATTCATCACCAATTCAACATTACATGCAAAATAAAGTTACTGTTCTTAGTAACCTATGAACATCAACATCAATTCACCAATTTCTTGCAAAATCAATGTAATCTAGCATCCATACAATCTATTAAACATCAAACATTCATCAAACTATCATCCATCATGCATAATCATGCTATTTTCGAACTAGGGTTTGTCCAACACCAAAGATCATGATCAATCCACCAGAAACATCCAATTCATACATAATCCACGTTAAACAACATGTAAACAATCTAACTAATGAATTAACAACATCAAACAACACCCAAATCGACTCCATGAAGCCCAATTTCGAAATTAAGGTTCGGCCATGAAGAACAACACGCAAGAACTCGAAAAAACTAACCTTTAAGGCCAATTCGAATTGCAATTGATGCTTTCTATGAGTTGTATGCCTTGAAACCGAATCAAAATCGCAGCCAATTGCTTGATCTTGCTTGAATTCGCAAAGGGAGGGGATGTGGGAGGGAGTTCACGGCCGCAATGGGTGGGGGGCTAGGGTTTAGTGTTTTGTTTATTTTAATTTTGCATATTTACAACTTAAACCCTTGTGTTTTGCGTTTTATTAAAAAGGCACTCTTTTAAACACTTTTAAATGATTTTTAACTACAATACTAAACATATAACTAATCGTAACAATTATATGTTTTATTTTTATAAAACACAAACATACGAATTAATACACACGTTTCCACGTTACGCGATTAATTCCCAATTAACATATAAAAACATGCAAGCACATAAACATAATACAATAATCACATAATCAATTAGATTATCAATAATGTAACATTATTAATTATTATTAGGTCACCAACGTTAAACGACAACTAGTGTGTGTGTTCACGACACGTGTATGCAAGACTTAACGAAACTAACGGAGTTGGTAACGGAAATTTACCGGATGTCACACTTGGCAGCAACCAATTGCTCTATATTCATGCCTTATGAATATCCACCAATCCAAGTTCATAATAGTCTTACATTCATATTTGTTCCCACAAATATGATCGACTACGGACATTTAGAATAAAAGAATTATTCATGGATGTAAACATGCTAAAAGGAACATAACTCATAATAGCGTAAATACATAGATGAGTTAAGTATTGAAATTGTTCCATAGTAATACTAAACAGATCAATTCCAATCACTAGAATATCAAAGTCCTAAGGCATAAGTATGACTTTCATGCTTTGCCCTTTCAAGGAGCTTCGTGAGTGGATCCGCAATGTTTGATCAAAGTGAACTTTGCGAATACATGTCTTTCCCTTTTCCACTTCATCCCTTATGTAGTTGAATCTTCGCTCATTGTGCCTAATCTTTTGATGTGCTCGGGGTTCCTTGATTTGAACAATCGCACCCTCGTCATCATTAAAGATTTCTAAGGGGTCTTGAATGGTAGAGACCGTCCTCAGATCGGTGATAAACCCATTTATCCATGCAGCTTCCCAAGCTGCCAATGAAGCGGCTATGTATTCGGATTTTTTGTAGTGAACAATGGTACCGTGTCTTGCTTTGAACCTTTCAAGGACACTTCTCCTCCATTCATAATGGAAGTATACCCGGTTGTGATCAAAAACATCTCGATCAGTTTTGGAAGCCTGCATCCGTGTAACCCTTTACAACGACTTCCTTTTGAATAGATCCGTATATTAGAAACAAATCCTTAGTCCTACTAAGGTATTTCAATATACTTTTAATAGCCATCCGATGGTTATTTCTAATGGTATCTACTTTTTCATACTTAATAAGCATGACTCGTCCGGTCTAGTGCATATCATCACATAAATGATGGATCCTATAGCAGATGCGTATGGGATATCATTCATTTGATTTTGCTCATCCTATGAGCTTGGACATTGAGACGCAGTCAACACTGTCCCTCCTTGAATAGGTACCATACCTTTCTAAGAGTTTTTCATCTTGAACCTTTTCAAGATTTTATCAATATATATGCACTTTGGTTAAACCCTATCAACCACCTCGATCTATCCTTATAGATCCTTATTCCAAAATATGGGTGGCTTAAACGAGATCTTATATGAAAAACATCTTCCAAGCTAGGTTTTAACACCTTCCAAGGTTGGAATATTATTTCCAAATAGTAGTGTGTCATCAACATACAACACTAAGAATACAATTATGCTCCCACTAGCCTTCACATATATATACACAACCTTCTCGATGCTTGTTTCAATCCATAGATTGATCACTTTAACTTATATACATTATTAGGATGTCATGGATCGACAAAACCATCATGCTAAACTGTATGGACAGTCTCTTTAAGATGTTCATTAAGAAAAGCGGTTTTGACATCCATTTGCCAAAACTCATATTCAAAATATGAAGTTATGGCACATGATATCCTAATCGACTTTAGCATTGCCACGGGCGCAAGAGTTTCATCATAATCAACCAATTGAGTTTGATGGAAACCTTATGCTATAAGTCTTTGATTTATAAGTATTCAAGTCTCCATGCATATCTGTTTTCGTCTTGAAAACCCACTTGTATCCAACCGGTTTGGAGTTAAGTGGAGGGTCAACCAATTCTCAAACTTGGTTGTTATACATGGATTGCATCCTTACGTTCATGGCTTCTAGCCATTTTTCCAATCCAAATTGGACATAACATCTTGGTATATGGTTAGCCTACAGGGGTCAACCACATAGCATCCATTCTTGGAATGTTCATATCACTTAGATGGAATACTAACTCTACCAGATTTGTGAACGTTTTGTGTATATTTATCAACCTCTTGATTATCATCAACATCCTCTTGTTGGTAGCTAGTGTCAACCAAAAGTGTACCGGCTTGTGGATTTTGATTCTTATCAAGTTCCACAGTTCTATACGTCATTCCTTCCATAAAGAACTCGGTTTCCAAGAACTTAGCCTTTCGAGCAATAAAAACTTTTGCTCTGTTTAGTCGAAGAAACAGTATCCTATACAGTCTCTAGGATATTCAACTAATCTATACTTTCTTGGTCCGGGTCATATTCAAAATATGAGACTTAAAGAGCAATGCGAAAACCCAAAATGATAAAGATGGTAAGCTCATAGCCATAATAAATTGAACCATATCCAAATAGGGTTTAGTTTCTTCTTTATCAGAATGAAGAACACAGATAGTTATGTAGAGTTGATATTCTACTTCATTATTGAAGATTTTGAACATTTCAAAAGCTTCATACTTATGTGTCATCAAGTGCACACAATAATAGCGACTGTAATCGTCGGAAAAAGTAATGAAGTATCTATCACCAATCTTTGTCATTGTCTTAAAAGGACCACATACATCCAAATGTATCATTCCTAATAAGTCTTTTGGTTCACACTTATCAAATGAAACATTTTCATTTGTTTCCAAGAGACCATTCTTTGAAGTGTTTGAATCCAATTCTTGTTTATGTGACCAAGATGACAATGTCAAAGATAAAATAACTTAAACCCATTTAAATTTCTTGGTGCTTAATGTGTATAATAAGTCATTATAGGACGAATTATCATGAACCAATTCATGGATATCATTAAAAGGTATGTCCTTAAAATGAAATACATCATCCATAAAACTTAATACCATTATTTACAAACTTTAAATCATGATCACATTGTTTTAATAGGAAACCTTAATTATGTTCCTAGTCAAACTAGATGCATACAAAAGGTTTTGAGAACAACTTCCAAACAATTTGAAAGTCTCAAAATAGAGTTTCCTTCCTTGAAGCGCACATTTCTTTTGAACCCCTTTGCAACAATTGCAAGAATGAGTTTCACATCCGGTATCCAATACCCATGTGTTTGAAGAAATGACATTTAATACAATGTGTGAATCATGGAAATTTTATTTGAGGTTTGCTCAACATCCCTCTTGTCTTTCAACTCCTTGAGATAGGAGGGACAATTCCTTTTCATTGTCCTATCTCTCCATACTCAAAGCATGGAACGTTCTTCGTTACCTTAGGCTTCATAAGCTTAGGCTTTTCGAGGTTTCGCATTAACCTTTGCTTTGATGTATTCCTTTCCTTTGGCAATAATTGCCTTAGGATCGGGATTGGCCATTTATTATAGCCTCCCTCATTGATCGAGAGAATAGGTAGAACCTCTCTACCCATCCCTGCCTCGGTTGCTTTGAGCATTGCGTGAAGTTCACCAATGCTCTTGTCCCACCCATTCATATTACAGTTTATTATGAATGTCTCAAACCTTTAGTTAGGCAATCAAGGATCAAATCCTTGGCCAACTACTTTGAGACAGGACAGTTAAGCATCTTGAGGCTATCAATGTGGCTTTTCATCTTAAGAATACATAAGATGATATCGATTGGGTTTCTTCCATGTGACATGTATAAAGTGCTCTAACCGTTTCGTAGCAATCTACTAAAGTTTGTTGAAGGAACATTTCCTTCAACTAGATTATCATGTCATATGCCCCATGATGCTCCAAACTCTTTTGGAGTTCGGGAATCATATTCCCAACATGAGGTAGGATACTTGCACAAAATCCTTAGTGTGCCTAAGCCAATCGTCAAAAGGCCTTAACATCAACAGCGTTGGTTGGTGAGGTATGGGATCGTCAAGGACATAGGCCTTTACTCATTTTTGAGAACGATTCTCAAATTTCGAAATTGAGTCCATAAGTTTATTATGGTTAAGACGATCCCCTTTTAAGATGGTTCTCGGTGATAGGGTAGGGACGGTCGGGGTAGTAGCATCGTGGTTTGCGGCCATTACTACAAAATTACAAGGTCATTTTAGTATTTCTGAGAAATTGCTTTTAACTATTAATACCCTTTACATGTCTCATAGACAATTAATAATTAAAATCTAGAATCCAACATTACATTTAAATGATGGTTAGGTGACCTTTATCCCATAATTTAAATTAACAAAGTAGTCAACAGTTGACAATTGCAACCTATTGCAACTTCTAGTCTTATGGGATCGGTTAAACATCATATGTTTAGTCGGCATGTTTAATCCCATCAACACCATTGTACGCCATGCTTCGGTGACCCTAATCACATGGTTTCCAATTCAAGTCGTCCTACTTACACACACGTGTGAGTTTTCACATACAAGCGGTTAGGTGACCTTTATCCCACAAGTACGTTAGACTCACCTCAAAGATACAAGTTCCCTACAAGTGGTTAGGTGACCTTTATCCCACAAATAGTTCCCAAGAGATTCAAGTGTCGTGTAAAAGGATGGTGTTAGACTTGTTACCAAAAGGATTTAAGTTTCCATTAATTCTAGTTATGAAAACTCTATGTACCTTGTATTCGCATGCTTTCAAATACATGGTACCCTATGGTTTATTTTTAATAAAACCACTTTATTAAATCATTAATCCTTTTAATAACCTTTTATTAACCACTTAATGATTAGAAACCATAAATTTTTAGCTTGTTAAGATTGCTAATGAGTTTGTTTTGCATATCCAAATATCAAACAACAATCATACAACAAACAACCAAACAAGCATAATCATACAAACATATGTGCATAACCATAGCCACTAAGTTGACTACACTTGTTTGCCATCACAAGTGTTGTCATAAGGTCTTTCCTAAGGGTTGAACACAACACAAAAGATGAGATCTCCAAAGACCCCCACTTGAACTTGCATCCAAATGCTTCAAGTTCATCCCTTGTGTCTTCCTTTTGTGCTTTCTTCCCGAGCATCTTCTTTTACAAAATATATATCCTAATACATATTTTCTAGTAAAAGAAAAATACTCCTAATCTATTTATTACATTTCCAAATGAATAAACAAATTACAACCCAAATAGAAACGCAAAAGAAATTATTACAACCCATAAAGAATGAATACAACCAACATGACAAGATTACAATCAACCAAATCCAAAACACACATGGTCAAGGCTATGTTATGCACTAATATATGTATCCATATACATCATCTCAAGAACCAAAATGAACCCCATTTGACCCTAAATTTTCAGCCAACATAAACCAAAAATTTAGGGTCTTTTGTCCAAACAAAGCACAATCAACCATTTTGATATCTTTCCTTTCAAGATTTAATCAGAAGCATGCAAGATATAACCTTGAAAGGTTGGGGTATCATCATATCATCTCAAAACAGCCCTAATTTGGTTGTTAAAACCTCATAAAACCAATTTTACAAGAACACATGAAGCTAGTCAACCACATATCCGGCTCTAGATGCCAATGTTGGGTTTGTTGGACCTTAACAACGTAGTTTAACCATTTAAACAAGGAAAACGCAGCGGATTAAATGCTTAATTTCATGTTTTATAAACTGAAATTTAAGGTTCATTTCATAGTAACAACAAACCCAAGAATATAAGGATCTTTAATATGTGTTTGAACTAGCTATCTACAAGAAATAACAACCAAATCATAACATACAAACTACCTCTAGTTATGCTGTTAAAACCGAGGCTGAAACATCATCCAAAAGACTGCTGGAAAACGTTGATAAAGATGTAGATGGAGCTGCTATTGGATGACCAAAACATCAAGAATAGATGTCCTCAAGTGTTCATACCCACAAGCCTCCAACAAACACCCCTTTTGTTAGGCTTTGTGCACCAAAATCGGACCATGGATGCTGAAAATCGAATTTTCAGCAGCTTTTCTTCAAGAAGTTTTGAGAGAAAAGTGTGTGTGTTCTTGGCCCTTGCATGTAAGAGAGAGAGCTGAATTTTGGAGAGTGTGTTTTTGTGTTAATGGGTGTGTGTTTTTTAGAAAACAACATGACCAAAAATACCCTCAAGGGGGCGGCCACTTCCCTTTCAAAATTGGGTTTCCCATTTTAAAACACCCACTAAAAGGTTACTAGTTGTATTTTGAATTATTATTATTAGTTATATAGTTTAACCTTTTAAATATATAACTTAAACACACACTCTTATTATTTGATGTTATTTAACAAACTTAAATAACATTACAAATAATGTCCATGATCAAAATATAATTATAAGTTGTTCTTTCTCACATACAACTTATTTTAGAAAACCCTTTTTTCAGAAATTGGTGCAATGATTTAATTGCATGATCATATCATCAATTAAATACATATTGGTGTTTGCTAAACTTGTTATTGGGTATGACCCGACTTGGATCTTGACGTACTAACCACATCAATATTCTATGTGTCTTGGGCATAAAGAATCCAACAGATTCTTTATGTTAAGAATATAACAGGGACACCCAAGTGCTCTAAAGAATGAAATCAGAGGGGCCAACTGATGTAACAACTCATAAGGAGTCTTCATCAACCTTTGATTTATTAACACTCTATTTTGCACACAGCAGGCTGTGTTGACAGCTTCAGCCCAAAAGGTTAGTGGCAAACCAGAATCAGCCAACATTGTCCTTGCGGCTTCAATAAGGGTCCTGTTCTTTCTCTCCACCACTCCATTTTGTTCAGGAGTTCTTTGAATGCTATATTGCCTCTTGATTCCCTTAGATAAATAGAATTCATCAAGAGTGCCATTATCACTTCTCACACACCTGACTAGAAGTGAATACTGCTTTTCCACATACAACACAAAGTAGATGATGATTTGAGCAGCCTCATCTTTTGAATGTAAGAAGAAAGTCCATACAAATCAGGAATAATCATCCACAATTACCAGACAGTATTTTTTATTTGCCATGCTCATCACTCTTACTGGACCAAAAAGATCCATATGCAGTAATTGCAAGCAGGCAGTGGACTTTGGTTCTTCTATTGGAGGGAATGATACTTTGTGTTGCTTTCCTTTAAAACAAGCAGAACAGTTGTCATCACATTTGAACTCCTTTAATGGCAGACCTCTCACTAAACCATGATGAATAAGCTGGTTCATGTTTTTAAGATTCACATGACCAAACCTTCTATGCCATAGTTCAGATTCCTGAGGAGAGGCCTTGGAGAACAGACATGGATGCCCTTTTAAATCAATTTTCTTTGATAAATCTAAAGCGTATACTCTTCCAATCCTGTTGGCCTTCAGGAGAGTATATTCATCCAATATCTTGTCAATCATTTTCAGATCTTTGGAAGACAGAATCCAACAGTTCTGACTAGTGAAAAGTGCAACATGCCCTTTATCACACATTTGACTGATACTCAACAAGTTGTACTTGAGGTTCTCCACATGGTTAACATCATCAAACCTTATCTCACCATTTGACACAAAGCCTTTGCCGATGATGTAACCCTTAGCATCATTACCAAAAGAAACAAATCCCTTCTTTCCTTGAGAGTAGTCATGATGAAGAGAACTGCTCCCTGTCATATGCATAGATCCTCCACTGTCCACATACCAGATGCTTCTTTGGCATGCTGAAGAACCCTGCATTTGTCATAAGAAATTAGTTAGCTTTTGAGACCCAAACCATTTTGGTTTTGGGTCTGTTCTTTTATACTACCTAATTTGTCATGATTAACATCCTTTGAAGGTGGAGATGGTGCTGAAAAGGATTCCTTTGATTTTGGCTTAGTTTTCCTTTTCAGTGGTTTAATCACAGATACATCTAATTGGTTAACTCTCCCCAACAGATGTTGAACCATCATAACAGTTGTGTCTGATTGGTTGTCAAGGCCTTCAGCTCAGATGACACATCAGTACTTGTTTTTAATTTGTTCTTGTGACTCACCATATCCTCCTTTTTGAAAGACACAGACTTAGTCTGGTGTTTTGATATACCATGAGGAATATTTTCAGCTGTTTTATGATAAACCCCTTCCTTCTTTTTAGATTTTTGGAAAAACTTTGGGTTATCAGATTGAGATGTTTGTGGTACAAACATGGTTTGAAATTCATCTTTCATTTTATTCATTTTCTTTTTAATGATTTTATCTTTGTTGAATTTTGAACCCTTGTTATACCAACATTCATCAGTAAGATGATTAAATAGACCACATATTTCACATGGCTTTTTCTTCATCTTTTGTTGATCAACTGCTGAAGAAGATGAAACTACTGAAGGTGTGTTCTTTAGTACTTTCTTCCTCTCAGTACTTATGGTAAGTACTGGAGGATTTGTAACAACTGAAGATTTGTTCTTCAGAAGTTTTCTATCAGTACTTTTGGATTTCCTGATAGACTTTTCAGCAGTTGTCAAACCATGTTTGTTTTCATTTGGTTTGAAATGCTCTTCAGGTGTTGTGACTTGCCCTTCAGTACTTTGAATACTTTGTGGGACAACACCTGAATTGCTCAGTTTTTCTTTGATCATGTGTTTAGCAGTAGTGAGACCATCAGCAAGTTGATTAGCTGAGGTACTAATACTGACTTCATCCTCTGATTTTGAATTATCACTTGAGGATGAGACACATGATGATGTGGTTTGGGAATTGCTTTCACCTTCATATTTTACTTCTAGCTTGGGAGTAAAATCTGTAAGAGGTATAGTGTGATTATACCCAATCCCAAACTTCACATTTGAAGTTGTTTGCTTGCTGAGAAGCATTTCAAACCCCTTGCATGATGTTACCCAACGTTCACAATTTACACGAGTAGCTGCAAGTGTTTCTTTGAGATTCTTATGATTCTCCAAAATGACCTCTAGCTTTGCCTTTTCATCAGTGATTTGGCATTTTAATTTGTAAATCTCCTCATCTTTTTCTTTTAAAATAGACTCAATTTCAGCTTTTCTTTTGGAAATGACTTTCTCTAGGTCAAGATTTTGATTAATTAAGGCTACATTTGCTTCCCTAATTGAGACAAAAGCAGCTATGCATGACTCAGAACACAACTTGGCCTTAGCCTCAGAAGATACCTGTGATACCTGTGATGATGAAGCATTTCCATCAGTAGACTCCAGGGCCATAAGAGCAAGATTTCCAAAAGGATTTTCACCACCATGTTGACCAGCACCAGAAAACAATTGTTCAGAATAACCAGAAATATCATCTGGTAAGCTGCTCCAGTCAACAACCTCAGTGTGTGAAAAAGCTTTGATGTGATTGAGATTGAGATTGTTGATTTGATTGAGATGGTTGATGATCAGGTAGGGCATGTGGTTGTTGAGCTATGGGTACAGGAACCTGACTAGACTAAGGCATGTAAAAACATGGATAAGGATATGGCATTGGACCTTGAGGAACAAAAAATGCAGGAGATGATTGAATTTGTGAATGATGATCAGAACTGGTAGAATGTTGCCCTTTGTTCTGTGAGCTATTGCTTGGAAAGGTCACAAAGGGTGCAGAAGAGTTAGATCCAGATGATCTACATTCTCTTGCAAAATGTCCAAGTCTATGGCACTTGTGACACCTCAACTTGCTCTTGTCAAAACCAACTTTGGTTTTTCCAGAGAGACCAGGGAATTTCCTACCTATCCTTTTGTAAGACTTTTGAGATCTGATATTTATTAATGCCATTTGGCTCAAAATATCCATCTCTTCCAGATCATCATCAGCAGTTCCTTTCAAATCATCCATCAAAAAGCACAAATTATCAATACCACACCCTGAATTACCATCAACACCAACAAAAGCATGATCTCCACTGTTTGAAAAGAAATCTATATGCTCATCATAAGAACTTTCTGATGCAGCATATTCTGACTCATGACCAACCAGAGCAGTATTCCCTGGTACAAAATCATCAGTGAGCTTCCTAGATGAAGCCAGTTTCCTTTTCTGTTCTATCTCTCTTTTAAATGTTAATAGTTTCCCATGAAGTTGGGTAAGAGATAGAGTGTCCAGATTTGCACTGGAGCGTAGGACAATAGTATATGTGTCCCATCTCTCAGGCAGGGATCTGAGGAATATGTTGTTCATATGACTGTTTGTATATTCATGTTGAACCATTTTCAGCTCAGATATCAAACAGGAAAATCGCTCAAACTGTTGAGTCAGTGACTCACCCTTTCTATGAGAGAATGTCTCATATTGCTGGGCAAGGATCTCTCTATTGTTTTCTAAGACCTCATCAGTTCCTCAAAATTGTTCTTTCAGAGCAACCTAGAGATCATGAGCAGTCTCATGATGCATAAGTCCATAATAGATTTCATTAGGCAATGCCATGGCCAGAATTCCATGGGCTTTAGCATCAATTTCAAATAGTTTCAGATCTTCATCTGAGTATTGCTCTTTCTTCTTCGGAACCATCTCATTGGTTTCCGGATTACTCACCATAGGCTTATATGGTCCATGAACCACAGACTTCCAACAACCTGAACTGTTAACAGACAGGTGATGGAGCATTCGGCGTTGCCATATGTTATACTCACTCCTAACAAGCATCGGAGGCTTTGTTGAGGAGCCAGTATTGTGAGGATCATTGATTGATGTAGTCATTTTCACCAATTCAAACAGGTTCAATGAAATTTTAACAAATCTAGCTTAAAAACTCAACAACACAGTTTGAAACAAGACGAATCTCAAATTAATTCACCGGAAGCAACAGAAAAACAAACTCTATAACCAATTCTTGCAAATTTGCTAATTCGATCAAACTTAGATATCAAAAGAGTAGTTTCAATGATCAATTGTTAAATCGATCAATGATTAACCAGCTCTGATACCATTTGATAGGATCGGATCTAGTTTGATCAATTAGATTAATATTTGCAGCGGAATATAACAAGAATTAGACGAAATTTAAGCAAGAATAGTATGAATATTCAATCAAACAGTGATGATTATAGAGAGAGAGTTTCTGCAAATGGAATATTTTCATTCATGTAAAAGTTTCGGTTACAAAACAATTAGGTCAACATTCCTTTTATAAAGGAATGTGACGTCAGCTGATGTCACTTGATAGTGACATCTAACTGATTTATACAAACAACTAAAAATAAACTAAACTACTGAAAAGTAAACATCACAACTACTGAAAAGAACTACTTCAGCTGTTGTGACAACTTCTGAGAACTTGGTCTTCAGACTTTGTCTTCAGCAGTTGTCTTCAGACTTTGTCTACAGACATTGTCTTCAACTGTTGTCTTCAGACTTTATCTTCAGATTTTGTCTTCAGACTTTATCTTCAGACTTTGTCTTCAGCAGATGTAGACCACTTCAGTTGTTATGATGTCTGTGGGACTTAAAGGTTTTTCTGATCTGGCTCATTGGTTCTTTTGGTCCAACACTTCCTTTCTTAATTTCATCCTTGTCAAAATCACCATCATACCCCATCAAATAGGAGATCTTCTCTATGTATTCATTCTCAAACACACCTGGGTGACATGCCTCTTGTTCTCCTAACTCAAGAACTCTTTTAATAGTTTGTTCAAAAACACTCAACTGTTCATTCATAATCTCAGCAATTATCACTTCATTTTCTCCTTCTTGTTCTGTCACAACAGAGTTCCAAAAGTCGATAATGTGCTGTTGGTTGATTACAGGCTCTACCGTCATGACGTAGAACAACCTGGATCTTCTTAAGTACCGTATGATGTCTCGGCACCCTTCAGACACAAGGTCGTCAGCATTTAGAAAAGCACATATGTTGTACACTCTAGCAAATCGATTAGCCATCTGTACATAAGAATGAAGAAGATTAGGTTAGAACAGAGTTATCGACCATAAGAATGTGAAGAGTTTTGATGATAGTATGTTTTACCTTGAAAACAATGATCTAGAATTAAGACTGAGGTCAAGTTTAATATATGATTGATGTTTTGATTCGGGTATTTTGAATGTTTGTGGAAAGAGGGGTGATGTTTAAGAGAACGATTTTCTTGGTCAAAAAGTGATCATTAAAAGGTGAATAATGAATACATAAGTCAAAAACATCATTTACACTCCCTCGGACTTATTAATTTCATTTATTAAATGAAGTGGGACCCTCTTTCCTTATAACCCTTCCATGGAATTTATTGTTTCCACAGATTCTAATTCTTCCGTAGGACATCAACGGATGCCTAACTTTAAAAAATCGAATTTTGATGAAGTATAATTTGATTTTCCATAGGTTACCAATCCATGGAAATATATAATACTTTTAAAATATCACAACATCCATAGATTACCAATCTACGGATTGTCCAATTTTTCTAATTTTAAGTTTCGCACTTTAGCATTTGCTGATAAGTGAAATGCACTATAGCTTCTGCTGAAATGTAAAGTTTGAAACTTATTTGACTGTATGATTCTATCAAAATGATAGAACCAATCGTTGCTTTTGGACCTTGTTGACTTTGTTTACATGACAATTTGTACAAGAAAATTATAACTTGAAAAACCTCTTGTATCTTACAGCCAAGTTAGTGCTCAAGTTCCAATTCCTTCATTTTACTATTGATTTGATAATTCAGATTTCAAGCTTTCATATATTAGCTACTCCCCCTAAATTTGTGATTAATGATGGATGATACATTCATCATAAATTTATGAAGAATAATAACATGAAAGGCACATTACTGTCCAAAAGAATTGAAAATTAAATAAACTAAAAATAAACAACAGTGAATTAAATTCTCTGTACAAGCATATATAAACATATAATGGGATCATACTATAACACTAAGCATCTTCCTATTTAATTTGTTTGATGAAATGAGACCTCAATCTAGTGTTGATTGCAAGTATGATGTTCCACATAAATTCAAACAAGAGTATGGAGTCAACTAGGCATGTTGTTTATCATGTTTTGATGTTTATTAAAGATAAACAATTATGGTCTCCACATTCAATTCACATTAGAGTTTGTCCTCCTTTTGTGAGTTAAATCATCACTTCTTCACACTTAGAAACTATCTACTTTAAGTTATAACTTCTATCATGAGATGTATTTTACATCTCATTATTGTAGTGATGCAAAAGCTCTTAAGTTAATATATAGATGATCACAATGGATTCTTTTGAGAGCTGAGATATGATCATCATAAGGTCACCTGGTCTTTACTTCTGTAAAACAGAGGTACCTTTAACCCAGGTCTTTGTTTACACAAAACAGATGGATGATGAGGATCATGATCTGTTCACCTGTTGGTTACAAATGTATACCAAGGTGGTCATAAACCCAAGTCTTTGTTTACACAAAACAAAGAGAATATGATTTGCAAAGGTAGACATTATAAAGTGTTGTTACATAGTTTGCTTGGATGAGTGATTTGATCATATCAGGATATGACTTACTTGTTGTATCCTCAAAATGGAATTTCCCACAAACAGTCACCTTTTCATTATGTTATGCATGCTCTTAGTGTATTTTTCACTCAAATTGAACCTACTCACATATCAAAGCACTTTTGATAAGACTTTAATGAAAGTTAAGAACTCATGACAGAAGCAAAGATATAGTGTACTATCATTTCCTATATATATGTTATGCTAAATAAGAAGACACAATAATTGAAGACAATATTTTTGTATTTTTGTATGATTTTATGAATGTTTTTGGATTTTACTTATAAATATATTCAAGGACAGACTCGTGCTTTTCTTCATTGATGTTGATTAATCTAAATTAATCATGCCCAAAGACTCAATTAGAAAATTAAATCAAACTAAAGCAATGGCTTTAGTGAATAAATCAGCAAGCTGATTTGTTGTATCCACTTTTACTAACTTTATTAAACCTTTTTTCTGAGCAATCTCTCAGAAAATGAAATCTTATTTCTATATGTTTCGTTTTACTATGTTGCACTAGATTAGTAGTAATGAACATAGCAGCTGAATTATCAATATGAATTGGTGTTTGAAGAAAATTATAACCAAAATCAAGTAATTGGTATTGCAACCAAAGAACTTGAGAGGAACTAGCTGAAGCAACTATGTACTCAGCCTCAGCTATGGATACAGATACATTTGTTTGCTTTTTGCACTGCCATAAAACAAGTCTTTGTCCTATAAATTGACATCCACCAGTTGTGGATTTTCTATTGTTGTTGCATCCTCCAAAGTCACTGTCTGAGTATGAGTAGAGGGTGAAATCTCCATCTTTGGGATACCATAGACCAATGGTTGGTTTCCCTTTAAGATATCTGAAGATCCTCTTAACAGCATTCAGATGGGACTCTTTAGGATCTGATTGGTACCTAGCACAAACACACACAACAAACATTATGTCAGGTCTGCTGGCAGTTAAATACATGAGGGACCCTATCATTGATCTATACAATCGTTGATTAATTGATTTCCGTGTAGGATCAGGTACAATCTTGTCACTTGTTGAAGCTGGTGTTTTGCATGAAGAAGTATCAGCAAGATTGTACTTCTTTAAGATTTGATGAATATACTTCTCTTTATTAATGAAGATGTTGCATCAAGTAAGGCTGGTGCAACCAAAACAAACACATGCAATTTTGGTGCAATTGATGAAGAACTTTTGAAGGCAAATGCAGAGCTTCCGAAGGTCAAGTCTGAAAGAGCTTCCGAAGAGAAACTCCAACTTCCGAAGACAAAGTCTTCCTTCTTCCGAAGTTCAACACTTAGAAGAAATCAAGATAATGAGTTCCAAAGTATGAAGGACTGAAGAATGTCTCAAGCCTCGGAAGAAGTAGCCTCTTCCGAAGTATAAGTGGCTTTGGAAGATATTGTTCTTCCAAAGCAAGTTAACCTTCGGAAAAACCTACTATGAACAAGTGGATATAAGTATGGTCCCTCTAACACTCCACTGCAAATCTTTGATATACTGCATGGTGCTTTCCCACGACCATGTAGTTGACCATATTTATACCATTGTTCATTCCTTATCAGTTAGTACAGTTACCAACTTTAGTTTGTGACAAAAGGTAAGTCATGGACATGTCATGACTACCAAATATTAGATAATATTTTATCTAAGATACCTTATCTTTAGCAATGTAGTATTTGCTTCAGTCATAGGTTTACAGCTGGTATCAAAGTATATTCGGTTGTAGGTAGTAGTATATATAGTTTCTCATTGTAACTCATGTAATATGCTTGTAAGTGTCTTGCAATACTTTGAGTTGAGAAGTAATATATACAAGTTCCTTGAAAATTATCTTCTTGTGTTTTGATTACTTAACATATTATTATAAACTCTTAAATGGACTCTGCATCATCTAACTGAGTGTGATTCAGTGAGTTTGAGAGACAACATAAGTGTTGAGTGACCAAAACTGATCCTGCAACTGGTATCAGAGCTTCTTAGGCTATTGATTATGTGATCTCACCATCCAAATCAACTTTTCCATCACTCACACTCACCTCACTCAAAAATGGCCCTAAACCAAAAGTCTGAATGTGAACTGGGGACGATGACCAAAGCACCTATCATCACCCATGAAAACTTCAGATCATGGTGCAGACGAATTGAAGGCTTCATCAGATATCAAGATAACAAGAACTCTTTGAAAGGCTTTGAGAATTGACATACCCAATTCCATGTCTGCCATACCCAATTCCATCATGGTAGGCTTTGAGAATTGCCAGTCAGCCAAAGAACTCTTTGATGCTTTGACTCAGATGTATTCAAGCTCCAATGACTCCAAGAAAGATTCACTGAAGCAACAATTTGAAAACTTCACTTATATTGTTGGAGAGACCCTTAGCCAATAATACTTCAGGTACATGAATCTTATCTCTTCACTTCAGTCCATGGGAGTATCTCCTGAGATGATAGATATCTCAAGAAAATTCATGAGTGCTCTCCAAAATGTGTGGACGTTCTACTGTGACTCTATCAAGAGGACAGAAAATCTGAACTCCCTCACCGTGACTGAACTATATGGCATCCTTGATGGATACCGTTTAGAGATGGAAAACAAGAAAGGCCACCAGGTGAGCAGACGTCAAGCCTTCCTGCTAGCAATGCTTTAATGGTTGCGGAAGGCTCAGGACCCCCAAACCTTAGAAGTACCTGACTTGCTCCCAACAGCCGTCCTTTTCTTCCAGGACATACATCACATTCCTTGAGACTCCAAGGTCTCAACAGGCTCAGCCAAGTCCCTTTCAGGACAGGTCTGCCTTTTGTTGGGGTTCAACAATGTAATAAACTGAAGCTTACCAAATGATAATTACAGCCGACTGAAGATCTCATTGTACGAGTTCAGAGACCAAGTTGATAAACAGAAGAAAACAAATACATGACAAAGTCAAGATCAAGACAATTAGAAAAGTCAAAATTAGGCCATGTTGTAATAATAGTATAAATAGACCCACTAGTGCATTTTTACTAGAGTGGTTCTTTTGTGTGTTTTTCTCATGGTGTGAATCACCACCCAAGGAGAAATCCTCTCCTTTGGGTGGGTTTGATTTCATCAGCCATCTATGATTCTCATTGTAAATTGTTTATCAACATCAATGAAATCATAACATTATTATTATCCATCTCTTTGTTCTTTGATTCACACACATCCACCCATCATAATTTTGATTTCTAGATCTGACATGATGAATCCTAAGATCCAAGCTCAATGAATCTGAAATATTGATTTACCAAAATGGTATCAGAGCTGTTGGTTGCTGGATTTATCTAGTTTTCTGATCTGATTTCATCTTTAATGATGTCAAGAACAATGAAGAAAATAAGAAAAATGAAGAACAAAGTCCCTGTTCATCAAAAACCTATCTGTTCATACCCATTTTCAAGAAGAAAAACCAACAAATCTATTCAAACTTGGTACGATTTGAAGAATCGTGAACACGTTCATGATTATTGCTTCATGATTCGATGCAATTGAACAAGATTATCATCAAAAATGAAGAAAACTCATCTGTACATCTCAAAATTAAAAAGAAAAATCATCAGATCTGTTCTAATATGGTATGATTTGAAGAAATATAATCATTCGCTGAATTATTCCTTCAAAGTTCGATGCAATTGAACATGATTATCATTAAAAACGAAGAAAAGATAAAGAAATAGAAGCTACTGCTCATTTCTCGACCTGCACTGCAGTGTGAAATCGAATTTTGTTCAAGTCTCAAAACAAATGCGGATGAACAAAAACAAATGCGGATCAAGCTTGATCAAATGTGGATGAATTAACCACAAATGCGGATGTTTTATACACAAATGCGGATGTGTTATCCACAAATGCGGATGTGTTATACACAAATGCAGATGTGTTATCCACAAATGCGGAATTGTTATACACAAATGCGGATGACTTGTCACCAAATGCGGATGACTTGTCAACAAATGCGGATGCCTTGTCACCAAATGCGGTTGACTTGTAAACAAATGCGGGTACTTAAAGCACAAATGTGGATGCATTGAAAACAAATGCGGATGCCTTGCAAACAAATGTGGATGCTTTGCAAACAAATGCGGATAAGTTAGCAAAGAAATGCGGATGAGTTGCAAGAAATGCTTATGAACAGCTGATGAACAGGACTTGAAAAAGAAAAGAAAAAAAACATGAATATGGATGATAGCAACCAACAAGCACATCCATTTTGATTATGAAACCAAAAAAATATTATAGAAATCAACTTTGGTCACTTTTTCACATATTCATCCAGGGACTTGTACAACTCTCCAATGCTCTTTTTGAAGTACTTGGGCTCACATTCATTGATGATGTTTTGCACCCGTGTCTCACTACTGAGTGGACAGTTAGACGGACTTTAATCAAGGGAAGGACTCATTATCTAAAGAGTGTCATCTATCAAGATATTTCAAAAGAGCAGAAGTCTGTTCAACATTGATTAATGTTCCTAATGCAGTTCATTGAAGTTCAAAGCCTCACCATATGCCTAATACATTCTAATCCTTGAGTTATGCTATGAACTGTAATCCAAAAGAGATACAACCCATATCCAATACCAAGAAGTATTCTCAAGAGATTCTACCCTTTGTAAGAGATATATTAGGAGAAGCTTAATCTGAGGGGGAGAGCATCATTTAATTGTGTCAGAACATCAGTTGATCAATGAAGACATGTGACAGAGAACATCTTTAAGTTCAAGGTTTGGCAAGCATCAGTTTAGGGGGAGTATTGTTGGGGTTCAACAATGTAATAAACTGAAGCTTACCTAATGATAATTAAAGCTGACTGAAAATCTCATTGTACGAGTTCAGAGACCAAGTTGATAAGCAGAAGAAAACAAATACATGACAAAGTCAAGATCAAGACAATTAGAAAAGTCAAAATTAGATCATGTTGTAATAATAGTATAAATAGACCTACTAGTGCACTTTTACTAGAGTGGTTCTTTGGTGTGTGTTTCTCATGGTGTGAATCACCATTCAAGGAGAAATCCTCTCCTTTTGGGTGGGCTTGATTTCATCAGCCATGTATGATTCTCATTGTAACTTGTTTATCAACATCAATGAAATCATAACGTTATTATTATCCATCTCTTTGTTCTTTGATTCACACACATCCACCCATCTTGATTTTGATTTCTTGATCTGAATGTGATGAATCCTAAGATCCAAGCTCAATGAATCTGAAATATAGATTTAGCACCTTTGTCTCAGGAAATGGAAATCCTACTGATTTTCAATTCTGTTTTGATGATCTAGAGTGTTTCAGCCCGGATGATGTCGAGTATATGGACATTGTCCAACATATGGCTCTGTTAACTTACAGCCCGGATGCTATGGCTCAAGAAGTTGACTGGAGTTTCATGGTGTAGGATGTCATTCCTGCTCAAGCATTGTTGGCTGGAACTTAAGACACCTAGGTATTTAAAGACCTCTGTACTCCAGCTTGCATTGCTAAAGTGAAAATGTATCAGGACTACAATATGGAAATTAAATATGATATTGAGTATTTAAATATCATAAAATCTGATTTTAAAAGGGCTGAATCTGACTACTAAAGGAAAATTGAAGAGTTAAGGAAAATTGCGTCATCTTAAAACATGAGCATACCAAATATAAGACTGAAATTAAAGATTTAATTTCCAAATTGACTGAGGCTCAAGCCTAGCTAGTAATAGCTGAGGCTCAAGCTAGGAAGCATGCTATCTCTAAGCAAAACTTCCAAGCCACTCTTACATCATCCTCCCACTCAAAAATATGTTACCAAAACAAAGGTGGGTTGGGAACCAATGAAATTGCTCCATCGCACTCTTATGAGTCTATTAGACAACCAAAATGTGGGACTAAAGAGCAAGAGGTTCCATCTGCTGACCCACCTTCCCATGAGTTGAAGAATGCTGCAACTATGGAGACCATCACAGGGAAAGACCAGGTAAATCAACCAATTTCCACCGATAATGATCAACCCCTAACCACCAAAGCCAGAAGAAACAGGCCTAAGGCAGCCAGAAAAACTACCAAGAAAGTGGTTGAGTCCAAGCTAAAGATCGACCCAAAACAAAAGGTGTATTCATTTTAGCTGGATTCCAGGTGGTGGGAAACTCTGATCTGGGAAAGGAGTGTAGTATCATCACTCCTGTCCTGCTGAAGGATTAGAAGTTAAAAAGGAAGACTGCTGATGAAAACAAGGAATGCAAGAAACAACAGCCTTCACGTCCCATAAAAATTAACATTGCATGCATAATGTGTGGTCTGCAAAAACCACATGGCTAAAGAATGTTACTACAATCCTGTAAGCACACATTATGCAAATAATGTTAAGAAAGAAGGAGTCAAGGAGGGCTTCACATATGGACCATATCACATGGCCCAAGTGATGAGAAAAGGAAAGCTTGTCTCCGAAGCAAAGTTGCTTTCGGAAGAAACTCAGGGAAAATAGTTTCGGAAGATAAGCCAAAGAAAATTCAAAAGAACAAAAGTGTTCCTTTGAATCCTTTCGAGAAGAAGACTGGTTCGGAAGAAAAAGTGGTGAGAGCTTCTTCCGAGAAGAAAGAAGCGTTGGAAGTATGCAATGCTGCTCAAGCTTCAACAAGCTCATCTACAATGATCAGCCAAGGGATGGAATGGAAGATCAGACAAGATGTTGCAGCCCAACCTTCTTCCTCAAAGACATCCGTTGAACCCTCATGCATAAATTTTGGTTCAATTATCTCATCATCATTGGAAGAACCCAAGACCAACAAGGCTTGGGTTTCCAATAAAAAACTAATGTTTTCACCTTATGTGTAGGGACATCCATATGACAAGAACGACAATGTATGGATTATGTATAGTGGATGCTCCAGGCACATGACTGGGAACAGATCTCTTCTTCAACAATTTCAACATTTTGATGGAAGTCCTGTTCAGTTTGGAGGTGAGGCCGGAGAATATAAATCTGGCAGAGGGAGTACATCCAATGGCAATTTAAAAGTAGACAAAGTAAACTTTATCAAACAGCTTAAACACAATCTCTTAAGTGTCTCTCAATTCTGTGATCAAAAGCACTAAATGCTTTTCACAGAACATGAGTGCATTATCCTCAAACTTGGGATGACAATTCCTCAGGAATCGGTGCTTCTTAGATTGTCACACCCCGGGCCCAGGTACGGTGGGACGTCACATACTAGCAACACATATGGCAGCGGAAACAAACCATCATAAGAGCACAAAAGGAAAGAACGTCACATGGCATTAATATTTAAAGAAAACCAGGGCTAGAAACATATCTAGCCCCAAATGAAATTGTACATCCAACATAAGGACAAAGTGTAATATCAACAATAATTATAAATTGTTCAAATTGTTTTTAAAATCAGACAAGCCAATACCATGGTCACGGTGCTAGGTGAAGGTCTTCAACAATAGTTAGAGTCCCTTCATGGATTACCTGAAACATGCTCAAAAAGAAATTGTGTCAACTAAAAAGTTGGTGAATTCAAGTGCTTAAAGTTTAAAAACCAAAGGATTCAATAGAATCCACATTTGATTTAAAAGAATCAAATATTCACTATTGTGGGGGATCACAATCAACCCTGCACTCAGCCCGGCTAGCCTCTTCAAAAGTTATGTTTTACCGGTTAATCCCGAAGGAAGAACTGTGTCTTAAAACAGTGGACCATACCTGCCGGATGGTTCACCTAGTATCTTATAAAAACTTGTCACATGCCACAAACGACCCCGCATGATCTCAATGTGGTACCCTTCCCGTTCATCACGGAAGGCATTGTGTGTGGGAGATTCCCCAAGTAGATCTACCCATATAAAACAAGCGGTTCACAAAAGAATTAATGATCGTGATACAAATATAAGCAGGTTCTAACATTAACCCCAATATTAAAGCATCATACAATAGCTCATAAAAGGTTTCAATCCAAATATATCATGTTTCATCCAAAAAACAATAGTAAAAAGGGAACATTATAACCCACCTTAAAATTCAAGCAAAAGATTCTTCGTGTACCGGGAAAAATCTCACGTCTAGCACCCTACCATCAAGATTTAAGTGTTACGCCACTAATTCTATAGTTGTGGAGATGCACTAGGTGTGTCATGAGGTTGATGTCTTTCTAGCTTTTGATTTGCTAAGTCGTTAAATAAAAAGTTTCCTTTTATAGAAAGTTAGGGTTTCTTAGGAAGAATACATGATTTGCCATGTTAGATCGTCTATATAACTTAGTTTGAGTCTTCTAATTTGTTAAGAGTCCAAGGGATCGGTTTATTTAAGTTTAGCAAAATTTACATTTTAGTCCTCCAAGTTTTCAGAATTTACACTTTCTACCCCAAAGATTGATTTCTTGCATTTAATGACTTTTATGGCCATATATTAGGTTATTGAAGTTAAGTAACTTATTTTGAGTAAGTTTACACCTAGTTTTCCGATTTTAGGTCCGGGTTTTATAACTTTATGTCTTACGTTGCCGGTTACGGTAAAACGGTTAAGTGTTGATTTCCGTATTTTTAGTCATAGATGCAGGACCGTTTAAGGGCTTTAACACAATTACAACACAACAACACAATGAGGAGATTAACTAAACTTTAATCAAACAGTGAACAGGGTTAACCAAAGTGATACAAAGAACACAAGTAAAGCAAGAGACATAACAAGAGAGTATGGGTTTCAAGGAGGCAGTATATTGCTTTCTCAAGTTCTTTTACAAGTGTTACAAATCATAAAGAAAGATACAAGAACTTGAAATACTTATACTACAACCTACAGCCGGCTATACTTTGAAAGCCAGCTGGATACAATTACTAGACACTAACAAAATCAATTGTAGGATCAAAAGGCATATCTGCCTTTTGACCTTGTGACTATGACATGCCATAGCTCACATCCTTATACATTACAAAAAGGATAAAGTACATAAAGTGGAAAGTTACAGACTCAAGACCTCAATGTACAGTTACCAAAAGCATGGACCTTTTCACCAACTCATGTAAGTTGGTGACTTTACAAAGATGTAGCGGAAAAGGTGCTTTATGGAACAGTACATCAGATAAAGCATGTGTACTAAAAGTCTTCGGAAGAAATCTGTCTTCATAGGATGAGGCTTCGGAAGACTTTGTCTCTGAAGCTTCGGAAGACTTCATGTTTGGCTTCGGAAGATGTTGGTCTTGGCTTCGGAAGATTTTACACTTAGAGTATTTTCTAATGCATTGTGTAAAACTTCCGAAGCATTCTTCACTTCAGTACTTAGTGCATGTTGCTGAGACACTTTGGATGTTTTGGGTTGCATCAGACTTAAGGAATCCTTAAAAACTCCCCCTAGGCTGATGCTACCAAAACACTTAGAAGATCTTCAAATGTTGGTAGTCTTCAGTAAAATCAAAACCATTCCTTTCTTCATTAGATGGTCAGGATCATCAAGACTCTCATAGTATCTTCTCATCTCAAAGAGATCATGCAGAGGTAAGTTGATTATGTCTTGCCATGAGTAGACATTCTCAACACCTTGATCTCTGATAATATTCCATCTTTCTGGATTGGCAGAATAAGTCCAGGACAAGATGGGTGTCTCAATTGTTAGAGGAGCCACTTGCATAGGAGTTGATTGGGCTGCCTCTTCATGCACTTCCTCAGGTTGATCTGATTCAGCCTGAGGTGCAAAGGTAGATGACTTTGGCTTCTTCTTGTTAGTCTTTGGTTTAGAAGCCATCCTCTTCTTCCTCTTAGATGACTTTAACTGAGAAAACTGGTCTGCAGCACCATGTTGATCATCAGTGTCTTTCTCAGTTGGGTGTTCCTCCCTGACAGGTTCAGAAGGAGAGGGAGTTTGAACCTGCCTTGGATAAGAAGATGAAGCTTGCTGAGGCTCAGTTGGAGGTTCTGGTTGAGGTGTCTCTGGTTGTTCAAACTTGACCTCCACTTCAGATGGGACTTGACTTGGAAGAGAGTGCAAGTCAATAAGTTCTCCACTTTTAATCTTCTGCTTGATCACCCTTATATGCTCATCCATTGTAGATAGAGACATGCGGCCAAGTCTCCTTCCGAAGAATCCATATAGCTTGAAGAAGCTCATCATTCTTTGTCTGTCAGCAGACTTCTTTGCATTCTTTTGAATGATGGCTCTTGACTTTGCAGCTTCTTCCCTTAGCTTCGTTTTGGTTGTCTTTCTTTCTTTGACTAGCTCAAGCTCAAGTTGCTTTAGGTACTCGAACTCAATGAAGTCATAGGACAGGGGAAGAAGTGCATCTGCCTGATAGAAGCCTGTGGCACTCAGGTAGTTGATCATCTTGATCCTATCTTCTTATTTATCTACCTGAGGTTCTTGTGGAGCCACATCTTCCTGTGCAGGACTTTCTTGAACTGGTGAGAGAGTGGTAGCATGCTTGTAAAGTCTTTTCTGTCTCTTCTCCTCTTTGAATTGGAGAAGTAACCTTGCATCCTCTTTCTCCTTCATCTCTCTTGACACTTCCATGTCAGCCAGTTCATTTAACTCTTCTAAGGGGAGGGAGATGATTTCATCAATATCATAGTTCCTGGTCTGTAAGTAGGTAATCTGACTGCCCTTAACTCATCATCTTGAGTATTTGGTCTGGGAGCAGCCCTGATTGCAGCTTGCATGAAGCTAGATGACCCAGAAGAACTTTCTCCCCTTAGTCTCCTTTTCCTCTCTCTCTCTTCCTCCTCAATTTCCTCAGGAGTCATTATCCTTTTCCCTTTGTCACCAACAGACCTTTGTGACTCAGGGTGGATTGAGGCTTGGCCTTCATTGCTTGGAGTAGCTTCCATGCTCTGGCCAGAGAGAGGCTGAGAAACACCTTCACCAGCAGGTGTCTCAGATGGAGTTTGGACCTCTGCAGCAGTTGTTGATGATGAGACAGGGGTCTCAGGTTCTGCCACTGGGCCTTCAGTCAAGGTTTCCCCTATGAAACTAATCTTAGGGTCCACCTCAACATCCAGTTGGCCGATGACATTGCCTGATTGCCTAAGTCTCCTTCTTAGAGAGAACTCTGCAAGGATCCTGTCCTGGATTCTTTGAGCCAGCCTGTCAGCTTGTCTTGAATTGCTTGGATTGACAAGTGGCATGTTGACTAAATCCAGTCTTTATAGAAGCTCAGGCTTTGGAATTGAAAAACTTCTTGTTGGCCTTGAACTCTGTGAAGTATAAGGGCTCTTCTGTCATCATCATACCTCCACCTTATGATGTAGTTTCCAGTTCCTTGTGGTGGAGATGAGACAGCCCTTGGTATACCTTCCTCAAAGAGACTCCTGATGAGTGAGTCTATAGAGTCCACATTAATGTGAACTTGAGGAAGTTGCTGAGAATGCACAACAGCAAGTGAGGATGGTGAGTCCTCTATGTCCATTCTCTGTGAAGAACTCCCAGGTTCTGTGGTTGTAATAACTTTCTCCCCCTTTTTGGTAGCATCACCCACTTGCATAGGTGAGCTGGAGGATAAGTCAATCACTTCCACAGGTTCTTGTGTTCCTGGTTGAGCTCTCCTTAAAGGTCTCCCAGCTAGTTTTTCCTGCAGATATGAAATCTGAAGTTGCTGATCATTGACCCTGTTTTGTAAGGTAGTCACCTGAGATTCCAAGTGACTAACCTTAGAGACTAAATAGGTGCATGTTTTTGACAATTTCTGCACCTTTAGTCTCAAATTCCCCTCATCTTCATCAGAAGAATCATTGGGGGATGAGATGATTGGACCAAAGTCCTCTCTCTCACCACCAGCTTGAGTTTCTTGGCTGCTGGTTTTCCCCTGCTCACTGGCAGCCTCAGTTGAGATGCCAGTGGGCTGAGTTGCCATGGTTGAGGTCTTAATGATGTAATCACTTTCAAAAGTGAGAGCCTCTTCCATATGGACATCCTGAACAGGTTCAGAAGTGTCCACCTCAGTAGTAGGTGACTGATGTGGGATAGACTGAGGAGAGTCAGAGGTACTCATCTCTCTTTGAGTAGGGGAGGAGAAGAGAGACTCATGGTACTCACTGAATCCTAAGTCTTCATCAGTATAGAAGGATAGGTTGGGAATTGGTTGGTTGAGATCCAAAGGCTGGGGATGGTAGCTGTCCCCTGAAGGTTGTTCACTTGAGTGTTGAGACTCAGAGTGAAGGCTTAAGGCTGTTGGCTAGTGAGCTCATCAGGGTGAGCATGAGGAACCTCAGCCCTGATAGGTGAAGTAATGGGAGTGGTTTGCTCCTCAGGAGAAGTGGGAGCTCTAGTGTCCACTTCTTCCTGTAAGGTTGAGTATATGGGGGCCTGCACAGACTCAATAGCCTGAGCAGGGGTTCGTTTGGATTTTCTTTGGTAGGTGAGGGTGATTTCTGGTCTTTTTAGTGGTAAGGACAAAAGAGGTGTGGGTTCAACACTAGCTTGTGTTGCTAGGTTGTCACCTTGAGCAATGAGCTCTAACATTTTTGGGACTAGGGCTGTTTCTACCCCTGAGAAGCCTACAGTTGGCTTCTTCATTATTTTAAAGATGCCGGGCTTCATCTGTCCCAATTTAAGAATATTACTTGTTTCCCTCAACTGTGAGCCCAGTTCACAGTTGAGAATGTGTTGAACATATCTAGGAAACATGTAATACTCTAAGGAGTCTAAGTTTGCAAGTAAATTAGTATAACAAATTGTGAATACCTGAACTTGACCCCCTGAACCATTCCATGAACTATAAAGGAGAGATCCTCAGGAATCTGGTCCCATCCACCATGCTTGTTTGATAAGCTGTGGATAACCACATGGAGCAGATATTTCCACTGGGATGAGACCTTCCCTTTCCTGAAGGTCTTTACAGAGAAATCTCCCTCATAGCCCATCTGCTCAAAGGAATGATTAACAGCTTCCTTTGGGAAGGACACCTCACCTTCTTCATCATCCAGCTGCAAATGTTGGTTAATGATGGCCGGAGTGATGAAGATTGTCCTCCCTTGCACTGTGGCAGACAGTGCCTTCTCCCCATCCATAATGACCTCTTGGCAGGTCTTCCAGAATTCAAGCAAGTGATCCTCATATAGAGTAGGATCAATGGTCAGGGAGGTGAAATAGTTTGACAGAGTCAAGAATTGGCAAATCTCTGAGAAACTTGCATCTTTCTCAGAGCTTAACAGAGCAACTTGATTATGTTGCCTGTGAAGTTGCATGGAGAAATCTGGGTTGTTTCTGCGGTTAAGGTTGGCCATTTCAGAAGCTTAAGGGTGAAGAAAGGTAGAAAGCAAAGGCGGTTTAGAGAATTAGGTTAGAGGAATAGTAGAATTGAGGAAGATAGTGGGAAAGAGGGGGAACCGTTGGGTATTTATGTGAAAAGGGATTTGAACCAAAGTTAATGAAAGAGGATAAACTTTGAAATCCGGAAGTCGGTCCCACCTCTGAAAAGGTAGTTTACTTTTGCTCAAAAAGTAGTTTTCTTGGAATTCGAAAAGCTTCCGAAGGTAATTTGTCTTCGGAAGTTTTGATTGAAAAAGCTTCCGAAGCTAAAATGGCTTCGGAAGATTTTCCTGAGAGTCTTGAAAATTTATGCTTCGGAAGAGAAATAAACCCTTGGATGCTTTGTATAGGAATAAACAAAGCTTCCGAAGGTTAATTTTGCTTCGGAAGGAAAAAGTCCTTAAAAATGAATAAGTGTCTGAGATAAGAATTTTAAGCTTCGGAAGATGAATTTGACTTCTTCCGAAGGTAAAATCTCTTAGACAGTTATTTATTTTGAAGACATGTTTTCTTCCGAAGATAAAATTTTATCTTCCGAAGTATCAGAAAATTTTCAAGAATCTAAGGAAAGTCTTCAAAAAGAATTTTACATCCAAAGAAAACATGAGCTTATGAAAGTGATGAACTAGACAACTTAGGACACACATATTTTAAGAAGAAATAATTAGAATTAGTTTTAAGAAAAAGTCTACTCAAAGTTAATCATCCCAATAGCTGATATCAGATACTTAAATCTCTGTTCATCAAAAGCTTTTGTGAACAGATCAGCATATTGTTCATCTGTATGAACTTTGACTAGTTTAATTAATCCTTTTTCATAGTTATCTCTTATTAAATGATACCTGATGTTGATGTGTTTGGTCCTTGAGTGCTGCACAGGGTTCTCAGTGATAGAGATAGCACTATTGTTGTCTATGTGGATAGGAGTCTCTTTGAAGTTAAATCCATAGTCCAGCATCTGATTTTGAATCCAAAGCACTTGAGCACAGCAGCTTGCAGCAGCAATGTATTCAGCCTCAGCAGTTGATGCAGACACACAGGATTGTTTCTTGCATTGCCATGAGACAACCCTTCCACCAAGGAATTGACATCCCCCAGATGTAGACTTTGCAGTCATGTTGCAACCACCATAATCACTATCTGTATAGGCATACAGATTGAAATTAGGATTCTTTGGATACCATAGACCAAGTGTTGAAGCACCTTTGAGGTATCTTAAAATCCTTTTCACAGTGATTAAGTGAGACATCTTAGGGTTGGCTTGATATCTTGCACAAATACATGTAGCAAACATGATATCAGGCCTGCTAGCTGTAAGATACATAAGAGACCCAATCATAGCCCTGTATAAATGTTCATCTACACACTCCCCCTCAAGATCTGGACCAAGGGAGTGGTTTCTGGCTATGGGTGTCTTAGCAATCTTACAATCAGTCATGTTGAACCTCTTGAGTATGTCTTGAACATACTTTGACTGACTTATGAAGATGCCATCTTCAACCTGCTTCACTTGAATTCCCAGAAAGAAGTTGAGTTCTCCCATTGAACTCATTTCAAATCTGTCTTTCATCAGCTTCTCAAAGTCTTTGCAGAGCTTTGGATTAGTTGAACCAAAGATGATGTCATCTACATATACTTGAACCAGCAATAAGTCATTTCCCTGTCCTTTGATGAAGAGAGTTCCATCTATAGTACCTCTCCTGTATCCATGTTTACAAAGATACTCAGATAGTGTCTCATACCACTTCCTGGGTGCCTGATGCAGCCCATAAAGAGCTTTGTCAAGCTTGCAGACATAATCAGGATGATCAGGGTCTACAAAACCAGGTGGCTGTTTGACATAAACCTCCTCATCAATCACTCCATATAAGAAAGCACACTTTACATCAAGTTGGTAGACCTTGAAGTTCTTGGATGCAGCAAATGCCAGGAATATCCTAACAGCTTCTAGTCTTGCTACAGGAGCAAAGACATCAGTGTAGTCAATCCCTTCTTCTTGTGTGTATCCTTGAACAACTAGTCTTGCCTTGTTCTTGATGATGATTCCTCTATCATCCTTCTTATTCCTAAAAACCCATTTGGTTCCAATGGTAGTCTTCCCATGAGGAAGAGGACAAAGGTTCCAAACTTTCTGCCTTTTGAATTGAAGCAGCTCTTGTTGCATAGCTTCAACCCAACTTCCATCCTTTAGAGCTTCATCAACTTTCTTGGGCTCTATCTGAGATAAGAAACAAGAGTGAAGACAAACATTTGCTTCATGGGTTTGTCCTCTTGTTCTTACCCCTGTGACAACATCTCCAATGATGTTTGTGGTGGGGTGAGACTTGTGGATCCTTAGCTGAGGGATCACAGCAAGTTGTTGAGAAAGATAAATTTGAGAAATTTAGATCTGGCCTAGAAGATTCACCCTCCACATTATCACACTTATCAAGATTAACTTGATCCAATGAGTGTGTGACATCATTGATGTTGTCATCTATGGTATGGTTATTAGCATCAAGAAATTCCTGATCACTATCACCATCACCATTGTTGTCTTCTACAAGTGAGGTGTCTTTATCTGGTTGAGAAGCCTCTGAGCTGGAATTTGAAGGCATACCAGATGTATCAGCTGAATTTGTCATTGTTGTGCTGATAGAAACCTCATTTGCTGAAGTAGTTCCAACTGGAGCTGAAGATGTATGAGTTGAAGGTCTTCCTAGCTCAAATCTTGGATCAGGATCACCTGTATTTAAATTTTCTGCAGATCCTGAAACATGCTCACAAGATTTGTTAAAACAGTTGGTAACTAAATCAAGATCAAACAGCCAATCCGGACCAGAACCAGCCACACAGGGTGTGTGCTCATTGAAAGTCACATTGGCTGACTCCTCAACAATTCTAGTTCTGAGATTGTATACTCTATAAGCTTTAGCTTGAGAAGAGTATCCAATGAAGTGTCCATCATCTGATTTCTCAGCAAACTTGGCAATTTGATCTTTGGTATTCAAGATGGTGCAGGGACATCCAAATGACCTGAGAAAACCAATGAAAGGTTTCCTCTTGTGCCAAAGTTCATAAGGAGTCTTACCATGTGTCTTAACTACTAAAACTCTGTTTTGCACATAGCAAGCAGTATTAACTGCCTCTGCCCAGAAGGTGATAGGCAGTTTAGAGTCAGACAACATAGTTCTTGCAGCTTCAATAAGTGTCCTGTTTCTCCTCTCAGCAACTCCGTTTTGCTGAGGAGTCCTGGGAGCACTATATTGTCTTGTAATACCTTTTTCATCACAAAATGTATCAAGGATTTGGTTCTTGAATTCAGTTCCTTGATCACATCTTATGGTTTTGACCTTGTGATCACATTGATTCTCAACTTTTAAGATGAAATTCTTCAGAATCTCAGGGGTTTCATCCTTAGTTCTAAGGAAAAAGACCCAAGTGAATCTTGTAAAATCATCTGTGATCACCAGACAGTAAGAGGTCCTTCCTAAACTCATTACACTGGTGGGGCCAAAGAGATCCATATGTAACAAGTGTAGGGGAGTAGTGATGGAGTTCTTTTCCTTAGGCTTGTGAGATACCTTGTGTTGCTTCCCTTTCAGGCATGCAACACAATGATCATCACTTGTAAACTCTTTCTTTGGCATTCCAGTTACCAGATCATGTTTAATTAATTTATTCATGTTCTTAAAGTTTACATGGCACATTCTTTTATGCCATAGGAAAGACTCATCACTATTTGCTTTAGATAGAAAGCATGAAACTTCTCCAGAGGGAGATGTTTCTTGCAAATCCATCTTGTACATGTTCCCTTTCCTGGGGGCTCTGAGCAGGATATGCTCATGAGGAATGACCACACCAGGCTTGAGAACAATGCACTCATGCTCAGTAAAGAGCATGTTATGACTCTGATCACAAAATTGGGATACACTCAGAAGATTGTACCCAAGCTCCTTAACAAAGTTTACCTTCTCAATGCTGAGCTTACCATTTGTGACCTTGCCCCTTCCAGAAATGTAACCACCTTCATCTCCTCCAAAAGCAACTGGTCCTCCATCAATTCTCTCAAAATTATGGAGTAGAGACCTATTGCCTGTCATGTGCCTGGAACAGCCACTGTCAATTATCCAGACATTCCTGTTTGTCTTGAGCTGTTCCTGCACAAAGAAAATGATTAGTTACATTTGGAAACCCAAGCCTTACTTGTCTTGGGCTCATTAAGTGTAATAGAAGGTAATGCAACAGTAATAGATCCTATGGTTGTACTATGGGGATCTTCAGCTGTTGTTGATGGAGAAACCTCAGTCATTTGGTCTTTCTTAGACTTCCACACCACCTTTGGAGTCTTGGACTTGACCTTCAAAACCTTAGAAGCTTTTGGAACTTCACAAGTTTTGATGACTGAACCTTCGGAAGAGTCTACAGTCACTGCAGCAGACTTCAGTGCTTCGGAAGAACTCCTTTCTTCCGAGACCAACTTTGCTTCCGAAGGTAATTTACCTTCTTCTTTGATTTGGAGCTTCCGAAGGAAACAGACTTTCCTTCCGAAGCTTGAGACTTCTTGAGACTCTTTGAAGTCTTTGTATTGGTCATGTGGATGGTACTTTTAGGATGTATGGGCAATCCTTAGCAATGTGAGAAGTACTTTCACACATGACACATAACATTTTCTTCTTCAAAAAGTCTCCTTTTGAGAGCAAGACTGGCTTTGGTCACATCCCTTCTCCACCTTCATCTTGGTAGATGCTGAGACAGTTCTTTTGGGCTGTGAACTGTTCTTGGAGTTTGATGGTCCAGGCTGTGCAGCAGTGGTACACAGCAGCTCAGTCTTCTTCTTTGCACTGAGATGATTTGAACAAGAACCAGGACTCTTAGCTGAGGAGTCTTGGTTGATGTCTTCAGTCCTTACTACTTTGAAACCTGCAGAGATAAAAACTTGTTTCTGCTTAGCATCAAAAGTAGCCTTGATTTCTTGAGCCTTCTTTGCTTTCCTTTTGCTCTTCCTGATCAAGTTCTTTCTCTTGGACTTGGTCATCACAGTTGATTCTTCTCCTCAGAAGGATAGTGGCCCTTGGAAGAATCCTCTTCTTCACTCTTCTCAGAGGAATTCTTCACTATCACTTCTTCATCATCCTCACTTATAAGATCTATGAGAGGAAGCTCATCTTCACAAGTTCCACACCTAGGAGATCTTACAGACAAGATTGTGTGTGGAGGAGCTATCTCATTTGATCCCAGTCCTTGTCTATTTTGATAACAGACTTTGTTGTGCAGGGATGAGGATATCATGTTCTTGAAGGTCTCTTCTTCAAGAACACTTTTCTCTGTCTTGGCTTTGCTGATCACAAGCTCAGCCTGGCACTCAGTCAACTTAGTTATGAGATCTTGGATCTGAGTTCTAAAATCTGTATGTTCATGTTTTAGTACTGAAATGGTTTTCTCCAAGTCCTCTATCTTTAACTTGTAATCATTTTCAGACTTTCTAAAATCAGATTTTAATATGTTTAATGACTCAAGATCAGATCTCATCTCTAAGTTGTAGGACCTGTATCTATTTACTTTAGCAATGCATTCAGGAGTGCAGAGATGTTCCAATACCTTGGCTTCATCATGGTCAGCCATCAGTGCTTGGTTTGGAGAAGCATCTTCCACCTGAAAGCTCCAGTCAAAGCCTCCCTCTTCAACAGCAATAGCAGTGTCACCCCGGGCCCAGGTAGGGTGGGACGTCACAGACTAGCAACAACATATGGCAGCGGAAAGAAACCATTATAAGAGCTCAAAGGAGAGAATATCACATGGCATTAAAGTTTTAAAAAGGTAACAGGGCTAGAGACACATCAAACCCCAAACCAGTTTTACAATCATCCATAAAAATAAAATTATACTTGTTCAACACAAAATATAAATTGTTCAATTGTTTCATCAAGGAAATAAGCCAATGCCATGTCACGGGGATAAGTCTAGGTCTTCACAACTGCTAGGATCTCTTCATATATCACCTGAAACATGCTCAAAAGAAAATTATGTCAACTAAAAAGTTGGTGAATTCAAGTGCTTAAAGTTTAAAAACAAAAGGACTTAATAAATCCTTCTTTGATTTAAAGAAAATAATCATTGTTTATCATCGTGGGAAAAATAAAATCATAATCAACCCTGCACTCAGCCCGGTTAGCCTCTTCTAAAGTTGTGTTTTACCGGATATTCCCGAAGGAAGAAACTGAGCCCCAAACCAGTGAACCCTACCTGCCCAGATGGTTCACCATAGAATCTTAACAAAACTTGTTACATGCCACAACGATTCCTCAGGATCTCAGTGGGGTAACCTTCCAGGAACGGAAGCCACTGTGTGTGGGGGATTCCCCAAATAGATCTATCCATATAAATCAAGCGGTTCACGAAATAATTAATGATTATGATATAAGAATCAGCAGGTAACCACAAATCCCACATAGAATCATCAAATAAAGCACAATCATAGTTCATAAAAAGTAGAGCATGTTTCATCCCAAAACAATAGTAAAAAGGGGGATCACTAGAACTCACCTTAGGTTTCCAAATCAAAGTCTCTTGGTGTGCCGGGAAGTGTCACAAGTCTAGCACCCTAACATGTACATATTAAGCAATAAGCTACTGCCCTAAAATCATTCAAAGTGCAACAATGATGTCAAGGGTTTAGCTATTGAGTAAGGCTTTGGTTTCGTGAAGGTTTGTATAATGAATTTCCTTTTATGGCAAGTCAAGGCGTTTTCATGAAAATTGGGGATTTTCACTTATTAGATTAAGTATATTAAGAGATTTTGTTGTCCAAGTGTTTATTAGTTTCCTGGAAGTCGGTTATAAGGTGTGGAAAAATTTTACAGTTTAGTCCCTCAAGTTTCAAAATTGACAGTTTCTACCCTTAAGTTTAGTTTCTTGCCTTTTTTGTCATTTAAGGCCAAAATCAGATTATTAGAGTCATATTATGATTATTATGGAGTAAGTGCTTCAAAACTTTAGTCTATGGGTTTGATTTTTAAAAACTGCGCGTTTAACGCTCCCGGTTACGGTAAAACCCGGATAGTTTTAACAGTAATTTGGAGTTTTCATATATAAATCTTGGACCAGTAGGTATTTTCTAAAATATTTCTTTATAAATTTTTAAGTCCTTAAATTGTGTAAATTGGCCCTTTTATAGATAAAAATCTTGTTTTTACGTTTGACCCGTTAATACGCGGTTTTGACCAGGTTTGACCATTTAAAACTCATTTGACCGAGTTTTTAAATCCTTTAAGTCCTTTATTACTTATCTTACTGAAATCATATGATTTTTATAAATCTTGGTTTTAAACTCTATTTTTATGGATTTTTCTCAAAATCGATGCTCGGCTTGTACCCGTTTTTAGTTAAAATGTCATTTATTTGTGTCTTTGACCCTTTAATTTATCCATTGACTCCAGAGTACTTTATTTATCCATTTTTGAGCCTGGAATAGTTTTCAAGAATGTTAAATTTGTATTCTTACTATTTTTAAGTCATTTTACCATGTTTTCGGGTCCCGAAAATGACTAAAAGAGGGTAAATCACAACAGGTCCTTTATTCCAGAGATTAAACATTGCTAACACTTCTAATATTCACTAAAAACTACTGTATTTCAGTCCCAACATGTTGCCTAGTTGATCTATACATCCATATGCTTCAAATATGTAGAAAATGCCATAACCGACAATTACACTTGTGTAAACCATCTTAACTTGAGTTTAAATGTTACCAACACTTTTTTTAACTTCATAAACAGATTATTAAGGTGTCATAAAGTCGTTCATGAGTAGGTTACGGGTCTTGGTTAAAAGGATTTTTCAAACAAATGCTCAAAAGGGTGTTGTTACATGTAGAAAGAAGGGTTTCAAGGTGAAATCCATGTATCAACCGTGGATTTGAGTATGTAGCCACTTGGAACTTTTAAAAACAGGTTCTTGGGAGTCCATTAAGTCATAAAAATGCAGGTCGCAAGTTTGGTTTACAAGATTTTAAGCTTTCACAAGTTAGATGATGCCAAAACACTCAAAATGAGGGTTTTCATGGTGGAAATCGGTTTCCACCTCAAGAATGACTAACATAACATGAAGTTTACCTTCAAGAACGTTGGGAACTCCTTAAGAACGAGATGATGGTGAGATTTTTCTGCTACAACAAGGAAATACACGGTTCTTAGATGTTAAATGAAGAAAACAAGAGAAATGTCACAAAAGCGACAACATGAGCTTACAGTCGATGTAAATCACGGTTTAGAAGGTGTTGATGGCCGTGAATGGCTTGAAACTCCTTGGACTTGAATGGAGAAACTCGAACTAAGGATGGAAAGGTGGAACAAATACGGTTGTGTGACCAAATCTCGCGAACAAGGCTACTTCTTTGCGGTTTTGCTCTTGGCCAATGGATCTTGGTGTGGTCTTCGAATTTTCTTCACAAGACTAGAGAGAATTGTTTGAGAGTGTTGTGAAATGTGTGTGAGTGTTGGATCAGCTGGTGAGTTCGAATAAAGGGAGAGAGAGGGAGAGAGAGGGAGAGAGATGCATGAAAGATGAGTGGGTGTGTGGGGTGGTGGTGAAGAGGAGAGGAGAGTGGTGAGAGGGGCAGCCGTTCTTGGAGGGTAGTGGGGAAGGGTTTTTGATTTAATTTTAATTGTAATTTATATTGTGTTGTGTAATTTTGTAGTATTGGGTATTATGTATTATTTAGTGGAAGGTGATTTGAGGTATCTAATGCATGCCCATGCATGCATGGCCGAAAATTATGTAAGTGTGAGTGTGTATGCTCACATTTTAATTGCCTTCTCTTAAGTTTAATTTTGTAAGGGTGACTAGTTGACATTCCCGGAACACTAATTTTTAAAAAGGTAGAAACCTAAATTGGTTAAAAGTCAATAATAAAAATCACACGAAATCATAATTTACATTAAATAGTAAGAATTGTTTCCAATTTCATAGCAGGGTTGAATAGTTTCAATTATTAGCACTCATAACATGATAATGATGCAAGTAATCTAGGGTTAGGGTAACAACCTGAGGTCGGTTGTCACATTCTCCCACCGTTTAGGAAATTTCGTCCCGAAATTTTAACTCTGATTAGAGACTGAACGGGTGGGTTTGAAGAGGTGTGGATAGTTCTTCCTCATTTCATCTTCACGCTCCCAAGTAAATTCAGGTCCTCGCTTGGAGTTCCATCTAACCTTAACCTTGGGTATGCGGCTCCGCCGGAGTTGTTTGACCAAACGATCCGTGATCTCCACAGGTTCTTCCACAAAGTTCAGTTTGTCGCTTATCCTTGCTTCTTTTAATGGTAGTTCCAGGGTTTTGTCTACCATGCTCTTCTTCAAGTTTGACACATGAAAGGTGTCGTGTATGTGACTCAACCCCGGGGTAGTTTCAACTTATATGCCACTGGGCCAATTCTTGCCATTATCTCGAATGGTCCAATGTATCTTGGGCTTAGTTTTCCTCTCTTTCCGAACCTCACTGTTCCTTTCCACGGTGCTACTTTTAGCATCACTCTGGCGCCCACTTGGAACTCTAGAGGTTTCCGCCTCCTGTCGGCGTACTTCTTCTGTCGATCTCTGGCTGCTCTCAGTCGTTCCTTTATCTTATAGATCTTATCGGTGGTTTCCAACACTATGTCGGGTCCCATCACTTGGCTGTCACCAATCTCATTCCAACTCAAGGGTGATCGGCATTTCCTGCCATAAAGGGCCTCATACGGAGCGGCTTTGATACTCGCGTGGTAACTATTGTTATAGGCGAATTCCACCAAAGGAAGATGGTTATCCCAGTTTCCGCCAAAGTCCATCACGCAAGCTCTCAACATGTCTTCCATCGTTTGAATAGTTCTTTCGCTCTGTCCGTCGGTCTGAGGGTGGTAAGCCGTGCTAAGATCTAAACGGGTTCCTAAAGCTTGCTGGAACGATTTCCAGAAACGAGAGGTGAAACGGCTATCACGGTCTGAGATGATCGACAGAGGCACTCCATGCCTTGTTACAATCTCGTCGACATAAAGTTGGGCCAGTTTCGTCATGTCGTAGTCTTCTCTAATTGGCAAGAAGTGAGCTGATTTGGTTAATCTATCCACTATTACCCAGATAGCATCGTGACCTTTAAACGTTCTAGGCAACTTGGTAACAAAATCCATCGTAACATTATCCCATTTCCATTCTGGAATTTCAGGTTGCTGCAACGTTCCTGATGGTTTTTGGTTCTCAGCTTTTACCATGGCACAAGTTAAACATTTCCCCACATAAACGGCGATTGATCTTTTGATTCCCGGCCACCAGAAAAGTGTCTTTAAATCCTGGTACATCTTATCACTTCCAGGGTGAATTGAATACCTAGACTTGTGCGCTTCGTCGAGGATTACTTCTCGAATTCCTCCGTGTTTTGGCACCCAAGTCCTTCCACCATATCTATATGTACCATCGTCCCCTATCTCCAATTGCTTTTCCATTCCAGTCAATCCTTCTTCCTTTAATTTTTCTTCCTTTAATGCCTCGCCTTGAGCTTCCTTCAGTTTTGCTATAAGGTTGGTATACACACTCATCCTTAAGGCTCGTACTCGAAGAGGTTTCTCTCTTTCCTTTCGGCTCAACGCATCCGCCACAACATTGGCCTTACCAGGATGGTAGCGGATCTCGCACTCGTAATCGTTCAATAGCTCAACCCATCTTCTCTGACGCATGTTGAGCATCTTTTGGTCAAGGATATGCTGCAAGCTTCCAGTGTAGATAATGCACTTTGTGCCATAAAGGTAGTGCCTCCACATCTTAAGGGCAAACACCACGGCACCCAACTCCAGATCGTGCGTCGTGTAGTTCTTCTCATGATCATTCAGCAGTCTCGATGCGTAAGCAATCACCTTGTTGCGTTGCATCAATACACATCCTAGCCCTTGACGCGAAGCGTCACAATAGACCACGAAGTCTTCTACTCCTTCTGGAAGAGCAAGGATAGGTGCACTGCATAATTTCTCCTTAAGCGTTTCAAACGCCTCGTTCTGCTCTCGCTCCCACACAAAGGTTGTGTTTTTCTTGGTTAGTGCGGTCAAAGGTTGCACTATACGCGAGAAGTCCTTTATAAATCTTCGGTAATAGCCAGCCAGTCCTAAGAATTGCCTTATCTCCGTAGGAGTTTCAGGAATCTTCCAATTCTTTATGGCCTCAATCTTGGAAGGGTCAACTTGAATCCCATCCTCATTTACCACATGACCTAAGAATTGGATCTGGCGCATCCAGAATTCACATTTCGAGAACTTGGCATATAGTTGCTCATTCTTGAGCAATTCAAGAATTAGCCTGAGATGCTTCTCGTGCTCGTCTTTACTTTGAGAATAGATCAGTATGTCGTCGATAAACACGATCACAAACTTGTCGAGGTAAGGGCGGCAAACGCGATTCATGAGGTCCATGAATGCTGCTGGAGCATTAGTCAGTCCAAAGGGCATGACCAAATACTCATAGTGTCCATACCTAGTTCGGAAGCGGTTTTGGGTATATCTTCTTCTCTTATCTTCAGCTGGTGGTATCCTGACCTCAAGTCTATTTTGGAGAAATAACTTGCTCCTTGCAGTTGATCAAATAGGTCGTCTATTCTCGGGAGAGGGTAACGGTTCTTTATGGTCAGCTTATTCAATTCCCTGTAATCAATACACATTCGCAGGGTTCCGTCTTTCTTTTTTCACGAATAGTACCGGGGCACCCCATGGAGAAACACTCGGACGTATAAATCCCTTGTCCAGTAGTTCTTGAATTTGTTCCATTAGCTCCTTCATCTCAGGTGGGGCGAGCCGGTACGGTGCCTTGGCTACTGGTGCAGCACCAGGCAACAAGTCTATCTGGAATTCAACTTGTCGATTCGGGGGAAGTCCTGGTAGTTCTTCCGGAAACACCTCTGGGTATTCCGAAACCACGGGAATCTCTTCGATCTTCTTCTCCTTTTGGGCTTTCATCACATATACTATAAAAGCTGGACATCCCTTCTTCAAGCTCTTGGTAGCTTTTAAGTGGGATATCATAGGGTATAGAGTTTTACTCCTTTCACCTTCTACCACTAACACTTCTTCGTCGCTCAACGGTATCTTGAGCAGTCGCTCATCACATACGATTTCGACTTTATGCTTCGCTAACCAGTCCATACCCACGACCACATCAAATCCTCCTAACTTAATGGGCATCAAGTCAATCTTAAACGTATTCCTTTTAGATTCAGGGGGCAATCCCTAATGATTTCGTTAGCTTCTAAAATATTACCGTCAGCTAATTCTACGGTAAATGTATCAGTCAAGGTACACGCGTCTAAGTCAATCAATGGCCTAAAAGTACTAGAGATAAAACTAGCAGTCGCTCCAGTATCAAACAGTACAGTAGCGGGATGATTGTTTACAAGGAACGTACCGTTGACCACGTCGGGTTCCCTACGAGCTCCTGCTGGGTCCATAACGAAAGCTCTTCCCTTAGGCTTGTTGTGCTTGGCATCCTTGTCTCTACCCAGCTTAGGACACTTGTTCCTCATATGCCCTGGGTCTCCACACTCGTAGCATTGTTTCCCCGGTACATAAGTACAGTCTTTAATTAAATGGCCTGTTCTCTTGCACCTAAAACAGGGCATCGGGTTACATTCCCCTTGATGATGTAACTTGCACTTGCTGCAGAGTGGGCTTGTCCCCGTATACAATCTCCGGTTTTTGCTTCCTTGATCATCACGTCTCACTCCTTCAGAACTCCTTCTACTTGACCCACTGCTACTTCCAACCGCTCTTTTCGCTTCAAACCACTTCCTTTTATCACCAACAAACTTCTTCTTCTCATCAGCCCTTCCTTGATCGGTCCATCCAGCCCTAATTAGATCATCAGTCAAACTGCTGGTAAGGTCGACAGCAGCTTGCAGGGTCACAGGCTGAGAGGCACGAACCATACCCCTAACTCTTGGGTGTAGTCCCCAGATGAACCGTGCTACACCTTTGGCTTCTGGCGTCACCAAATGTGGCACAAGTCGGGACAGGGCTAAGAAACGATTGATGTATTCGGTGTAATTGGGTCCTTTCATCTCCAAGCTTAAAAATTCTGTCTCCAGCTTCTCGAGTTGATTGATGGGGCAATATTTGTTGGTCATTAGCTCTCGGAATTCAGTCCAACCCATTCGATTAGCCACGTTTCTTCCACGGCTCTGAGTAATGGACTTCCACCATTCAAGAGCTGATCCCTTGAGAGATTGTGATGCAAATCTCACCATATGCTCCATCTTGCACTCGCTGATGTCTAAGACGGCTTCCATTTCGTCGATCCACCTGTAAGTCTCTATAGCACCCTCGGTGCCATAGAAGTCCTTGGGCTTACATGCCATAAAGGTCTTGTAAGAGCACCCATTCCTTAACGCCTCAGCTTCTTCGTCGTGGCTCTCATCGTTTACCGGCCGTTCGTTACCAGTAGTGTTATCCCGGTCTGCATTTATCTGTGCAATGATAGTCGGAATGGCGTTGGCCAGTTGCTGAGCTACGAGGTTAGCAATCCTTTCGTACTCTCTTGATTAGTATTCTCCCCGTGGGGTGTCCCTGGTGGAGTAGGTTGGTTTCCAATAGGCCTTGCTTCCTCATGGCGGCCCCTGGTGGCTCCACGTCGACCAAAACGTGTTCCTCTGCGAGTCGGTATTCTGATAGTATCACAAATAGATTCGTTTAGCATCTCATAAATTTTTGTTTCGGATAGCCTATGCATCATTATCCTACCCCACCATGCCTTGGAAGAGGGATCATGGCATGCACATAAGTATTTACAATCCACTAGAGAACCTAAAAATCCAAATCAAAACATGACATAACAGTTGGGCAACCATTTAGCAATTCAACACAGACAGTCTAATAATTCCAGCATCCCAAAAGCAGTTAACGAGTAGTGTCATCCAAACATATAGAATCAGAGTCATGCTCTTACAATTTGGAAGGTGCCATCACCCCCTTAATAATAAAATAATAGTATCGAATAAGAATTCAAATAGTTTCCTTCTACTGTCCACAAACAGATAAATCCCACTGTGTACTCCAGTTCTCACATCCACTTCCTCTTTAGCCATCCAAACCATCCTGTACCCTTCTTCCTCTGCTCCTGCTCCAAACGCTTCACTCCCTGTGTAGCCATCATCACCTGGAACTGAGCCGACTGAGAAGTTCGAGTGGCGTGCTGAACAGTCAGCTCATGACGGCGAACAATCCTCAAAATCTCATCCAATGTCGCATCGGAGGGTCCTACATCACTTGCCCGGCGACTCGACTGGGAGTACCTATCACCAGCCAGTACGGTAGGGCCGTCATACATACTATGTCTCGGCGGCATCAGGCGTTCGTCTCGAGGGTCAAACAGTGGGGGTACCGATGTCGGAATCCTAACAGGCGGGGGAGGAGGAGGAGGCATCCTAAAGGATACGGAGGATCCTGGCCTAACGCTTTTGCGAGGTCGGGTGACAGTACGCGCACCCCTATTCCCAATAGGTGGGATGGGTGAGAGGGTCGGAGCAGCTACTTGAGGAGAGTGGGATCGCGTTCGGCTTCGGGAAGGTGATGTGGAGGAAGAGTCCTCGGAAGCCCAGTGTCTTCGGACGTGACGAATATCCACCCTGGATGTCCGCATCTCCGGAGGTACGCCTCATACTCCGTCTGGGGTTTCTCTCTCCTCAGGTTTCCGGTAGGAGCGGTCTCAGTGTCGCGGTGAGCAGGCGCCTTTCCTTTATCAGCCATTGACGTTATCCTGTAAGAAATACATCATGAGTAATTTGGTTTCTCATAGCTCATGATTTACGTAATAGTACTAATAATAGTAGTGATGGCAATAGTATCTGTTATTTCAATATATAGCTGTCTGTTTTGCCCAGATCAATAGTTTCTTCAAGTAGTATCGGATAACATAGTTCATCAAAAAAAATTTATTTAAATCCCCTTTTTAAAATTAGTTTCAAATCATCAATATAGACCAGAAAAAGTCAAACCATAACCTAAAGATCAGTGATGGAAATCACGCGTGTGGTAAATTCATGATTACGTTGATCAAGTGTAATCATCAATTTACCCGACCCGATCATCCCAACACTTCCCACAAGGACAGTCCTAGGGTATCAGGGTTGTAGCCTAGGGTCTACTATGGCATTCCCGACTTCTCTACAACCTTTGGCTCTGATACCAATCTGTCACACCCCGGGCCCAGGTAGGGTGGGACGTCACAGACTAGCAACAACATATGGCAGCGGAAACAAACCATTATAAGAGCTCAAAGGAGAGAATATCACATGGCATTAAAGTTTTAAAAAGATAACAGGGCTAGAGACACATCAAGCCCCAAACCAGTTTTACAATCATCCATAAAAATAAAATTGTACTTATTCAACACAAAATATAAATTGTTCAATTGTTTCATCAAGGAAATAAGCCAATGCCATGTCACGGGGATAAGTCTAGGTCTTCACAACATCTAGGATCTCTTTATAAATTACCTGAAACATGCTCAAAAGAAAATTGTGTCAACTAAAAAGTTGGTGAATTCAAAAGCTTAAAGTTTAAAAACAAAAGGACTTAATAAATCCTTCTTTGATTAAAAGAAAATAATCATTGTTTATCATCGTGGGAAAAATAAAATCATAATCAACCCTGCATTCAGTCCCGGTTAGCCTCTTCTAAAGTTGTGTTTTACCGGATATTCCCGAAGGAAGAAACTGAGCCCCAAACCAGTGAACCCTACCTGCCCGGATGGTTCACCATAGAATCTTAACAAAATATGTTACATGCCACAACGATCCCTCAGGATCTCAGTGGGGTAACCTTCCTGGAACGGAAGCCACTGTGTGTGGGGGATTCCCCAAATAGATCTATCCATATAAATCAAGCGGCTCACGAAAGAATTAAGGATTATGATATAAGAATCAGCAGGTAACCACAAATCCCACATAGAATCATCAAATAAAGCACAATCATAGTTCATAAAAAGTAGAGCATGTTTCATCCAAAAACAATAGTAAAAATGGGGATCACTAGAACTCACCTTAGGTTTCCAAATCAAAGTCTCTTGGTGTGCCGGGAAGTGTCACAAGTCTAGCACCCTAACATGTACATATTAAGCAATAAGCTACTGCCCTAAACTCATTCAAAGTGCAACAATGATGTCAAGGGTTTAGCTATTGAGTAAGGCTTTGGTTTCGTGAAGGTTTGTATAAAAAGTTTCCTTTTATGGCAAGTCAAGGCGTTTTCATGAAAATTGGGGATTTTCACTTCATTAGATTAAGTATATTAAGAGATTTTGTTGTCCAAGTGTTTATTATTTTCCTGGAAGTCGGTTATAAGGTTTGGAAAAATTTTACAGTTTAGTCCCTCAAGTTTCAAAATTGACAGTTTCTACCCTGAAGTTTAGTTTCTTGCCTTTTATGTCATTTAAGTCCAAAATCAGATTATTAGAGTCATATTATGATTATTATGGAGTAAGTGCTTCAAAAATTTAGTCTATGGGTTCGATTTTTAAAAACTGCGCGTTTAACGCTCCCGGTTACGGTAAAAGCCGGATAGTTTTAACAGTAATTTGGAGTTTTATATACTTAAATCTTGGACCAGTAGGTATTTTCTAAAAGATTTCTTTATAAATTTTTAAGTCCTTAAATTGTGTAAATTGGCCCTTTTATAGATAAAAATCTTGTTTTTACGTTTGACCCGTTAATACGCGGTTTTGACCGGGTTTGACCATTTAAAGTTCATTTGACCGAATTTTTAAATCCTTTAAGTCCTTTATTACTTATCTTACTGAAATCATATGATTTTTATAAATCTTAGTTTTAAACTCTATTTTTATGGATTTTTCTCAAAATCGATGCTCGGCTTGTACCCGTTTTTAGTTAAAATGTCATTTATTTCTGTCTTTGACCCTTTAATTTATCCATTGACTCCAGAGTACTTTATTTACCATTTTTGAGCCTGGAATACTTTTCAAGAATGTTAAATTTGTATTCTTACTATTTTTAAGTCATTTTACCATGTTTTCGGGTCCCGAAAATGACTAAAAGAGGGTAAATCACAACATGTCCTTTATTCCAGAGATTAAACATTGCTAACACTTCTAAAATTCACTAAAACCTACTGTAATTTCAGTCCCAACATGTTGCCTAGTTGATCTATACATCCATATGCTTCAAATATGTAGAAAATGCCATAACCGACAATTACACTTGTGTAAACCATCTTAACTTGAGTTTAAATGTTACCAACACTTTGTTTAACTTCATAAACAGATTATTAAGGTGTCATTAAGTCGTTCATGAGTAGGTTATGGGTCTTGGTTAAAAGGATTTTTCAAACAAATGCTCAAAAGGGTGTTGTTACATGTAGAAAGGAGGGTTTCAAGGTGAAATCCATGTATCAACTGTGGATTTGAGTATGTAGCCACTTGGAACTTTTAAAAACATCTTGGGAGTCCATTAAGTCATAAAAATGCAGGTCACAAGTTTGGTTTACAAGAGTTTAAGCTTTCACAAGTTAGATGATGCCAAAACACTCAAAATGAGGGTTTTCATGGTGGAAATCGGTTTCCACCTCAAGAATGACTAACATAACATGAAGTTTACCTTCAAGAACGTTGGGAACTCCTTAAGAACGAGATGATGGTGAGATGTTTCTGCTACAACAAGGAAATACACGGTTCTTAGATGGTAAATGAAGAAAACAAGAAAAATGTCACAAAACCGACAACATGAGCTTATACTCGATGTAACTCACGGTTTAGAAGGTGTTGATGGCCGTGAATGGCTTGAAACTCCATGGACTTGAATGGAGAAACTCGAACTAAGGCTGGAAAGGTGGAACAAATACGGTTGTGTGACCAAATCTCGCGAACAAGGCTACTTCTTTGCGGTTTTTGCTCTTGGCCAAATGGATCTTGGTGTGGTCTTCGAATTTTCTTCACAAGACTAGAGAGAATTGTTTGAGAGTGTTGTGAAATGTGTGTGAATGTTGGATCAGCTGGTGAGTTCGAATAAAGGGAGAGAGAGGGAGAGAGAGGGAGAGAGATGCATGAAAGATGAGTGGGTGTGTGGGGTGGTGGTGAAGAGGAGAGGAGAGTGGTGAGAGGGGCGGCCGTTCTTGGAGGGTAGTGGGGAAGGGTTTTTGATTTAATTTTAATTGTAATTTATATTGTGTAGTGTAATTTTGTAGTATTGGGTATTATGTTTTATTTAGTGGAAGGTGATTTGAGGTATCTAATGCATGCCCATGCATGCATGGCCGAAAATTATGTAAGTGTGAGTGTGTATGCTCACATTTTAATTGCCTTCTCTTGAGTTTAATTTTGTAAGGGTGACTAGTTGACATTCCCGGAACACTAATTTTTAAAAAGGTAGAAACCTAAATTGGTTAAAAGTCAATAATTAAAAATCACACGAAATCATAATTTACATCAAATAGTAAGAATTGTTTCCAATTTCATAGTAGGGTTGAATAGTTTCAATTATTAGCACTCATAACATGGATAATGATGCAAGCAATCTAGGGTTTGGGTAACAACCTGGAGGTCGGTTGTCACAAGCAGCATGTTGCTTTGTCTTCTCAGCCTGAGGGGCTTTGTCAGTGTAGTTTGGTCTGGGTTGTGTTTTGCCCCCATTTGCTTTAGGTGCCTTACACTCCCTAGCAAAGTGACCCATACGGTTACAGTTGTAACACTTAACTTTGCTTTTGTCCAGCCCAAACTTACCACTGGTAGCATTGCTTGGAAATCTTCTTCTTGTCCTCTTGTAGAACTTCTTGGCTCTGTGAGTGAGGAGAGCCATCTGCTGAACTATCTCCATGTATTCCAGGTCATCTGGATGGATACAGTCTAGGTCTTCAAGAGTGAAAAGATAATTCCCACAGCTTTCATCAGTGGACACAAAGGCTTGAGAAGAACTTGTCTCTTGGAATGGGCTTCCTTGAGTAAAGTTCTCCCTTGGTGTCTCCGGGAAGGTGATGAAAGGACCCTTTTGTGAGTTGTCAGGGTAGCATATGAGATGATGTTGGGGTTCTATGCTGTCCCTTTCAACCACATGAAGGGCTGAACCCATTTGATTGTTGGAGTTGCCAGATGAACCTTGCATGTTCATCTCCATCTGGTATCCACTGATAATCCCATACAACTCTGTAAGAGTAAGAGTTTTAAGGTTCTCAGTCCCCTTGATCACCACACAATAGTGTGTCCATTGCATAGGAAGTGAGGACATGAACTTCCTTACAATATCCCTGTTCTCAAGAGGAACTCCTCCATCCACTAGGGTATTCACAATCTCAACATACCTGAAGTATTGTTGGGTCATGGTTTCACCTGCTTTGAAGGTGAAATTTTCAAACTGCTGCTTCAGAAGATCTTTCTTGTTCTCCTTGGCTTCAGAGGAGCCTTCATACATCAGCTTCAGTGCATCCCACAGCTCTTTGATTGTCTTGCACTTCTTAAAACCTCTGTATACAGAGTTTGGGAGAGCAGTCTGAAGAGCAGTCATGGCCTTCCTATCAATCTCTACTCTTTTTCTATCTTCATTTGAGTAGTTGGCTACATCTTTAGGAATCATACCAGCACCAGTAGCAGAGGGGGTGCTGGGTATGAAAGGTCCATTCTCAACAGATTCCCACATTCTTGAATCAAGAGACCTGATGAAGCCTTCCATCCTCATGCACCAGGTGTCAAAATCATCAAGAGTGATCAATGGGGATTTGTTCATGGTTCCAGTCTCCATATCAGTCTTTGAGATGGAAGCCATTTGAAGAGTTTAGTTTTTTTGTGTGTGAGGGATCTTAAGATGGCTAGATCTTATATCAAGAGCCTGGAAAGCTCTGATACCAATTGCAGGACCGTTTAAGGGCTTTAACACAATTACAACACAACAACACAATGAGGAGATTAACTAAACTTTAATCAAACGGTGAACTGGGTTAACCAAAGTGATACAAAGAACACAAGTAAAGCAAGAGACAGAACAAGAAAGTATGGGTTTCAAGGAGGCAGTATATTGCTTTCTCAAGTTTTTTTACAAGTGTTACAAAGCATAAAGAAAGATACAAGAACTTGAAATACTTATACTACAACCTACAGCCGGCTATACTTTGAAAGCCAGCTGGATACAATTGACTAGACACTAACAAAATCAATTGTAGGATCAAAAGGCATATCTGCCTTTTGACCTTGTGACTATGACATGCCATAGCTCACATCCTTATACATTACAAAAAGGATAAAGTACATAAAGTGGAAAGTTACAGACTCAAGACCTCAATGTACAGTTACCAAAAGCATGGACCTTTTCACCAACTCATGTAAGTTGGTGACTTTACAGAGATGCAGCGGAAAAGGTGCTTTATGGAACAGTACATCAGATAAAGCATGTGTACTAAAAGTCTTCAGAAGAAATCTGTCTTCATAGGATGAGGCTTCAGAAGACTTTGTCTCTGAAGCTTCGGAAGACTTCATGTTTGGCTTCGGAAGATATTGGTCTTGGCTTCAGAAGATTTTACACTTAGAGTATTTTCTAATGCATTGTGTAAAACATCCGAAGCATTCTTCACTTCAGTACTTAGTGCATGTTGCTGAGACACTTTGGATGTTTTGGGTTGTATCAGACTTAAGGAATCCTTACAAACTCCCCCTAGGCTGATGCTACCAAAACACTTAGAAGATCTTCAAATGTTGGTAGTCTTCATTACAATCAAGACCATTCCTTTCTTCATTAGATGGTCAGGATCATCAAGATTCTCATAGTATCTTCTCATCTCAAAGAGATCATGCAGAGGTAAGTTGATTATGTCTTGCCATGAGTAGACATTCTCAACACCTTGGGATGACAATTCCTCACAGAACATGAGTGCATTATCCTCAAACTTGGGATGACAATTCCTCAGGAATCGGTGCTTCTTAGATTGTCACACCCCGGGCCCAGGTACGGTTGGACGTCACATACTAGCAACACATATGGCAGCGGAAACAAACCATCATAAGAGCACAAAAGGAAAGAACGTCACATGGCATTAATATTTTAAAGAAAACCAGGGCTAGAAACATAACTAGCCCCAAATGAAATTGTACATCCAACATAAGGACAAAGTGTAATATCAACAATAATTATAAATTGTTCAAATTGTTTTAAAATCAGACAAGCCAGTACCATGGTCACGGTGCTAGGTGAAGGTCTTCAACAATAGTTAGAGTCCCTTCATGGATTACCTGAAACATGCTCAAAAAGAAATTGTGTCAACTAAAAAGTTGGTGAATTCAAGTGCTTAAAGTTTAAAAACCAAAGGAGTCAATAGAATACACATTTGATTTAAAAGAATCAAATATTCACTATTGTGGGGGATCACAATCAACCCTGCACTCAGTCCCGGCTAGCCTCTTCAAAAGTTATGTTTTACCGGTTAATCCCGAAGGAAGAACTATGTCTTAAAACAGTGGACCATACCTGCCGGATGGTTCACCTAGTATCTTATAAAAACTTGTCACATGCCACAAACGACCCCACATGATCTCAATGTGGTACCCTTCCCGTTCATCACGGAAGGCATTGTGTGTGGGAGATTCCCCAAGTAGATCTACCCATATAAAACAAGCGGTTCACAAAAGAATTAATGATCGTGATACAAATATAAGCAGGTTCTAACATTAACCCCAATATTAAAGCATCATACAATAGCTCATAAAAGGTTTCAATCCAAATATATCATGTTTCATCCAAAAAACAATAGTAAAAAGGGAACACTATAACCCACCTTAAAATTCAAGCAAAAGATTCTTCGTGTACCGGGAAAAATCTCAAGTCTAGCACCCTACCATCAAGATTTAAGTGTTACGCCACTAATTCTATAGTTGTGGAGATGCACTAGGTGTGTCATGAGGTTGATGTCTTTCTAGCTTTTGATTTGCTAAGTCTTTAAATAAAAAGTTTCCTTTTATAGAAAGTTAGGGTTTCTTAGGAAGAATACATGATTTGCCATGTTAGATCGTCTATATAACTTAGTTTGAGTCTTCTAATTTGTTAAGAGTCCAAGGGATCGGTTTATTTAAGTTTAGCAAAATTTACATTTTAGTCCTCCAAGTTTTCAGAATTTACACTTTCTACCCCAAAGATTGATTTCTTGCATTTAATGACTTTTATGGCCAAATATTAGGTTATTGAAGTTAAGTAACTTATTTTGAGTAAGTTTACACCTAGTTTTCAGATTTTAGGTCCGGGTTTTATAACTTTATGTCTTACGTTGCCGGTTACGGTAAAACCTAAGGTTTTTTAACGGTTAAGTGTTGATTTCCGTATTTTTAGTCATAGATCCATTAAATATTATTTTAAGGACTTTATATAAGTTTTTAATCTGTTAGAAATGTATTTCAAGCTCCTTTTAGGTGAAAGTCTAAATTTTAAGTTTAACCCATTAAAACGCGTTTTTAACCGAAATTGACCGTTTAAAAGCTTGTTTTACCAATTCTTTTCATCTTTGAAAATCTAATACACTTATATTACTGGAATAACATGGTTTCCTTGGGTTTTTATTTTAATATCATTAATTCTAGGATTTTTCCTCAAAACGTTGCTCGGTTATTACCCGTTTTTAGTTAAAAATTCCTTTTTTACTTGTCCTTTGAACATTTAATTTACAAATCTGGTCCAAATACTTTGTTAACCCTTTTACAACCTGTAATACTTTTTAATATGGTTAAAATCCATGTTTTCTTATTTTTAAGTCGTTTTACCACTTTTCGGGTCCCCGAATATGTCAAAATTGCTTACAAGTCTATGATTTTATCATTTTCGGCCATTAAAAACTCATCATACACCCAAAATCATCCAAAACCTACTGAAATATCATGTCTAACTCAAGGGTTCAACAAACAACCTATGAATCAAGATGGAAACTTACACCATTTTCATCCATTACACATGTGTAAAACATTATGACTTGTGATTATATATTACCCAAACCTTTTTCAACTTTAAAACCAGGTTATTAGAAGGTTAGAAACTGATTTAGAGCAGGTTACATGCTTAGTTTCGAAAGATTATGATTTGTGCAAGTTGGATGGTGTAAATACACCCAAAAAGAGGGTTTTCTAGGTGTAAACCATGTTACACCTATAGAATGACATATATTACGAGTTTGATACCTTCAAGAATAATAGAAGCTTCTCATGAACAAGGTTGTAGCAGCAAGTTTCTGTTGGATACAAGAATGGTAAGATTTTGAGTGAAAATGAAGAAAACACAAGACATAGCTTAGTTCGGGTGTGTTGATGCTTACACTTAGTGTAGTTCGTGATTTGGGGAGTGTAAGAGGACACAATGATCTGGGAATCTTCAAACACGTCTGGAGAAATCGAATCCACAAGAACCAAGCATCCAAAGTTCACGAAATAGAGCTCTCATGATTGTTTGAAGCTTGGCTGATGGGTGTATGGTGTTGTTCTTCGAATGTTGTGGCTGGGATTAGAGAGAAAACCGTGGAGTGTGTGTGTATGTTTCTGCTGGTGACCGAGAGAAGAGAGAAGAGAATGAGGTGAAAGCTAGAATTGCATGAAGTGTTAGTGGTGTACAAGGGTGGTGATATTAAGTGGAGTAGAAGGGAAGTGATAGGTGGAGAGGGTGGGCGGCCGAGTTTGGCCTCTTGTGAGGGGATTTTGATTTAAAATTTTATTGGTAAATAATATTATGTGTAGTATTATTTTGTAGTGTAGTATTTTAGGTGGTATAATGTAGTTAGATGTGTTTTAAGTATCAATTGTGCATGCATGCATTAATCCGAAAATTTGAGTTCATGCACAACTTAATTATTTCAAATTATGATTTAATTATTGCATGGGTGACTAATTGACTTTCCCGGAACACTAAGTTTCCCCTAGCTAAAGCTTGAACTAGCTAAATCATCACAAAAAGACTCATGAAATAACAAAAATGGTAACAAAATCAACAATAATAATGATGCTAATAATAATATTGGTAATGATATTAACATTAATATTAATTAAATGGGTAATGATGCAGGTTAATAAGATTAGAATTATGACCTAGAGGTCGGTTGTTACATTCTCCCACCGTTTAGGAAATTTCATCCCGAAATTTTAGCTTCGATCAGATTCGGAACGGGTGGGTTTGAAGAGGTGTGGATAAATCTTTCTCATTTCATCTTCTCGTTCCTAGGTGAACTCAGGTACTCGCCTAGAATTCCATCTTACGTTGACCTTGGATATGCGACTTCGTCTGAGTTTCATGACTAGCCTGTCAGTGATCTCTATGGGCTCTTTCACAAAATTCAACTTGTCGGTTATCCTAGCTTCCTTTAATGGTATCTCCAAGGTCTTGTCTACCAGGCACGTTTTAAGGTTTGACACATGGAAGGTGTCATGTATGTAACTTAACTCCTGCGGTAGCTTTAATTTATATGCTACGAGACCAACTCTTGCTAGTATCTCAAATGGTCAAATCTATCTCGGGCTTAGTTTTCCTCTCTTTCCAAACCTCACGGTACCTTTTCCTCTCTCTCTAAAGGTTTTCGTCTTCTGTCAGCGTATTTCTTTTGACGATCCCTGGCTGCTCTCAAACGCTCCTTAATTTTAAATATCTTGTCGGTCGTCTCCAACACGATGTCGGGTCCCATTACTTGGCTGTCACCTATCTCATTCCAGCTCAATGGTGAGCGGCATTTCCTACCATATAGGGCATCATATGGAGCTACCTTTATACTTGCGTGGTAACTATTGTTATAGGAGAACTCTACCAAAGGAAGGTGATTGTCCCAGTTCCCACCAAAGTCAATCACGCAAGCTCTAAGCATATCTTCCAAGGTTTGAATAGTCCTTTCACTCTGTCCATCAGTTTGTGGGTGGTATGTAGTGCTTAGATCTAAACGGGTTCCCAAGGCTTGCTGGAGAGATCTCCAGAAACGTGAAGTGAAGCGGCTATCGCGGTCGGAAATGATTGACAAAGGCACACCATGTCTGGTCACTATTTCATCAATATACAATTGAGCCAGTTTCGTCAGGTCGTAGTCTTCTCTAATCGACCAGAAGTGAGTTGATTTAGTTAACCGGTCCACTATTACCCAAATGGCGTCATGACCTCTAAAAGTTCTGGGTAGCTTTGTGACGAAATCCATTGTAACGTTATCCCACTTCCATTCTGGAATTTCGGGCTGCTGCAACGTACCTGACGGTTTTTGATTTTCAGCCTTCACCATGGCACACATTAGACACTTGCTAACATAAACGGCGATGGATTTCTTGATCCCAAGCCACCAGAAAATGGCCTTTAGATCATGGTACATCTTGTCACTTCCGGGGTGAACCGAGTACCTAGATTTGTGGGCTTCGTCGAGGCTTACCTCTCTAATTCCCTCGTGCTTTGGTACCCACGTTCTCCCTTCATATTTATATACACCATCGCTGCTCAGCTCTAATCGCTTCTCCATCCCTGTCAACATTTCCCTCGCTAGCTTATCTTCCTTTAGCGTTTCGTCTTGTGCTTTCTTTACTCTCGTGATAAGGTCGGTGTATACACTCATCCTTAAGGCACGAACGCGAAGGGGTTTTTCTCTTTCTTTCCTGCTCAAGGCATCTGCCACTGCATTGGCCTTTCCAGGATGGTAGCGTATTTCATATTCGTAATCATTCAGCAACTCAACCCATCTTCTCTGGCGCATGTTTAGCATCTTCTAATCCAGAATCTGCTGCAAACTCCTATGGTCCATGTAAATAATGCACTTCGTGCCATAGAGATAATGCCTCCGCAGCAAACACCACGGCACCCAATTCTAGATCACGCGTTGTGTAGTTCTTCTCATGATCGTTTAGTAGCCTCGATGCATAAGCAATTACCTTGTTGCGCTGCATTAGCACGCATCCTAGTCCTTGACGCGAAGCGTCATAATAGACCACGAAATCCTCAATTCCTTCTGGGAGAGCGAGGATAGGTGCATTTCATAGCTTCTCTTTGAGTGTTTCGAACGCTTCATTCTGCCTCGTTCCCACGCAAAGGTCGTATTCTTGTTAGTTAGAGCAGTCAACGGTTGCACAATGCGCGAGAAGTCTTTGATAAACCTTCTGTAGTATCCGGCCAATCCAAGGAATTGCCATATCTCAATAGGGGTTTCAGGAATTTTCCAGTCCTTAATCGCCTCAATCTTAGAAGGGTCAACTTGAATCCCATTCTCATTTACCATATGCCCTAAAAATTGGATTTCTCGCATCCAAAATTCACATTTGGAGAACTTGGCATATAATTGCTCATTTTTGAGCAACTCAAGAATCAGTCTAAGGTGTTTCTCATGCTCTTCTTTACTATGGGAGTAGATCAAGATGTCGTCGATAAACACGATCACGAACTTGTCAAGATACGAGCGACATACACGGTTCATGAGATCCATAAATGTCGTTGGTGCGTTAGTCAGTCCAAAAGGCATAACTAGATACTCAAAATGTCTGTATCTCGTCCTGAAGGCCATTTTGGGTATGTCTTCTTCTCATATCTTCAGCTGATGACATCCCAATCTCAAATCTATTTTAGAAAAGTAACTAGCTCCCTGCAGTTGATCGAATAGGTCGTCAATCCTCGGGAGAGGGTAACGATTCTTTATAGTCAGCTTGTTCAGTTCCCGGTAATCAATGCACATTCATAGGGTTCCATCCTTCTTCTTCACAAATAATACCGGTGCACCCCATGGAGAAACACTCGGTCGAATAAATCCCTTGTCGAGTAGTTCCTGGATCTGTAGCATTAGTTCCTTCATCTTGGGAGGGGCGAGTTGATATGGTGCCTTTGCTACAGATGTAGCACCAGGCATTAGATCTATTTGAAACTCGACTTGTCGGTTCGGAGGGAGTCCTGGTTGATCTTTGGGAAACACTTCTGGATATTCAGAAACCACTGGAATATCCTTGATCTTCTTCTCCTCTTTAGCCTTCATTACATAGACTATGAAAGCTGGGCACCCCTTCTTAAGGCTTTTGGTAGCATTCAGATGAGATATCATAGGACATAGCGTGTCACTTCCTTCGCCACAAACCACTAGCACTTTCATGTTGCTCAACGGTATTCTAAGCAGGCGTTCATCACACACGATCTCGACTCTGTGGTTAGCCAGCCAATCCATACCAACAACCACATCCAATCCTCCTAACTTAATAGGCATCAGGTTAATCTTGAATATGCTACCTTCTAGATTCATTAAACAGTCCTTGATGACTTCATTAGTTTCTATAATGTTACCGTCGGCTAATTCTATGGTGAATGGATCAGTCAGGATACACGCACTCAAGTCAGTCAAAGGCCTAAAAGCACTAGAGACAAAACTAGCAGTTGCTCCAGTATCAAAGAGAACGGTAGCACGATGGTTGCTTATAAGGAACGTACCATTGACCACATCAGGTTCCTTGCGAGCATCGGCTGGCTCCATCACGAATGCTCGTCCCTTAGGCTTGTTCGGCCTGGCCTCCTTATCTCCTCCTAGTTTTGGACACTTGTTCCTCATATGCCCTAGATCTCCACATTCATAGCATTGTTTACCCGGCGCATACGTACAATCCTTGATTAAATGACCTGGTCGTTTGCATCGAAAGCAGGGCATCAGGTTGCAATCCCCTAGATGATACAGTTTGCACTTGTTGCAGAACGGGCTCGTACCCGAGTATAGCTTCCTTGTCCTCCCACATTGGTCATCGCGCCTCACACCTTCATAGCTCTTCTTGCTTGACCCGCTACTACTGCAAATTGCTCTCTTCACATCGAACCACTTCCTTTTCTCACCCATTGGCTTCCTCTTCTCTTTAGTCCTTGTTTGATCAGTCCACCCAGCCCTAACCAAATCATCAGTCAAGCTGCTGGTGAAGTCAACCGCAGCTTGCAAGGTTAAAGGCCTGGAAGATCGAACCATTCCCCTGACTCTAGGATGTAGCCCCCAAATGAAACGTGCTACACCCTTAGATTCCGGTGTCACTAGGTGCGGCACCAATTGAGACATGGCTAAGAAGTGGTTGATGTACTCAGTGTAATTAGGACCATTCATCTCCAGGCTCAGGAATTTAGACTCTAGTTTCTCCAGTTGGTTGATGGGTAGTATTTGCTAGTTATCAGTTCCCTGAACTTGGTCCAGCTCATTCGGTTAGCAGCGTTTCTTCCTCGGGGCTGAATAACCGTCTTCCACCATTCCAGAGCCGATCCTTTGAGTGACTGGGATGCGCACCTCACCATGTGGTCCATTTTACACTCACTGATGTCCAAAGCTGCTTCCATTTCATCGATCCATCGGTACGTCTCTATTGCACCCTCAGTGCCATAGATGTCTTTTGGCTTGCATGCCATGAAAATTTTATAGGAGCGTCCATTCTTCAGTGCTTCAGCTTCCTCGTTATTTCCCTCATTGTTTCCGAATACATCATCACCTTCGGGGTTGCTCCGGTCTGCGTTGATCTGGGCTATAATGGTAGGAATAGCATTTTCAATCTGTTGTGCAACAAGGTTGGCAATCCTTTCATCATTCCCCTGGTTTACATTCTCTCCACGAGGGGATCTAGGTGGAGTAGGGGTTTGGTTTCTTGTTTTTCTAGCCCCTTCATGTCGGCCTCTAGTAGTTCCTCTTCTTCCAATGTGGGTTCCTCTCCTAGTCGGCATTCTAATAGCATCACAGATAAATTTTTGTTTGCATCTCATAATTGGTTTCGAGTAGCCCATGCATCATTTACCCTAAATTATCGCGTCCTAGAAAGAGGGAGTGTATCATACACACCACTAAATATCTCTAATCAAGAAAATGTTTCATTAGATTAACTTAAGACACTTCATCCAAAATGAACACAGGTCAAAATTCCCAACGCATAGCATGACACATTGTAAATCAATATAAATCGCTCAGCAAGGTTTTTGCATCAATTAAAATAGTTTCACAGAGAGATTGAGTTGATAGTATCAGCAAACATAATTGTCTCTCTTACAAGTTGGAAGGTACCATCACCCCCATAATAATAATAATAATAATAATAATAATAGTATCAGATAATAATAAAAATAGTTTCTTTCAACTGTCTACAAGACAGATAATCCCACATCTTCTCCAAGTCTTCACATCCACTTCTTCTTCAACCACCCCAGCCATCCTTAGTTCTTCTTCTTCTGCTCTTGCTCCAACCGCTGGACCCCGTGCGAAACCATCATGGCCTGAAACTGAGCAGACTGAGAGGTCCGAGTAGCGTGCTGGAGGGTCAGCTCGTGACGACGAACAGTCCTCAGAATCTCATCCAGAGTAGCATCAGATGGACCTACATCGCTTTCCCGGCGGCTAGACTGTGAGTACCTCACCAGCTAGCACACTAGGGTCATCATACATGCTGCGCCTCGGTGGCATCTAGTGCTCGTCATGTGGGTGGTGGTGGAGTGGGTCAAATGACGAAGGTACTGGTGTCGGAACCCTAACAGGTGGTGGAGGAGGAGGTGGCATCCTAAAGGAGACTAAGGGACCTGGCCTTGCATTCTTGCGTGGGCGGGTGATCACACGTGCACCCCTATCCCCGTTAGGTTGGATAGGTGAGTGGGTAGGAGCTGTTACATGAGGTGAATGGGAGCACGTCCGGCTCCTTGAGGGGGATGTCAAGGAAGAGTCTTCTAACGGCTCGGTGTCGTTGGATGTGACGGATATCCGTCCCGTATTTCCGTATCTCCTCATATACTCCTCGTACTCCGTTCCACGGTGTCGTCTTCTTGAGGCTCCCAGATGGTGCAGTCCCGTCAGTGGGGTATGCCGGTGCCTTACCCTTGTCAGCCATAGCTGTGCTATCCTACAAGAAATATCATGAGTAATTTGGTTTCTCATAACTCATGATTGTAATAATAATAGTACTTATGGTAGTGATGGTAATAGTATCAGATATCCCAATAGTGTCAATAACCAGAGGTATCAGTAAGTAGTAGTATCAGATATCAGTAGCTTCTTCAAATAGCAACAGGTAGAGTAGTTATCATTTAGGAAAAACCTTTAGACCACTTTAAAAGAAATTTCAGAATTCATATGTTTCAGACAAAAAAAGTCCACTCATTACCTAAAGGTCTATGCTAGAACTTACACGTCCTGTAAATTCATGATTACGTTAATCAAGTGTAGTCATCAATTTACCCAACCCGATCATCCCAACACTTTCCCACAAGGACGGTCCTAAGGTATTAGGGTTGTAGCCTAGGGTCTCACTATGGTATCCCCGACTTCTCTACAACCTTTGGCTCTGATACAAATCTGTCACACCCCGGGCCCAGGTAGGGTGGGAAGTCACAGACTAGCAACACATATGGCAGCGGAAACAAACCATCACAAGAGCACAAAAGGAGAGAATGTCACATGGCATTAATATTTAAAGAAAACCAGGGCTAGAAACAGATCTAGCCCCAAATGAAATTGTACATCCAACATAAGGACAAAGTGTAATGATCAACAATAATTATAAATTGCTCATCAGACAAGTCAATGCCATGGTCACGGTGCTAGGTCAAGGTCTTCAACAATAACTAGAGTCCCTTCATGGATTACCTGAAACATGCTCAAAAAGAAATTGTCAACTAAAAAGTTAGTGAATTCAAGTGCTTAAAGTTTAAAAACAAAAGGATTCAATAGAATCCATATTTGATTTTAAAGGATCAAAGATTCACTTTTTTGGGGGATCACAATCAACCCTGCAGTCAGTCCCGGCTAGCCTCTTCAAAAGTTATGTTTTACCGGTTAATCCCGAAGGAAGAACTGAGCCTCAAAACAGTGGACCATACCTGCCGGATGGTTCACCTAGTATCTTATAAAAACTTGTCACATGCCACAAATGACCCCGCAGGATCTCAGTGTGGTACCCTTTCTGTTCATCACGGAAGGCACTATGTGTGGGGGATTCCCCAAGTAGATCTACCCATATAAAACAAGCGGTTCACACAAGAATTAATGATCTTGATACAAATATAAGAAGGTTCTAACATTAACCCCAACATTCAAGCATCATACAATAGCTCATAAAAGGTTTCAATTCAAATATAGCTTGTTTCATCCCAAAAACAGTAGTAAAAAGGGAACACTAGAACTCACCTTAAAATTCAAGTAAAAGATTCTTCGTGTATCGGGAAAAGTCTCAAGTTTAGCACCCTACCATCAAGATTTAAGTGTTAAGCCACTAATTCTATGGTTGTGGAGATGCACTAGGTGTGTCATGAGGTTGATGTCTTTCTAGCTTTTGATTTGCTAAGTCTTTAAATAAAAAGTTTCCTTTTATAGAAAGTTAGGGTTTCTTAGTAAGTATACATGATTTGCCATGTTAGATCATCTATATAAGTTAGTTTGAGTCTTCTAAATGGCAATTAGTCCAAGGGATCGGTTTATTTAAGTTTAGCAAAATTTACAGTTTAGCCCTCCAAGTTTTCTGAATTTACACTTTCTACCCCAAAGTTTGATTTCTTGAATTTAATGACTTTTATGGCCAAAATTAGGTTCTTGAAGTTAAGTAACTTATTTTGAGTAAGTTTACACCAAGGTTTCAGATTTTTGGTCTGGATTTTATATTTTTATGTCTTACGTTGCCGATTAAGGTAAAGCCGAAGGTTTTTAACGGTTAAGTGTTGATTTTCATATTTTTAGTCTTAGATCCGTTAAATATTATTTTAAGGACTTTATATAAGTTTTTAATCTGTTTGAAATATATTTCAAAGTCCTTTTAGGTGAAAGTCTAAATTTTCAGTTTAACCCGTTAGAACGCGTTTTTAACCGAAATTGACCGTTTAAAAGCTTGTTTTACCAATTCTTATCATCTTTGAAAATATTATACCCTTAACTTACTGGAATAACATGGTTTCCATGGGTTTTTATTTTACTTGACCATTTAATCTACAAATCTGGTCCAAATACTTTGTTTACTTTTTTAGAACTTGGAATACTTCTTAATATGGTTAAAATCCATGTTTTCTTATTTTTAAGTCGTTTTACCACTTTTCGGGTCCACGAATGTCCAAATTGCTTACAAGTCTATGATTTTATCATTTTCAGCCATTAACATCTCATCATACACCCAAAATCATCCAAAGACTACTGAAATATCATGTCTAACTTATGGGTTCAACAAACAACCTATGAATCAAGATGGAAACTTAGAGATTACACCATTTTCATCCATTACACATGTGTAAAACATTATGACTTGTGATTATATATTACCCAAACCTTTTATAACTTAAAACCAGGTTATTAGAAGGTTAGAAAACTTATTTAGAGCAGGGTACATGCTTAGTTTCGAAAGATTACGATTTGTGCAAGTTGGATGGTGTAAATACACCCAAAAAGAGGGTCTTCTAGGTGTAAACCGTGTTACACCTATAGAATGACATATATTATGAGTGTGATACCTTCAAGAATGATAGAAGCTTCTCAAGAAGAAGGTTGTAGCAGCAAGTTTCTGTTGGATACAAGAATGGTAAGATTTTGAGTGAAAAATGAAAAAAAAACACAAGACATAGCTTACTTTGGGTGTGTTGATGCTTACACTTAGTGTAGTTCATGATTTGGGGAGTGTAAAAGGACAAAATGATCTGGAAATCTTCAAATACGGCTGGAGAAGTCGAATCCACAAGAACCAAGCATCCAAAGTTCACAAAATAGAGCTCTCTTGATGGTTTGAAGCTTGGCCGATGGGTGTATGGTGTTGTTCTTCGAATTTTGTGGCTGGGATTAGAGAGAAAACCGTGGAGTGTGTGTGTGTTTCTGCTGGTGACCGAGAGAAGAGAGAAGAGAGTGAGGTGAAAGCTAGAATTGCATGAAGTGTTAGTGGTGTACAAGGGTGGTGATATTGAGTGGAGTAGAAGGGAAGTGATAGGTGCAGAGGGTGGGCGGCCGAGTTTGGCCTCTTGTGTGGGGATTTTGATTTTAAATTTAATTGGTAAATAATATTATGTGTAGTTTTATTTTGTAGTGTAGTATTTTAGGTGGTATAATTTAGTTAGATGTGTTTTAAGTATCAAGTGTGCATGCATGCATTAATCCGAAAATTTGAGTTCATGCACACCTTAATTATTTCAAATTATAATTTGATTATTGCATGGGTGACTAATTGACTTTCCCGGAACACTAAGTTTCCCCTAGCTAAAACTTGACCTAGCTAAATCATCCAAAAAAGGCACATGAAATAACAAAAGTGGTAACAACAATGAAAAATAATAATGATGCCAATAATAATAATGGTAATGATATTAACATTAATATTAATTGAATGGGCAATGATGCAGGATGATAAGGTTAGAATTATGACTAGAGGTCGGTTGTTACATAGATCTCACAGGAAAGGGGATATGTACAAGCTGGGTATGAACAATGCTTCCCCACTAGGAGAAGTATCATGCTTTCTTTTCAAAGCTGATGGTGATGAGTCAACTCAATGGCATAAACGAATGTGTCATGTTAATTTCAAAAACATGAACAAAGTGGTTAAATATAACTTGGCATGGTGTGCCTAAAAAGGAATTTTTCTGTAAAGATAACTATGTTGCATGTTTAAAAGGAAAGCAACATAAAGCATCTCATAAATCCAAAGAAGTTAACTCTATGACCACTCCATTACACTTACGGCACATGGATGTATTTGGTCCTACAAGTATAATAAGCATTGGAAGGAAATCATACTGCGTTGTGATTGTTGATGAGTTTGCTAGATTCACATGGGTATTATTTTTAATAACTAAAGATGAAACAGCTGAATCTTTAAAATCTTTTATTCATAAAATAGAAAATCAAATTGATCACAAGGTTAAGATAATTAGAAATGAACAAGGAACTAAGTTTAAGAACCAAGTTCTTGACTCATTTTGTAACTTAAAAGGGATTGATAGACAATGTAGTGCTCCTAGAACTCCTACATAAAATGGTGTTGCTGAGAGGAGAAATAGGACACTTATTGAGGCTACTCGAACTATGTTAGTTGATTCAAAGCTACCTCTAACATTCTGGGCAGAGGTAGTCAGCATTGCATGATATGTGCAAAACAGGGTTCTTGTAGTCAAGCCACATGGAAAAACCCCTTATGAGCCATGGAACAAGAGGCCACCGTTCATTGGCTTTCTTAGGTCCTTTGGCAGAAGGTGTACCATACTTACCACAAAGGACAATTGGGCAAAATTTGCTGAAAAGTCGGATGATGCTATCTTTGTTGAATATTCCTCTACCTCTATTACCTATAGAGTATAACATCAAAAATCATCAATTTGAGGAATCATCCAACATTGTTGTTAATGAACACACTCCTTGTATTAGGGGGAATGGCCCTGATCATATTTTTAATTTAGAATTGTTTCCAAACTATTCAAAACCATCTTGTGAGAATGTTTCAGCTGGAACAGGTTCTCAAAGTGATTCTGATGATGTCCAGCTATTTGAGTTACCCAGACCTCTTCCAAGTTCTCCAAGAGTTGTTGAAAATCAAGCTCTTAAAATTGGCAGATCTGATAACTTAACTATCTTCGAAACCAGTGGGGCTTCAACAAGTTGTCAACAAAGTGAGCCTCAAAACTCATCCAGTGACAATGTACAACACCAAGCTGATAATTGTAGCATCTTGAACGTTTAGGCAACTATTAATGCTGCTTCACAACCAAATTATACTGATGTTGCTTCTCCTTCATTCAATCAGTCCTCATTGAATGAGTGTGAAACATCAGCTAAACCAAGTGTTTAAAATTTTGAGCCAAACCTTTCCAATCTGGATCTATCTATGCAACTAGATATGATCCCTAGGCTTAGGATTCACAAAACTCATCCGGCTGAAAACATCATTGGAGATGTCTCTTAAGTTGTGAGAACAAGGGGACAAACTCACAATGGGAATGTCTACCTGTACTCATGCTTTTTATCTTAGATGGAACCCAAGAAGGTAGAGGAAGCCTTGAAAAATAGTAGTTACAGGACCAATTAAGGGCTCGTCACTTACAACACAACAACACAATGAGGAGAGATCTTTAGAACAATTAACATATCAAACAGGGAACTGATAACTTATATGTATGATACTAAGAACACAAGTAAAATATGAGACATAACAAGATGCAAACAACACAAGTATATGATTTTCAAGAATGTTGTATATTGCCCTCAAGTTCTTTTACAAGTATTACAAAGCATAAAGAAAGTTATAAGGACCTGAGATACTTTATACTACATCCTACAGCCAGCCATACATTGAAGGCCAGCTGGAAACATAAGACTAGACAACATAATCAAATGTAGAGTCAAAAGGCAGATTGCCTTTAGACTAGTGACTATGACATGCCATAGCCCACATCCTAATATATTATAAAAAGGATTAAAGTACTTAAAGTAGAAAGCACAGACTCAAGACCTCAATGTACAGTTACCAAAAGCATGGACATTTTCACCGACTCATGTAAGTTTATGACTAAAAAGAGTTGCAGCGGAAAGGTGGTCCAGCTTTATGGAAAATTACATCAGATAAAGCATGTGTTCAAAAGTCTTCGGAAGAAATCTGTCTTCACTTCTTGCCTTCGGAAGACTTTGTCTTTGAAGCTTCAAAAGACTTCACTTTTGGCTTCGGAAGATATTGGTCATGGCTTTGGTAGATTTTACACTTAATATATTTTCTAGTGCATGGTGTAAAACTTTCGAAGCATTTCTACTCTGTACTTCTGTGCATGCATGCGGTAAAGACTTTGGATGTTTTGGGGGCATTAGCCTTATATGATACCTTACAGTAGCTGGGTTGAATCAATACAAGAGGAACAGCTTCAATTCAAAAGACAAAAGGTTTGGAACCTATATCTGCTACCATCTGGTCAAGTTCCAATAGGCACCAAGTGGGTTTTCATAAACAAGAGAGATGATAGAGGCTTTATCATCAAGAATAAGGCAAGACTAGTAGTTCAAGGATACACTCAAGAGGAGGCAATTGATTACACTGAAGTCTTTGCACCTGTTGCAAGACTTGAGGCAGTAAGGATCTTTCTTGCTTATGCTGCGTCCAAGAATTTTACTGTCTACCAGCTTGATGTCAAGTGTGCATTTCTATATAGGCATATAGATAAGGAAATCTATGTGTACCAGCCTCCAAGATTTGAAGACCCACATCACCCCAACTATGTGTGCAAACTAGATAAAGCTCTCTATGGGCTGCACCAAGCACCTAGGCTTTGGTATGAGACTTTGTCTCAATTTCTCCTAAAGAATGGTTATACAAGAGGTACCATTGATAAGACTTTATTCATAAGAATGTCTAGGAAAGACATTTGCTTGTACAAGTCTATGTAGATGACATCATATTTAGTTCCTCAAATGACCAAATGTGCAAAGACTTTGAGAGCATAATGAAAAAGAAATTTGAAATGAGTTTCATGGGAAAAATGGACTTTTTCCTTGGACTTCAGGTAAAATATATTAAGGAATGGTTCTTTATCAATCATTCTAAATATGTCAATGACATTTTAGAAAGATTTGATATGAAAGATTGTAAGCCAACCAAGACACCTATAGGGCAATCAACATCAGTATAGGGCAATCATTGGTTCTCTAATATATATCGTAGCAAGTAGACCTGATCTTATGTTTGCAACATGCATTTGTGCAAGATATCAGGCTGCTCCAATGGTGTCTCACCTAGTTGCTGCCCAGAGAATCATCAGATACCTCAAAGGAGCACCTAAACAGGGTCTCTTGTATCCAAGGAACAACAATTTCAATCTCTTTAGCTATTCTCATAGTGACTATGGCGGATGCAATATGAACAAGAAATCAACATCAAGAGAATGTCAATTTCTTGGTGGAAGGATCATCTCATGGTGATGCAAGAAGCAATCCTGCGTTTCAACATCTACTGCTGAAGCTGAATACATTGCCGCTGCTAGTTGTTCTGCTCAGCTGCTGTGGATTCAAAACCAGATGATAGACAATGGATTCAACTTCATGAGTACTTCGATCCACATTGACAATAACAGTGCTATCTCCATTACAGAAAATCAAGTCAAGCACTCCAAGACAAAGCACATTGATATCACGTATCATTTCATTAGAGATAATCATGAGAAAAATCTGATTAAACTAATCAAGTTGATTCAAATTAATAATATGTTGATTTGTTCACCAAAGCATTTGATGAACAAAGATTCAAGTATCTTATTACAGCTATTGGGATGATAAACAATGATTAGTCCATCTCATTTAAAAAACCTTTTCAAAATGTGTCTTGTCTTTTTCAAAAACAATCTAAGCCCTGTTACAAAAAGTTTTTCTTCAAAATTTCACTAAGTATAAATTCTTCCGAATAGAAATTAACCCTCGGAAAATATCATATATATCTTCCGAAGAAAATTTTCTCCTTGGAAAATCTTATCTTCAAGAGAGCTTTTAGTCTCGAAAGAAGCATTTGATGAAATATCGGATCTACTTCTGAAACTTATAAACTTCTTCACTTAGAAGACCTTTTTACTCTTGGAATTAAAATTTACCTTAAGTAAGATTGGCTTCGGAAGAAGATTACCTTCGGAAATGTTTTATACTCGGAAGAAAGCTTTACTGTGTAACGTAAATCTTTTGGGCCCCACACTGTAAAGGTAAAGATTTTCTTAATGATGTTGGAATTTTTAAATGGATTTCTTCTTACCACGCATGTCAAATCATATGTCAAACCATCTTTTCACCTTATCCAACCGCCAAACCGCCTTTTCACCCATTAAAATAACCCCGACTCATATCTTTAATCTGTTTATCAATTTTACTACCCAAAGGTTCCTTCGTCTTCAATCTACCCAAATTCCAACTCATTTTCTCTGCAAATTTTCCCAAAAATGGCACTAAACTCCTTGACTCTTCCAAGGATGCAGACTTCTCTGAAATCATCTCCTTCCTAACCCAATACACCTACTTCACTAACCTAACCATCAACCCCACAGTTTATTCGAACCATATGGCCGAATTTCGGGAAAATGGACAGATTGTAACCTTGAACGGAGTTAGGGTTCTAGGGTCGAGCATCTGTGGTCAGAATTGATCATATCTTAATAGATCATCAAGGAGCATCTAGAGCATCATGATGAAGGCTCTCCTATAGAGTTCCCCAAAGCAGACCTGGATGACACATATACTCAAATGGGATATGGTGGTGATGTGAGCAGGTCAACTGTGTACAAATTTAACTTCTCCTACAACTGGAAGTTCCTGCTTCACATAGTCCTTCACTTCTTGTCAAACAAGTCTAGGGGGTGGGATGAAATCCCATATGAACTAGGATGCCTAGTTCATGGGTCTGTAAAAGGCCTCTACTTCAATTATTCAAAGTTTGTGTTGACCAATCTGATGGCGAACCTTCAAATGGAAACATTTAACATGTATCCCCGGTTCATTCAACACATCATTAACTATGAGCTGGACCAGAGCTAGCTTGTCTGTGCAGCTGCTCTACCTGTCCCTCACATAAGGCCGGCCATGTTCAAAGTGTTGAAGAGGATGTTGACCAACTTCACCAGAAGACACACTGAGCTTCTTCCAGTATGATTGAGCACAAAGCTCCTAGTGACATCCCTGTTAACCCCACAGGTGATGAACCCACACAAGCAATAACCCTCACAATGCCAACTCTACTTTCCCACCCCATTAATATCATATATCAGAGACGATCCAAACGAACCCTTGTTCAATCTCCTCTGATTGAACAAGTCCCCCCTGTTCAATCTAAAAAGGCTAGAGTTGAAACATGGGCTCCCACTCAGTCTGAGGTCATACCTTCCTTCATAATTGACCTCAATATGGGTATTGAGTCTTCTCAGTCTTAATCCTATGAGCCTGAAACCCAAGCTGAAATTCCTCAAGATCAGTCACTATACTCTCCTGAGCAGCCAAAAAGGGACAACCATCTTAGAGGCACAATGCCATTAGACATTGATCAAAGACACGGGTCATTAGGCATAACTTCCATATCCTTTACCGACCTATTAATAGGAATAGAAGAGGAGATTATGCCCCTTTAAGGCAATGAAGTTGATACAACACCCTCTTAATGAACAATTGAGCCTAGAACACATCTTATCTCTAGCCCCCATCTACAAGCCCACAACTAAGGTGACTCCCATTGATGTGGATGGGACTCATGTAGATTCAGTTGCCACTATTGAAGGATCCTAATTGGACCTTCAGGACAGTGATAACATCTCTGAGACTGAATCTACGGCAACCATGCCCTTTGATGACTCTGAAAGAGACATCATTAGGCAAAGGAAACCAAGGTGCCAAGAAACCACATCAGTGGTGGTGAGGATGAACATACCCGGTATGTTACCTCATCTCCTCATGATTCTTTAAAAGAATGAGACGCGAAGTCTATAACTCACCTTAAGATACCTACTTCTAAAGTCTCAAACCTTGAATACAGGGTTAAGACTATAGAGGATAGGTCTGCCACTCAGCAACTTAAGATTGAAAGTCTCAAGGCCAAACTAGTTGAGAAACAGACTGAGAGATCTATTAGGCATGTACCAATTCAGGTGTTCTTGACCTCTTCCTCTAGCTCATCAAGTTTTCATGATGATGCTACCAAAAAGGGAGAGTGTTCAGAGACAAACACATGAGGAACCATAAAGTTTAGCTCTTTCAACATGACATCAAGATATCCTACTCAGCAAGCAACAGTTTTCCTGAGCCTCCTCCAATCATTCTTCAAGTGGACCCAAGGATTCCCAAAGATCTAAATGAGTTCTTTTCCAAGTTCTTGATGGGATCTTCTATTGAACAGCGAGTCTAGACGTTGCTATGGTATACTTGGAGCTGGAGAGCTTCAAAGGTTGAATGCACCTTCTACCACTGTCCACGAAGTTGGTCAACATAAGGTCCACATTTATCCAGAGATTGAATTCGAAGGGGAATGGGGACTGATGGCCCAGCAACTGAAACAGTTGGACAGATAGTGCAATCCCACAGATAGAGCATCAAAGGTTGAATGCACCTTCTACCACTATCCAAGAAGTTGGTCAACTTAAGGTCCACATTGAACCTAAGATTGAATTCGAAGGGGAAATGAGGACTGATGGCCTAGCAACTGAAACTGTTGGGACAGATAGTGCATTCCCACAAACTTCCGAAGCTGAAGTCAAGGCCTTAGAAGAATCTATTCAAACTTCTGAAGCTGAGATAGAAGCTGCGGAAGGGTAATTTTCTCTATCAGATGAACTAATTATCATCGATGCAGTTCTTGAACTAGAATCTAAGGTAAATAGTGAGGACTTTCTCAACCTACCCCTCACTCAAACACCATCATTACCACATGCTTCAATCTCCACCTCTCAACCTGAAACCTCTACACAAGAACCTCCCAAGTCTCAAACTTCCCAAGACACCAAGGGAAGAGGAAGATGACTACGGAAGAACTGTTAGTGGAAGAAAGGTTGAAAAGCTGAAAAGAAAAGGTAGACTCCCCACTGGGAACTACTAGCTGCAAGTAGCAAAGCAGCTGTAGCCAACTAGGAGGCTATCACAATAGGAGGAGGGTGGAGATCATTGACAGACTTGTCAATCTTGGAGCTGCTAAGATGTGCTTCTGCTTCCACTAGAGGAACTGATTAAGTCAGAAAAGGCAACCCGCTGCAAGTTGAGCAAGAAGAAGAAGCAACAAGGTTGGCGTTAGAGGAAGAAAGGAAGAGAAAGAAAGAAGAAGCTGACTAGCAGCTTAGGAGTGAAAGGATAGCTTTTCTAAGCTCTAGGGGATTCTCTCTTGAGGAATTAACTCCTCACAACAATGATACGATCTTGTGGCTTTTCAAGAAAGAACACGATCAAATGGTGAAAGAGAGAAGAAAGGTTGCTAAGGAAAAATGGAGAGAAAGGAAAAGAAGGAGGAAGAAGCTGAACTTCCCATGGCTTCTCTTGCAGGCAAGTGGGTCCTATGTCTAAGAAGACCTCTGCAGCGACATGTCAGTGACATCAAAGCTGACATTCGCTCAGAAGAGGAAAGAGATGTACCGAAGAGTACAAGGGATGACTTCCAAACCAACCCTTAACCTCAATCTCAACCTGAACCAATCCCGTTCCTTTTTCCCATCAAACCGAGCCAACCACTGAGCCATACACTCCTGAACCCACACCATCAACCAGACTCTCTTCATCACACATTCGATCACAACAACCACCTCAACTATCCATCCTCAAACCTAAAAACACTCCTAGGACCCAAACATCATTACCTACCCACAACCACCCAAGTCATCCTCTCACCCTTCAAATCTCTCTCCTTAAAGGAATTCAAGGAGATCAAGACGAAGCTCATCAAATGTACTACTTTGAGTAATATCTCTTGTGAGGAGGGGTCAGTTAAGCTAACCTATGTTGATGGCTCCTCATGTTCCCTCACTATAGAACAATTCGTTGATCTGCCAAGAGGAACACTGGACCAGGCTGCTAAACTTTTTGGCCTCAACTCTAACTCACTAAGTGAAGAAGAGAAAAGCTAAGAAAAAGGCTGGTGACTCTACTGGATTCAAGGAAAGGGGACAGAGTACCAAGTCAGCCCCTTATGCCAAGAAAAAAATAATCCAATAGAGGTTCGAAGAGTCTTCTCACACATTGTTGTTGATAGAGAGAATGGTGAAACCAACAGGCTTAATGCATCCTCTCTGCTACACTTAAGCAGATTTAATATTGCTTAGTTAACAGAGAAACCATTTACCAACCCCTCAACTCTGAGATAGCTAGTCATATCAGAAATCATCATGAGCAGTCTTCATCTAGCTAAGCTAACCGCAAGGACCAAGATTAAAGAAGAGTTGAAGTTGAGAGAGAAAGCTGAAAAGGAAGGATTAACAACCAAGGTAAAGCCTTTCTTCAATGGTTGAAGGTCCTGAACTGGAGTCTATAGTTAGATGGGAGTATGAGGCAACTCCCGTTAACTAACTCTCTTCAGAGGGACACAACAAAGGGTACATATCATTTAAAGTGACAGACTGGATCTCCTGTCCATGAATGATTGTACAAACTTCTCAGCACCATATCTGGGAAGAACAAAGAGACAGATAAATATCTCTCTCCTTGTTACTGAAGTTTTGAGAAGTAGAAATAAGTGAGGTTTTGGTAGCATCAGCCTAGTGGGAGTTTTTTGGATCAAGTAAGGCTGGTGCAACCAAAACAAACATTTAGAAGAATTCAGAAGAGAAACTCCAACTTCCGAAGGTCAAGTCTGAAAGAGCTTCCGAAGAGAAACTCCAACTTCGAAGACAAAGTCTTCCTTTTCTGAAGTTCAACACTTAGAAGAAATCAAGACAATGACTTCTGAAGTATGAAGGCCTGAAGAATGTCTCAAGCCTCGGAAGAAGTAGCCTCTTCCAAAGTATAAGTGGCTTCGGAAGACTTGTTCTTCCGAAGCAAGTTAACCTTCGGAAGAACCTACTGTGAACCAGTGGACATAAATATGGTCCCTCTAACACTCCACTACAAATCTCTAATATACTGCATGGTGCTTTCCCAAACCCATGTGTTAACCATACTTTATTCCACTGTTCATTCATTATCAGTAGTTACAGTTTACCACTTTAGTTGGTGACAAAAGGTAAGTCATGGACATGTCATTACTACCAAATCTTAGATATATTTTATCTAAGATACCTTATCTTAGCATGTAGTATTTGCTTCAGTCATATTCCAGCTTATATCAAAGTTTAGCTAGTAGTAGCTTTAGTTTCAGTGTAGGTTTTCCAGCTGTTATCTAATATGTTAGTAGTACTATAGTTTTCAATGTAACTCATGTAATATGCTTGTAAAAGTCTTGTAATACTTTGAGTTGAGAAGTAATATATACACAATCCTTGAAAATTATCTTCTTGTGTTTTGATTAATTAGTATATTATTATCAACTCTTAGAGGGACTCTGCATCATCTAACTAAATGTGATTCAGTGAGTTGAAGAGACAACATAAGTGTTGAGTGACAAAAACCGATCATGCAGAAGATGGCATCTTTTTCTGATAAACTTGTACGCCAGTGAAGAAGATTGATTCTCCCATTGAACTCATCTGAAATTCAGATTCATCAACTCTTCAAAGTTTGAGACAATCTCTGTAAGGATTCCTATAAGTCTGATGCAGCCAAAACATCCAAAGTCTCTCTACATGCATGCACTGAAGAACAGAAAGTAGAAATTCTTCGGAAGTTTTACACCCAGCACTAGAAATATTCTAAGAAATTTCAAAATAAAACTTCCAAAGCCAAGACCAACATCTTCCGAAGCCAAAAGTGAACTCTTCCGAAGCTTCAATGACAAAGTCTTCTGAAGCCAAGAGACTGAAGACAGATTTCTTCCGAAGACTTTTAGAGACATGCTTTTATCTGATGTACTTTACCATAAAGCTGGACCACCTTTCCGCTGGGCAACTCTGTAAAGTCACCACATACATGAGCTGGTGAAAAGGTCCATGCTTTGCTAACTGTACATTGAGGTCTTGAGTCTGTGCTTTCTATTTTCTGTACTTTTATCCTTTTTGTAATATATTAGGATGTGAGCTATGGCATGTCATAGTCACTAGTCAAAAGACAAATACCTTTTGACTCTACATTTGATTTGTAGTTGTCTCGTCAATTGTATCCGGCTGTCTTTCAAAGTATGGCCGGCTGTAGGATTTAGTATAAAGTATCTCAAGTACTTGTAACTTTCATCGTATGCTTTGTAACATTTGTAATAGAACTTGAGGAGCAATATACAGCATTCTTGAAAACCAATTACTAATGTTGTTTGCCATCTTGTTCTGTCTCATATTTACTTGTGTTCTTAGCATCTTTCACTAAAGTTAACCATTTCCCTATTTGATCTGTTAAGTGTTCTAAGCAACTCTCCTCATTGTGTTGTTGTGTGTGTAAGTGCATACCCTTCAACGGTCCTGCAACCTCTTGTTTGATCCACATATAATGACATCTACATAAATTTGGACAAGTAAGAGGTCTTGATGTTCTTGTTTGAGAAAGAGAGTCTGATCTATATTTCCCCTTTATATCCATGCTTGAGTAACAAAAAAAAATAATGTTTCATACCACTTTTTTGGAGCTTGTATACCATGTGTGGGTAATCAGGATCCTCAAAGCCTAGAGGTTTAGCGCCATAGACTTCTTTATCAATTTTCCATATAAGAAAGCATATTTTACATCCATTTGGAAAATTGTGAACTTCTCATATGAAGCATAGGCTAGAAATACTCTATGGCTCTAATCCTTGCAACTAGTGCAAAAACTTTATCATAATCTATTCCTTCTTCTTGGGTATATCCTTATGCTATCAACCTTGCTTTGTTTCTTACAATAATACCTTTGTCATCTAGTTTGTTTTTGAACAGCCACCTTGTGCCAATTGGATATTGACCTTTAGGAAGACCAACTAGATTCTAGACTTTATGCTTTCTGAATTGTTGAAGCTCTTCTGCATAGCTTCAATCTAGTCGTTATCCTTCAATGCAGCTGTGATATTGAGATGAATTACTTGAGAAAGAAACAAGTGAACAGACAAATGTTTGTAGCTCCCCCTTGGATTCTTGTGGTTCTTTTATTAAGTATAACTAATAATGATGTCTATTGGATGAGTCTTATGAATTCTTGTTGTTGGAATAGATGCAACTGAAATAGATGATTCCAAGTTAGTCATATTCGTTGATGGAGAGGTGTCCAGCTGAGATGGAGAATCTATGAAATAATCAAGTTCCTCATCTTATTGATCCTCTGAAGCTGAATGATATCCCTCCTCATGAGTTAGTGCATCAGTAGCATTGTGAACACCTTCTACAGGAACATCTACGGATGTGTTTTGAACATACGCATGAGTTACAAGAACATCTACAGATATAATTGTTGATCTTCTAACATAAGTTCTTTGGAATGTAATGAACCATCTCCAGAGTATGGAATATCTACTGGTGTGGATGGAACATCTGCTGACGCAATATCCATATCTCCGAATGTAGGACACTCATCTATAGATGCAGAGTTAACAGCTGCTGATGAGTGTTTTCATCTGAGGATGTTAATCTGTTTGGCTGGTCATGTTCTGCATTGTTTGCATGATATGAAGTGCTAGGGTCAATAACACTTGAAGTGTAAGTATGAGTTCTTGGAGGATCAGTAGATAATGACACTTTATTCATGTTTGGAGGAACATAAGGATAACATGTATCAGTAGAACCTACCGTATTCAAATAACTGAGTTAAATGAGTTTGTGAGTGCATCTATATCAAACAACCATGATTACCCTTTAATAGATTTTAGAAATAAGGATTCATCAAATGAGACATTAGGTGTTTCTTCCATAATGTTTTGTTATGGAATGTAAAACCCTATATGATTTAGATGTTGAAAAATATCCAACAAAGAAAGCATCATAGGCTTTCTCAGAAAACTTCCCCAATTTTTCTTTTGTGTTAAAAGCAGACACATGATAGCCAAAAGCTTTAAGATATCCTATGAAATGTTTTCTTTTAAATGAAAAACTCATATGGTGTTTTTGTTATGTTCTTTGAAATTTAGTGTCATGTTTTGAACATTGCATGTTGTGTTCACTGCTTCAGCTCAAAAGGTGATTGGAAAATGTGAATCAGCTAGCATTGTCCTTGCTGCTTGAATGAGAGTTCTGTTTCTTCTTTCAGCAACTCCATTTTGTTGTGGAGTTCTTGGTGCACTGAATTGCCTGCAATGCATTTAATCCACTTGTTGTCAGTCCTCCATGCTTGTTCCTATCTGGCCATAGGTGGGACTTTGTGCTCCATGTTGGACATTAAAGGTTGATTCTCTTCTAGTACCTCCTTCTCATACATGCTCCAATCATATGTTTCCATCTTGTAAAATTATCAGTCCTGATTCTTTTGAATTACTAGGCCCTGTTGATGAGCTTGTGGCAGGTGAGGATGAGTTGGTTAGCTGAGGTTGTCTAAAGGATCTTGAGATGTTGTTGGTTGATGAATTGATATTGATGAGGCTGATGTTGCTGATGTTGCTGATTGTATCATGTCAGGAGTGATTATTGATTGTACTCTCTTGAGAAGTGTCCACAGAGATTGCATTTGAAACATCTCAACTTTGACTTATCAACACCAATTTTGGTTGTTTTACTTGCTGCATCCAAGTTTTGTTTTCTTCTCAGGTACTGCTTGGCTCTCTATGCAAAATATTGCCATTTTCCACTGAAGATCCATTTCCTCTACTTCATCTGATGAAGTTCTTCCAAATCTTGTTGGCAAATGTGCAGGTCTTAGAGTGCTGCCCAAATGAGCTTGAAAGCTTGAGCTGAAAGCTACAAATTTGCTGCTTTGTTCTTCAGAGTCCAGAATCACAGTGATGGGCTCTGCTTGATTGTTGTTTGATGAAGAACTTTGCTGATGATGCAGATGCATCTTTTCTTTCTTCATCAGGTCTCCCTTTTTTCGTTGACTTACTTGAGAGGATATTTTTAAGGCTTTGAGGCATAGAAACTAACTTCTTCCCATCTTCACTCAAAGTACAAGAGTTGTCATTAACATGGTTAGAAATAAAAGCACTTCCACCACTTTTAGTTTTTTAAAATGATAAGAAGTGACATGTGTTCTCACACTCTTGTTTCTTGACTTTCATTCCATTCAAGAGCTTCAACTTTAGCCACCAATGTATCTAAATCAATGGTTTTTGAGATCAAGGGTGTTCTTGAACATGGATACAGTTTTTTCCAACTTTCAGGTAAAGTGTGGAGCATCTTTTTGTTTAACTCCTCATTGGTATATTTTAACTCCAAGATGTTCATCTCGGTTACCAATTGCATAGACCTGTGGAGTTGTTGAAGAACTGATTCACCTCCTCATATGATAAAATTTTTCATATTGAGAATGAAAAGTATCCTTCCTTATGTCATCTGATTTCATCACTCTCTTCATAGAGAGTGTAAAGTATCTTCCATAAGGAATTTGCTGTTTTGTAGTTCTCACACCTGATTAGTATTTCTTCAGGTAAAGCCATACTGAGTAAACTATATGCTCTAATATTGACTTTAACCTTTTTAAAATCCTTAGATGATAGATCTTTTGTATTTATGGGTGATTATTGTCTTTATAATCCAGCCCAAGAGCTGGTGGAATATAAAGACCTTCAGTTATTGATACCCATAAATAAATATCAGTGTAATTCACATGATTCCTGAACTTGATTTTCCAGGAATTAAAATTCGCTTTGGTTTCCAACATCGGAGGTTGGTATGATGATCCATCAAAAGAATTACTCATTTTTGTCAAAGATTTGTGTTCAGCTAAACCAGAATTCCTTTTGTGAATGAACTAATTAATGACAAACACTTGATTATTGAATAATTAGTATTTAAAGTCACAAATCAGTCAATCCTCTTAATAATTATTAATATCAAATCAAGCATGATTGTTGATATGTTTTTGTTCAATTGATTTGAACAATTGTTGATTATCAATCAATAACACAGATCTTTGTATCATTAAAGTGAATATAGATCAATGTTAACCGATCAATGTAACAATACTCGCTGAACGATGAATCACAGTTTGATTGTTTTAAATTGATTTACACTGAATCGTTGAGTATAATGCCATTGATTAGTTCATTCTATAACTATCTTGAACTAGAGTTATAAACTCTTAGGACGTTATGAACACTTAAAAGCAATTTTACTCAAAATTAATAGATCTGATCAGAAACTGATAGATCTAGTGAGATAAACAATCAATCAAACAATTCTAACACTGATAGATCAATCGATCTAAATCAATGAGCACTTGGCTCTAATACCATCTCATACCAACTGTGAATCCAAGGATCGCAATCGAGAGGAATTCTAAGTGTTAGTTTAGGTTTGAAATAATGATCGCGGAAGTATCACTAATGTTGTTCAATTGATTGCATATGAAATAACAAACGCAATAGAAAGTAATAATGAAGCACAGAACAATTAAGTGTAATAAATGAATGAACATGATTTGATTCAAAAGTATTTCATTAAAAACATATTATTGAGTACAAATGATCAAATAATAATTGCTAATGAGGATGTTTGCTATGACTCTATGATGATTTGGTGTAGTCGATGTGGCGGATGCTAGGGTTTTGTGATTGATTGATCGTATTGATCGATGTATTGTTAGGTATTCAACCGTCCTCTAATTGTGAAAGTAGGTCTTGTATTTATAGGCTCATGGATTTACTACTAAAGGTAACAATAAATCTCTTAGAATTTGTAACTTTCTTATTTAGGTAAGAAAGTTACTCAGAGAATGTCTTGATGTGACATTCTCTGACTGAGTTAAAGTCATCCATGGAGGTTGACTTTATGAAATCACTCAGTGATTGATCTTGTTGACTTGATGTACTTGGGTAACGTACATGCAAGTGTTAGTCTCTCCGTAGGAGTTTTGTCTTTCGTAGAATTCTGTCTTCCGTAGGAGTTTTGTCTTCTGTAGGAGTTGAACTTCATTGGATGTAAGTTGGTCATCGGCAGATCTTTAGTCTTCCGAAGGGGTCCCTTGACTTCATCCACAAAAAAAGTGTTCTTCTGCAGAAGATCCTCGGATGCACTTTGTTTAAGATTATCTACGGAAGAACAAAATGTTCATTGCAGATGTTTCTTACACTTAGTCAATTTATAAAACTGACTAAGCATATAATGCTAAGCCTGCAATTACACATAAATCAACACAGTTATGGGTTAACTTATATATGTACAAAGTATACATTAAGATAATAATTTACAAGAGTTCTTAATTAAAGTGCTAAGTCTATACAATGTATCTAGACCTATCAAATCTAGATCAAACAATACTCCCCCTTAGGCTTAGACACTTGTAATCAGTTCTTCAAAATTGACAGCTCTTTAACTCTTAACACCATCTTTTTTTTAAAATAGGAGACTGCATCCTTTTGATCATTATACTTGTATTTGATCTCTATTCTGCAAAAATTTTGTAGTGTCTCAAAACTCAATCCCAAAATATATTCTTCAGTAGTGAGGGTTCCAAAACACTGTTATTGTGAAATATCTCTAGTTCATCTTTTTCTGAAATTCTGAGTTCATTCCCTTCTTTGATCTGAGTTCCAATCAGCTGACCTGCTTCATACCTCCTTCTCTTATAGGCTTTTTCCTCCAATCTGTCAATCACTTGAATGAGGTGCACATATAAGCAAAAATCATTTTGTACTTACTCATCATTTAGCATAGGGAAATATTTATCGTGAAGATATGACGTGTAGTTTGGATGGAAAAGCTTGATTTCGACAGGATCAAAGTTCTAATACTTTTAGCTTTCTTTATTTCTTCATTTCTCAAACAACACCATCTCTTTGTTTTCTCAACATATCCCATTCTATTATGGGAAATGTATATTGATTTCCTTTAGTTCTTAATGGATGTGTCTTTTTGTTTGAGTATCCAACTCTCCTTAAAATTCATCATCAACTAATGAGGAGGAGTTGGATGTTGATCTTCTTTGAACTTGTTTCCTTCTGTTATGCTTAGAATCATCTCTTCTAGCTTATTTCAACACATCATCTTTGAATTTATTCTTTAACTTACCAACTGCCATTGAGAATCTCTTGGGTTAATAGGATAGTTAGTAATGATTAAGCTTTAGAGATCTTTGATGTCATCATCAGGGAGAGACAGTATTGTTTCCACGGAATGGAAGTATTGAATCCTTCTAGATGTTCTTTTAATGACTGCACACAATCCCAGTCTGGATCATATTTCAGGCCATAATCATGTTTTCTTCAACAGAACTAGGAGTTGGGAGATGATCAAACAATTCAATCAATGTTGATTTCTGTTCTGTAATCTCTCTAACGGTTGTACCAAGTGGCCGTACTTTTCCTGGTATTACTTCTCTGGTTCTTTGATTAATTTTATTTTCCTTTGAATTGATCTTTGCTTTCAACAATCACTAGCTCAGCAGGAGTCTTGACTTGATGTTCATAGGAAGGATTTGAAGCTTCAGTCCTGAACCTTACTCTTATTTCCAATTCCACCTTCATACATGCTCCATCATTCTTCTCAGCTCTCCAACTGATCTTCGTTTTAGCTCATACATCTTGTAATTATGACCTTGCAACCAGCAAGTCATGTTGTATTTGCTAAGTTTAGTTGTCTCACAGTGACCAAGCTCTTTCATTATTCTCTAAATAGATTGAAATGCTGTGAAGGTTTCATAGTTGTAGTTAGGGATCATGAATCTTGCCAGCTCATAATCTTTATGTACATTCTTCATCTCATTCATACTCATTCTTTCTACCATGTCATATAGGAAACCATGATTGGTCAGAGTCATGAACATAGTAGATTTTGGCCTTTCTTCCAAGATTTCTTTTGTAGTCAACAATTCATCACTTTTTGACTTATATTGTTCTTTTGGAGAGTACATCTTGGTTAACTCTTCCTATTATGCATCACTTCTCATCATCATCATCAAGTGAAATTGGCTTTATAAATGACAACTCTACAGATGGAGAGTGTGTTCTGGTGACATATCTTGCTTTTTTTTTGCAGACTCCTTGACTTCCATTATCTTCTTCTCACTCTTTCCCAGATACTGTCGATTCCTATTGTATGGAATGATTGTCTTTGAGGCTTTAGCAGATTCTTTATTAATGCAACATGCAGGACCGGTGAAGGGTATGCACTTACAACACAACAACACAATGAAGAGAGTTGCTTAGAACACTTAACAAATCAAATAGTGAATTGGTTAACTTTTATTTAAAGATGCTAAGAACACAAGTAAGAGATGATGGAACAAGATGGCAAAACAACACAAGTAATTGGTTTTCAAGAATATGAATATGCTATATTGCTTCTCGTGTTCTATTACAAATGTTACAAAACATAAAAGAAAGTTACAAGTACTTGAGATACATATACTACATCCTACACCGGCCATACTTTGAAAGCCAGCTGGATACAATTGACTAGACAACTACAAAATCAAATGTAGAGTCAAAAGGCAGATTGCCTTTTGACTAGTGACTATGACATGTCATAGCTCACATTTAATATATTACAAAAATGATAAAAGTACATAAAGTAGAAAGCACAGACTCAAGACCTCAATGCAAAGTTACTAAAAGCATGGACCTTTTCACCAACTCAGTAAGGTGGTGACTTACATAGTGTAGCGGAAAGTCGGTCCAACTTTATTGTAAAGTAATCAGATAAAGGCATATCCTTAAAAGTCTTCGGAAGAAATCTGTCTTCATTTTTTGGCTTCGGAAGACTTTGTCTTTGAAGCTTCGGAAGACTTCATTTTTGGCTTCGCAAGATGTTGGTCTTGGCTTCGGAAGATTTTACACTTAGAATATTTCTTGTGCATGGTGTAAAACTTCCAAAGCATTTCTACTTCTGTTCTTCAGTGCTTGCATGCAGAGAGACTTTGAATGTTTTGGCTTCATTAGACATATAGGAATCCTTACAAACTCCCCTTAGGCTGATGCTACCAAAAAAATTGAAGATCTTCACCTGTTGACAGTCCTCATAATGATGATGACCATGCCCTTTTTCATCAAATGGTCAGGATCACTCAGACTCTCATAACATCTTCTCATCTTAAAGAGATCATGCAGAGGTAGGTTGAATAAGTCTTGCCATGTGTAGACATTCTCAACACCTTGATCTCTGATCAGATGCCATCTCTCTGGATTAGTTGTGAAGGTCCAGGATGAGATGGGTCTCTCAGCTGCAAGAGGAGCCACTTGAATTGGAGTTGATTGGGCTGTTCTCTTCATGCACTTCCTCAGGTTGATCTGACTCAGCTTGCGGTTTATAGCAGTGGATGATTCGGGCTTCTTTTCTTCTTGACTATGGTTTGGAAGCCATCCTCTTCTTCCTCTTAGAATACTTTAACTGAGATGACTGTCTGCAGGGCCACCTCCGTTGATCAGTCTTGTCTTGCTCAGTTGGGTGTTCCTTCCTCACAGGTTCAGAAGGAGAGGGAGTTTGACCCTGCTATGGATCAGAAGATGAAGCTTGTTGAGGCTCAGCAGGAGGTCCAGGTTGTGTTGTCTCATGTTGTTCAACCTTAACCTCCACTTCAGGTGGAGCTTGACTTGGAGGGGAGTGTAAGTCAATCAGCTCTCCGCTCTTGATCTTCTGCATGATTACCCTGATATGCTCATCCATTATGGATAGAGACATAGGGCCAAGTCTCCTTCCTAAGAATTCATACAGCTTCAAGAGCTCATCATTCTTTGTCTGTAAGCAGACTTCTTCATACTCTTTTGGATGATGGCTCTTGGCTTTGTAGCATCTTCCCTCATCTTTCTCTTTGTTGCCTTTTGTTCTTTGAGTACTTGAAGTTCAAGCTATTTGAGATACTGCAAGACCGGTGAAGGGTATGCACTTACAACACAACAACACAATGAGGAGAGTTGCTTAGAACACTTAACAGATCAAATAGGGAACTTTTTGCCATTTTCTGAAAGATGCTAAGAACACAAGTAAATATGAGAAAGAAGAAGATGACAAACAACACAAGTAAGTGGTTTTCAAGAATCTTGTATATTGCTTCTCAAGTTCTATTACAAATGTTACAAAGCATACAATAGAAAGTTACAAGTACTTGAGATAGTTTATACTACATCCTACAGCCGGCCATACTTTATAAGCCAGCTGGATACAATTGACTAGACAATTACAAAATCAAATGTAGAGTCAAAAGGCAGATTTGCCTTTTGACTAGTGACTATGACATCCCATAGCTCACATCCTAATATATTACAAATGATAAAAGTACATAAAGTAGAAAGCACAGACTCAAAGACCTCAATGTACAGTTAGCAAAGGATGGACCTTTTCACCAACTCATGTAAGTGGTGACTTTACAGAGTTGCAGCGGAAAGGTGGTCCAGCTTTATGGTAAAGTACATCAGATAAAAGCATGTCTCTAAAAGTATTCGGAAGAAATCTGTCTTCACTCTTTGGCTTTGGAAGACTTGTCTTTGAAGCTTCGGAAGACTTCACTTTGGCTTCGGAAGATGTTGGTCTTGGCTTCGGAAGATTTTACACTTAGAATATTTCTAGTGCTTAGTGTAAAACTTCCAAAGCATTTCTATTTTTGTTCAGTGCATGCATGTAGAGAGACTTTGGATGTTTTGGCTGCATCAGACTTATAGGAATCCTTACAAACTCCCCTAGGCTGATGCTACCAAAACATTTAAAGATCTTCAGCAGTTGACAGTCCTCATAATGATGATGACCATGCCCTTCTTCATCAAATGGTCAGGATCACTCAGACTCTCATAATATATTCTCATCTCAAAAAGATCAAGCAGAGGTAGGTTAAATAAGTCTTGCCATGTGTAGACATTCTTAACACCTTGATCTTTGATCACATGCCATCTTTCTGGATTAGTTTTGAAGGTCCAGGATAAGATGGGTCTCTCAGCTGCAAGAGGAGCCACTTGAATTGGAGTTGATTGGGCTGCCTCTTCATGCACTCCTCAGGATGATCTGACTCAGCCTGAGGTGTAGAGGTTTGATGATTCAGGCTTCTTCTTTTTCTTTGACATTGGTTTGGAAGCCATCCTCTTCTTCCTCTTAGAGGACTTAACTGAGAAGACTGGTCTGTAGCACCCTGTGATCAGTCTTATTTGCTCAGTGGGGTTCCTCCCTCATAGGTTCTGAAGGAGATGGAGTTTGACCCTGCTATGGATCAGAAGATGAAGCTTGCTGAGGCTTAGCAGGAGGTCCAGGTTGTGTTGTCTCATGATGTTCAACCTTAACCTCCACTTTAGGTGGAACTTGACGGAGGGGAGTGTAAGTCATCAGCTCTCCACTCTTGATCTTCTACTTGATTACCCATATGCTCATCCATTGTGGATAGATACATAGGGCCAAATCTCCTTCTAGAGAATCCATACAACTTCAAGAAAACTCATCATCCTTTGTCTGTCAGCAGACTTCTTTATACTCTTTTGGATGATGGCTCTTTAGCAGCATCTTCCCTCATCTTTCTCTTTGTTGCCTTTTGTTCTTTGAGCACTTAAAGCTCAAGCTGTTTGAGATACTCAAACCCAATGTACTCAAAGGACAAGGGAAGAAGTGCAGATGCCTAGTAGAGACCTGTGGCACTAAGGTAGTTGATCATGTTTTGCCTATCTGTTTTCTTGTCTACCATGAGGTTCTTTGTGTAGTTGCCACGCCTCTTGCAAAGGCTTTTCTTGAACTAGGGAGAGATTAGGAACATGCTTGTTATAACCTTTTCTGTCTCTTCTCCTCTTTGAATTGGAGAAGTAGCCTTGCATCCTCTCCTTCCTTCAACTCTCTTGACACTTCCATGTCAGCTAGTTCATTTAGTTGCTCTAAGGGAGAGATATAATCTCATCTATGTCATAGTTCTGGTCTGCATGTAGGTAATACTGACTGCCCTCAACTCATCATCTTGAGTGTTGGTCTGGGGGCAGCCCTGATTGCAACTTGCATAAAACCTGAAGACCCAGAGGAACTTTCTCCCTTAGCTTCCTCTTCCTCTTTCTCTCCTCTCCTCAATCTCCTCAGGAGTTAAAATCCTTTTCCCTTTGTCACCCACAGACCTTTGGGACATAGGGTGGAGAGGAGCTTTGGCCTTCATTGCTTGGTGTAGCATCCAAACTCTGGCCAGAGAGAGGTTATAAGACACCTTCACCAGCAGGTGTTTCACTAAGGGAATGAATTTCTGAAAGTTGTTGGTTGTATGTGTGATCGGGCTCTCAGGCTCTATCATTGGGACTTCAGCCAAGGTTTTCCCTTTGAAGCTAATCTCAGGGTGTGCCTCAACATCCAGTGACCAATGACATTACCTGATTGCCTTTGTCTCCTTCTTAGGCTGAACTCTTCAGTAATTCTATCTTGAATCCGAGTGCTAACCTGTTAGCTTGTCTTGATTGATTGGCTTGACAAGTGGCATGTTGATCAGGTCAAGACCTTATAGTAGTTCAAGGTCTGAAAATTAAATACTTCTTGCTGCCCTTGAACTCTTTGAAGAACGAGGGCTCTTCTATCAATATCATACTTCCACCCAATAATGTTGTTTGAAGTTCCTTGATGTGGGGATGACATAGCCCTTGGAATGCCTTCCTTAAAGAAACTCCTAATGATAGAGTCTATAATGTCCACATAAATATGAAACTTGAGGAAGTTACTGAGTATGCACAATTGCAAGTGAAGATGGTTGAGTCTCAATGTCCATACTCCCTGAAGAACTCCCAGGTTCTGTGATTGTAATGACTTTTCTCCCTGATAGGATCGGATCTAGTTTGATCAATTAGATTTGAATTTGCAGCATAATATAACAGACATGAAGATCAAATTCAAGCAAGATAAGTATGGAATATGCAATCACACAATGACGATTATAGAGAGAACTTTTCTGTTAACGGAATATTTTCATTCACGCTAATGCTTCGGTTACAAAACAACTAGGTCAACATTCCTTTATAAAGGAATGTGACGTCAGCTGATGTCACTTGATAGTGACATCTAACTGATTTAACAAACTACTGAAAAAAACTAATCTACTGAAGATGTCCACAACAACTTGAGACACCTTCACAAAAAGTCTAAGTGTAAAAAAAAATTAAAACTAGTGAAACTATAACATCTGAAGTGTAAGAACTTCAGATGTTTTACAATAATAAAACTACTGAAAGGAAACTACTGAGAAGTAAAAACATTACAACTACTGAAAGGAAACACTTCAACTGTTCGAGACAACTCTGAGAACTTGGTCTTCAGAATATGTCTTCAACATATGTCTTCAGTTTTTGTCTTCAGTCTTTTATCTTCAGACTTTGTCTTCAGAATTGTCTTCAGCTGATGTAGATCTCTTCAGTTGTTGTGATGTCTGTGGGACTTAAAGGTTTTTCTGATCTGGCTCATTGGTTCTTTTGGTCCAGCAAAGTCCCTCTGAACCAATGCAGCCAAAACCTTAAGCTTATTAAAGTCCCACTTATTGGAGACATATTTTCTGGATCAGCTCAGAAATCACCAAGTCAAGCTCAGGCCAGGAAGAGGTTTAAAAAAAATTTGATTGCAAAGATGAATGGGAACTATGTCTTGGGAATTTGGACACAAAGCTGTACCCCAATCATTTAAACCTACTTCCCAATGATGAGTCTGTAAGACTCTCTGAATAGGCCTCTAGAAGGACAACTTTATCTTCAATTGTGAGTTCTTCAGCTTCACTCTCAAAGAAGAACTCAGGCCCATAGTACTCAGACAAGTATCTCACAGTCTTTCCATTCTCAGCTACATAGTTGTTATTCCTCTGTAAGCAAACTCATCAGGATGATGTACCTTCAAGTAACAACTGGAGCTCATTTTCTTCTGATTTCTTCAAGCTTCTTTGTAAATTAACCCCTTCTTCACCATTTTGTTTTCTAACAAAGTTTGTGGGGTCATCTTAGTCTTGTAAGCTCGCTTGAAATCATCAAGGATTTCCCAGGGTGACACTACAATGGCCAGTATTATCACAGCATCAACAGTCTTTCTCACTTGGCCATTGTATCTACTTGGAATATTTTCTTAGGAATCCTATCACTAACTCTAGGGTCAGGCCAAATCCTTAACTCTCTCTTTCTGACACTGAAAGGATTAAATCTGAGAGCATACAACCTCTGAGCATGTATCTTTATTGCTTGTATGGATGAAGACTTGGGAAATTCCTTGTCAACCATCCTTAACAGCTGCTCATCATGTTGTTTCTGCTGTTCTTCTTCTTCAATCTTCACTTTAACCATTTGCCTTTGAGTTTCAGGAGTTATTGTTGTTGGTTGACTCCTAGGCTCAGGTTTCTTCATTTTGATCACAACAGAGATTGCAGACTATCCTCTTCATTCATCTTCTTCTTGTTCTTCCATCCTCAACACCCTTCTCTTCTCTTAGGTGCATCACTGGTGGTAGATTGAGTAGTTTCTTGGGTAAAGGAGTTGGTTTTTTGAGGGTTGTGAGTTGGTTGTTTGAGATTGTGAGGTTGGTTGTTTTGAGGGTTGTGAGGTTGATTTGTTTTGGAGGTTGTGTGAGGTTGATTTTGACGGTTGTTTTGGTAAGGGAGAATTGTAAAGGCTGCTCTATCATTTTGGTTGTGAGGGTGGCTTTGGATAACTTAGCCATGTCAGACCTTTTCCAGCACCAGCTTCATCCAGAGCTTCTATGATCAGACCTTGTTGAAGGTTTCAGAAGAGCAGATTTGGTGGTTATCTCCAAAATGCTGTCTCTGACCATGACTTGACTTCAATGATAGGTCTTCCTGGTGTGTTTGAATAAGAATCTGATCATAGCCTCCAATCTTTCCCTTTCTTTCTCATTGCAGCTTGCACCATCTATTTCAATCTCCTGAATCTCAAGCCTTCTGATCTCTGAATCAAGTTTGGCAGTATCAAAGCCTTGTTGAAGAGCTGATCAATAATCCTGCCAGGGATCTGCTGTGTTGCTCATCAGCTTCTTTGATCATTCCTCCACCTTCTTCTCATCCCAGTCTGTTCAGCAGCACTTTTCTTTCTCTTGTAAGTATTATCTCTTTCTTTATTCTTTTTGACTTCTTCCTCTTCAACTCGCTTTCTTTATCTTCTTTCACTGACTTAGACTCCCCTTTTGGTTGCATTGGGTTCAGGGGTTTGAATGTCAGAAAGTTTCTTTGACACCAGGCATCATCCAACGGGTTTGAAGATTTGAGGAAATCCTCTCATCAATGGTTTGATGGACCATAGTAGTATTGATGATGGGAGTGATGAGAGGTAAGGAGGATTTAAAAGCAGCAACCATTTGCTCAGAGGGGTTCTCTCCTGAGAAATGGTGCCTGAAACAGAGGCTGGTGGCTTATTTGATGAGAGTGGCTCAGTGTTTGGGAGAGCTTCAACAGAAGCTGCCATCTGTGGGTTAATTGGGGCAGATGGACTTGATTCCTGAAAACATTTTGGCAAGCAGTTCTTGTAATCTGCATACCTCAGCCTCAAGAATTGTGTTTTGGGCTAGAATTCAAAGAAAAAGCCCAGTTCATCATCAGTGTTAGCTGAATCAGCTGACCTCCTGAGTAAATCAGGATGAACATGTGCCGAGTGTAGATCAGTATTCACATGTGCCCCTTGTCTTGGAACCGGGGACTTCCTGCCTCAGGATTAAGTCCTTCATTGGCAGTTGCCTCTGGTGAGGTCTTAGAGATGATACCAGCTTCATCCTGTTCAGTGTTGAACCAGGGGAAGAGGTTAGCCTCACCAGATGTTCTAGTCTCCTCATCTACACTAGGAGATGAACTTTGTAATCCCTATGCTGTGGGTTGTCAACGACATTATGATCCTCTCCCTCAGCTGTTGAGGTTTTCCAAGTGTTAACAGGTTTTTGGGGAGGGGTTAGAGGAATGTAGTTGAGTCAGACTTGTGCAATGACTGCAGGTTGGGCTTGTAGGTTGGTTTTTTTAGTGGGGAGATAGAGGTGAAAAGGATTGCACCTGGGGTGAATGGTGCTTTTCAATGGCAATCTTCTCAAGTGAGAGAGATTCCAGATGTGGATTCCCCAATGTTGGTTGCATCAGGATCCTGTGAGAGGATACCTGAGCGGTTTTCAGCTGGTGGAGTCGTTGAAACTACAAGGGGATTAAGACTAGTAGTTTCATCCTGCGTTTGTGCTGCAAGGGCATCATCAGGGGACTCAACTCCCTGAGTAGCCTTTTTGGTTTTCTTGGATTTTGTTTTGGAGGGGACTTTAGATCTGGAGGTGGAGGCTGTGGGTTCCCTCTGCTTGGGTTTTAGCAGTTTGGCAGCCTCTTTGAGTTGTGGATTGGAGTTGTGCCTGGAGTATACTTCTGGCAAAAACTACCAGAGCAGGGACTCCAAGGCCAACAAGGCCATCAGATTTTAATTGATTAAGAATTATGGCCATAAGAAACCTTGGATATAATATCCATCTATTAGCCACAGGTTTCATTGCCAAATCTTTTAATTCCAAAAATATTATTTCAAAAAAATTTAGGCTTTGGCGTTCAAGGATAGAATACAATACCTGTTGCCACCTGGATGACATTTGATCCCATGAAGATGTTTTGGGAGCAAGACAGACATTGATCATATGGAAAATGAGCCACTCAGCATCATGGAAGTGCTTCTTCAGAATAGTAGTAGCACTTAGGTCACCCTCATAACCATGATTAACAAAGGATAAATCAATGGTGCCTTTGGGGTATCTGGTGACATAGGTGGCATCATTCAGGTCTAGGGTTTGACGAATGATCTCAGAAGCGATGACCACCTGTTTCTGGTTGACAAACGACTGGAGAGTGATCGAGTCATCATTCTCAGCAGTATGAACAGTGACATTTGTCCAAAATTGGCGAAGGGTATCGGGATAGATGGTAGGATTCAAGAGAAGGCTGTGCGATATTGGGAATCAACCATCAGATCAATGGCAGCATCAAACTTGTTCCAAAAGGCTGATTTGGTAAGGTAAGCGACACAGTTGTGTCGAGGTTTGATTTGCATGGTCGCCATTAATGGAAGATGAACGTTTGGAAAGTGAGTTATGAAAAGTTTGAAGTTAGGGTTAGGTATTTATAGGTTATAAACGGCTGAAAGAAAACAACTGAAAGTTTTGGTGTGAGTCAGCAGTTGTTAGAAAACAACTGAAGACATGGTTTTAACTTTCAGATGTTGTAAACAACTGAAGACTTGGTGTTATTCATCAGTAGTTGTAAACTACTGAAGACTTGGTTTTGGCTTCAGTTGTTTTGAAATGAAACAGTAGTTGTTGTCGTCAATTCACAAAGTTCAGCTGTTTCAATGACCTTAACACTTACTCATCAGATCATCTGATTTTCAGATGTTTCATTGGTCATCAGTACTTATCTATTATAAAACATCAGTAGTTTGAACTACATCAGTACTTTTCAACAAATGAAGTACTTCAGTACTTTTAAGTAGTTTAGTCTTCAGTAGTTATAAAAACTGCTGAAGATAAAATGACTTATCAGCACTTATTTTTGACAGCATTATACTAATGCTCATCAGTACTTTATTAACTAAGAGCATCAGTAGGTGTCAAATTATTCTAGTTGCAGCATACCAAGCCTGAGTACAAGATTATGGAAAGTTGCACTGTCCAAAGGCTTAGTAAATATATCTGCAAGCTCATCAGCACTAGGCACAAACTTTGGATCAATCAGACCTTTTTCATAACAATCCCTGATAAAATGATGTCTGATCTCAATATGTTTGGTCCTAGAATGCTGGACAGGATTCTTAACAATACAAAGAGCTGAAGCACTATCCATTAGTAAAGGAGTCTTAGTCTCTGTAATGTCATAATCCAATAATTGATTTTGAAGCCAGAGTACCTGAGATGTACAGCTTGCAGCTTCAATGTACTCTGCTTCAGCTGTGGATGTAGCAACTGAAGTTTGTTTCTTACTCTGCCAAGAAACTAAACAGTTGCCTAGAAATTGGCATCCACCAGAAGTTGATTTTCTGGTTAACTTACACCCTGCATAGTCACTATCAGAGAAAGCAACTAATTTGCAAGAGTGCCCAGTGGAATACCAAAGTCCTAGAGATTGATTTCCTTGCAAATATCTAAAGATCCTCTTGACTGCAATCATATAGGAATCTTTAGGTGCAGCCTGAAATCTAGCACAGACACAAGTTGCACACATAATGTCTGGTCTAGAAGCTGTAAGGTACATCAAGGAACCAATCATACATCTGTAAAGAGTTTCATCAACTGCTTTACCTTTCTGATCAGCATCCAGTTGTGTGTTGCTGCACATGGGAGTAGAACAAGGCTTACAGTTTTGTAAATCAAACTTGGTTAAAAAATCTTTTGTGTATTTTGACTGATGAATGAAAGTTCCATCAACCATTTGTTTGATTTGCAAACCCAGAAAGAATTGTAATTCTCCCATGGCACTCATTTAAAACTTTTGTTGCATCAATTTAGTAAAGGCATCACACAACTGTGGATCAGAGGATGCAAAAATAATGTCATCTACATAAATTTGAACAAGGAGCTTATGCATGCCTACTTTCTTAATGAACAAAGTTTTATCTATGGTTCCTCTAGTGAAATTATTTTGAAGAAGAAAATTAGATAGTGTTTCATACCAGGCTCTGGGTGCTTGTTTCAACCCATAAAGAGCCTTATCAAGCTTATACACCCAATCTGGATGTTTATGATCTTCAAAACCTGGTGGTTGACACACATAAACCTCTTCTTTTATTTTACCATATAAAAATGCACTTTTGACATCCATTTGAAAAACTTTAAGGTTATGGAAAGCAGCATAAGCTAAAAACAATCTGATTGCCTCCAGTCTGGCTACAGGGGCAAAGGTTTCATCATAATCAATACCTTCTTGTGAAAACCCCTGTACAACCAGTCTGGCCTTGTTCTTGACAATTTGGCCTTTTTCATCAGTTTTATTCCTAAACACCCATTTAGTGCCTATTGCACACTTACCTTGGGGTAGAGAAACCAGTTCCCACACTTGCTGCTTTTGAAATTGAAGAAGCTCAAGCTGCATGGCTTCAACCCATCCATTGTCCCTTAATGCAACATGATAATTCTTTGGCTCTTGCTGACTGATGAAGAGAGCATAGAGACAGAAATTGGACAATTGACTTCTTGTTGAAACACCAGCATTTGTCACCAATGATCTGGGACATGGGATGATTCTTCAATTCTTGATACTCAATAATATTTGTGCAAGTGTTTGTAGAAGAGTCAGCAGCAACAGATGTTGATTCAGATTCTTGAAACCTAGACTGAGATGGCAGTTCAAATGAAGTAGAGGATTCAGAATTTCATCAGCATTTGTTGTGGATGGAACTGCTGAAGCTACAGGAACATCAAGTGTAAAAGATACAGGCAGATGATCACTACAACTTGCATTTATACCATCAGATGGAGAGGATGGAACTTCAGAAACAATAACAGGTGGAGACTGATATGGAACATATTGCAGTATGTCCAAATCAAACAACTCCACAGGGTTTTGAGGAATTTTGTCTTTTGGAGATTCATTAAACTTGACATGCAAAGTTTCTTCAACAATCTTTGTTCTGCAATTAAAAACTCTGTATGCCTTGCAAGTAGATGAATACCCAACAAAATACCCTGCATCCACCTTGGATTCAAACTTCTGAAGTGGATTCTTTGTGTTAAGAATATAACAGGGAAACCCAAATGCTCTAAAGAATGAAATTAGAGGGGCCAAATGATATAATAACTCATAAGGAGTCTTCATCAACCTCTGATTCACTAATACCCTATTCTGTACATAGCAAGCTGTGTTGACAGCTTCAGCCCAAAAGGTTAGTGGCAAACCTGAATCAGCCAACATTGTCCTTGCCGCTTCAATAAGGGTCCTGTTCTTTCTCTCCACCACTCCATTTTGCTCAGGAGTTCTTTGAATACTATATTGTCTCTTGATTCCCTTAGACAAATAGAATTCATCAAGAGTGTGATTCCTAAACTCTGTGCCATTATCACTTCTCACACATTTGACTGGCTGCTTTTCCACATGCAACACAAAATAAATGATGATTTGAGCAGCCTCATCCTTGGAATGCAAGAAGAAAGTCCATACATATCTGGAATAATCATCCACAATTACCAGACAGTATTTTTTCTTTGCCATACTCATTACTCTAACAGGACCAAAGAGATCCATATGCAGTAATTGCAAGCAGGCAGTGGACTTGGGGTTCTTCTATTGGAGGGAATGAAACTTTGTGTTGCTTTCCTTTTAAGCAAGCTGGACAGTTGTCATCACATTTGAACTCCTTCAATGGCAAACCTCTCACTAAACCATGATGAATAAGCTGATTCATATTCTTAAGATTCACATGACCAAGCCTTCTATGCCATAGTTCAGATTCTTGAGGAGAGGCTTTAGAGAACAGACATGGATGGCCTTTAAGATCAATTTTCTTTGATAAATCTAAGGCATATACTCATCCAATCCTGTTGGCCTTCAGGAGAGTATATTCATCCAATATCTTGTCAATCTTGTTCAAAACTTTGGAAGACAGAATCCGACAGTTTTGACTTGTGAAAAGTGCAACATGCCCTTTATCACACATTTGACTGACACTCAGGAGATTGTACTTGAGGTTCTCCACATGGTTAACATCATCAAATCTTATGTCCCCATTTGAGACAAATCCTTTTCCTATGATGTAACCCTTAGCATCATTTCCAAAAGAAACAAATTCCTTCTTCCCTTGAGAATAATCATGAAGAAAAGAGCTGCTCCCTGTCATATGCATAGATCCTCCACTGTCTACATACCAGATGCTTCTTTGGCATGCTGAAGAACCCTGCATTTTTCACAAAAATTAGTTAGCCTTTGAGACCCAAACCTCTTTGGTTTTGGGTCTGTTTTCATCAACAGATTTTAACTAACTGATTTTGCATGATTAACAGCCTTTGAAGATGTAGATGGTGCTGAAAAGGATTCCTTTGATTTTGGATTAGGTGTCCTTTTCAGTGGTTTAATCACAGAAACATCTAATTGGTTAACTCTCCCCAATAGATGTTGAACCATCATAACAAGTTGTGTCTGATTGGTTGTCAAAGTTTTCAACTTAGTTGACACATCAGTACTTGTTGGTGATTTGTTCTTGTGATTCACCACATCCTTCTTTTGAAAAGAAACAGACTTAGTCTGAGTTTTTGATATTCCATGAGGAATATTTGCAGCTGTTGTGTGACAAACCCCTTCCTTCTTTGTAACTTTTTGGAAAAACTTTGGTTTATCAGATTGAGATGATTGTGGTACAAACTTGGTTTGAAATTCATCTTTCATTTTATGCACTTTTTTCCTAATGATTTTCTCTTTGTTGAATTTTAAACCCTTGTTATACCAGCATTCATCAGTAAGATGATTAAACAAACCACATATTTCACATGGCTTTCTTTTCATCTTTTGTTGATCAACTGCTGAAGATGATGAAACTACTGAAGATTTGTTCTTCAGTACTTTCTTCCTTTCAGTACTTTTGGGAATTACTGAAGGATTTGCAACAACTGAAGATTTGTTCTTCAGAAGTTTTCTATCAGTACTTTTGAGATTCCTGATAGACCTTTCAGCAGTTGTCAAGCAATGCTTGTTTTCCTCTGATTTGAAATGCTCTTCCGGTGTTGTGTTTTGCCCTTCAGTACTTTGAGTACTTTGTGGAACAACACCTGAATTACTCAGTTTCTTCTTGATCATGTGTTTAGAAGCAGTGGGACCATCAGCAATATGGTTAGCTGAGGTAATAACACTGACTTCATCCTCTGATTTTGAATTATCACTTGAGGATGAGACACATGATGATGTGGTTTGGGAATTACAATCACCTTCAGATTTTACTTCTAGCTTGGGAGTAAAATCTGTAGGAGGTATGGTATGATTATACCCAATCCCAAACTTCACATTAGAAGCTGTTTGCTTACTGAGAAGCATTTCAAATCCCTTGCATGATGTTACCCAACGTTCACAATTAACTTGAGTAGCTGCAAGTGTTTCTTTGAGATTCTTGTGATTTTCCAAAATGACCTCTACCTTTGCTTTTTCATTAGTGATTTGACATTTTAGTTTATAAATCTCCTCATCCTTCTCTTTTATAACAGACTCAAACTCAGCTTTTTTTTGGAAATTGCTTTTTCTAGGTCAAGGTTTTGATTAATTAAAGCTACATTTGCTTCTAATTGAAACAAAAGCAGCTTTGCATGACTCAGAACATAACTTGGCCTTAGCCTCAGAAGATACCTGTGGTACCTGTGATGATGAAGGATTTCCATTAATAGACTCCAGGGCCATTAGAGCAAGATTTCCAAAAGCGTTTTCACCACCATGTTGACCAGCACCAGCAAATAATTGTTCAGAATAACCAGAGCCATCATCTGGTAAGCTGCTCCAGTCAACAACCTCAGGGGTGAAAAAGCTCTGATGTGATTGAGATTGAGATTGTTGATTTGTTTGAGATGGTTGAGGATCATGTAGAGCATGTGGTTGTTGAGCCATGGGTACAGGAACCTGACTAGACTGAGGCATGTAAAAACATGGATAAGGATATGGCATTGGACTTTGAGGAACAAAGAATGCAGGAGATGATTGATGTTGTGAATGATGATCAGAACTGGTAGAATGTTGCCCTTTGGATTATGAGCTATTGCTTGGAAAAGTCACAAATGGTGTAGATGAGTTAGATCCAGATGATCTACACTCTCTAGCAAAATGTCCAAGTCTATGGCACTTGTGACATCTCAGCTTGCTCTTATCAAAACCAACTTTGGTTTTGCCAGAGAGACCAGGGAATTTTCTACCTGCTCTTTTGTAAAACTTTTGAGATCTGATATTAATCAATGCCATTTGGCTCAAAATATCCATCTCTTCCAGATCATCATCAGCAATTCCTTTCAAATCATCCATCAGAAAACACAAGTTATCAACACTAAAACCTGAGTTACCCTCAACTCCAACAAAAGCATGATTTCCACTGTTTGAAGAGAAATCAATATGTTCATCATAGGAACTTTCAGATGAAGCATATTCAGACTCATGACCAACCAGAGCAGTGTTTCCTGGTACAAAGTCATCAGTGAGCTTTCCAGATGAAGACAGTTTCCTTTTCTGTTCTATCTCTCTTCAAATGTTAAGAGTTTTCCATGAAGTTGGGTGAGAGATAGAGTATCCTGATTTGCACTTGAGCGTAGGACAATGGTATAAGTGTCCCATCTCTCAGGCAGGGATCTGAGGAATCTGTTGTTCATCTGACTGTTTGTATATTCATGTTGAACCATTTTTAGCTCAGATATCAAACAGGAAAATCGCTCAAACTGTTGAGTCAATGTCTCACCCTTCCTATGAGAGAATGTCTCATATTGCTGGGCAAGGATTTCTCTATTATTTGCTAAGACCTCATCAGTTCCTCCAAATTGTTCTTTCAGAGCAACCCAGAGATCATGAGCAGTTTCATGATGCATAAGCCCAGAGTAGATTTCATTAGGCAGTGCCATGGCCAGAATTCCATGGGCTTAGCATCAATTTCAAACAGCTTTAAATCCTCATCAGAATATTGTTCCTTCTTCTTCAGAACCATCCCATTGGTTTCAGGATTACTCACCATAGGCTTATATGGTCCATGAACCACTGACTTCCAACAACCTGAACTGTTAACAGACAGGTGATGGAGCATTCGGCGTTGCCATATGTTATACTCACTCCTAACAAGCATCGGAGGCTTAGTTGAGGAGCCAGTATTGTGAGGATCATTGATTGAAGTAGTCATTTTCACCAATTCAACCAAATTCAATGAGATTAAAATCAGTCTAGCTTAAAAACTCAACAACACAATTTGAATCTCAAATTAATTGACCGGAAGCAACAGAAAATCAAACTCTATAATCAATTCTTGCAAATTTGCTAATTCGATCAAACTTAGATATCAAAAGAGCAGTTTCAATGATCAATTGTTAAATCGATCAATGATTAACCAGCTCTGATACCATTTGATAGGATCGGATCTAGTTTGATCAATTAGATTTGAATTTGCAGCGGAATATAACAGACATAAGATCAAATTCAAGCAAGATAAGTATGAATATGCAATCACACAATGATGATTATAGAGAGAGAACTTTTCTCTTAATGGAATATTTTCATTCACGCAAATGCTTCGGTTACAAAACAACTAGGTCAACATTCCTTTTATAAACGAATGTGACGTCAGTTGATGTCACTTGATAGTGACATCTAACTGATTTAACGAACTACTGAAAATAACTAATCTACTGAAGATGTCCACAACAACTGAGGACACCTTCACAAAAAGTCTAAGTGTAAAACAAAATTACAACTAGTGAAACTATAACATCTGAAGTGTAAGAACTTTAGATGTTTTACAATAATAAAACTACTGAAAGGAAGCTACTGAGAAGTAAAAACATTACAACTACTAAAAGGAAACACTTCAGCTGTTTGAGACAACTTCTGAGAACTTGATCTTCAGACTTTGTCTTGAACATATGTCTTCAGACTTTGTCTTCGGTCTTTTATCTTCAGACTTTGTCTTCAGTTGATGTAGATCTCTTCAGTTGTTGTGATGTCTGTGGGACTTAAAGGTTTTTCTGATCTGGCTCATTGGTTCTTTTGGTCCAACACTCCCCCTTTTTAGTAGCATCACCTTCTTGCATAGGTGAGCTAGGAGTTAAGTCAATCACATCCACATGTTCTTGTGTTCCTGGTTGAGCTCCCCTTAAAGGTCTCTGAGCTAGTTTCTCCTTGAGATAAGATATCTCAAGTTGCTGATCATTGACCCTATTTTGCAGGGTAGTCACCTGAGATTCAAGGTGACTTACCTTAGAGACTAAATAGGAGCATTTTTTAAGAGTTTTTGCACCTTAAGTCTCAGATTCCCCTCGTCTTCATCAGAAGAATCATTGGGGGATGAGATGATTGGACCAAAGTCCTCTCTTTCACTACCAGCTTTAGGTTCTTGGCTGCTGGATTTCCTATGCACATTGACATCCTCAGTTGAAGTGTCAATGGGCTGAGTTGCCGTGGTTGAGGTCTTACTGATGTAATCACTTGCGGAAATGAGAACCTCTTCTATATGGACCTCCTAAACAGGGTCAGGGAGATCCACCTCAGTGAAAGGTGACTGATGTGGGATAGACAAAGGAGATTCACGAGTACTCATCTATCTTTGAGTAGGGGAAGAGTAAAGAGACTCATGGTACTCAATGAAACCTAAGTCTTCATCAGTATAGAATGAGAGGTTGGGAATGGGTTGATTTAAGTCTAAAGGCTAGGGATGGTAACTGTCCCCTTAAGGTTGTTCACTTGAGTGTTGAGATTCAGAGTGAAGGCTTAAGGCAATTGGGCTTGTGAGCTCATCAGGATGAGCATGAGGAACCTCACCACTAATTCATGAAGACATGGGAGTGGTTTGCTCCTCAGGAGAAGTGGGAGCTCCAGTGTCTACTTCCTCCTGTATGGGTGAGTGTATGGGGGCCTGCACAGACTCAATAGCTTGAGCAGTGGTTTGTTTGGATTTTATTTGGTAGGTGAGGGTGATTTGTGGTCTTTTTGGTGGTTGGGAGGTAAAAGGTGTGGGTTCAAAACTAGCTTGTGTTGCTTGGTTGTCACCTTGAGCAATGAGCTCTAACATTTTTGGGACAAGGGCTGTTTCTACCCCTGAGAAGCCTAAAGTTGGCTTCTTCATAATTTTAAAGATGTCGGGATTCATCTGTCCTAATTTAAGAATATTATCTGTTTCCCTAACTGTTAGCCCAGTTCACAATTGAGAATGTCTTGAACATATCTAGGGAACATATAATACTCTAAGGAGCCCAAGTTAGCAAGCAAATTGGTATAAACAAACTGAGAGTACCTGAACTTGACCCCTTGAACCATTCCATGTACTATGAAGGAGAGATCCTCAAGAATCTGGTCCCACCCTCCATGCTTGTTTGACAAGCTGTGGATAACCACATGAATCAGGTATTTCCACTGGGATGAGACCTTCCCTTTCCTGAAGGTCTTTATAGAGAAATCTCCTTCATAGCCCATCTGCTCAAAGGAATGATTTATAGCTTCCTTTGGGAAGAACACCACACCTTCTTCATCATCCAGCTGCAAGTGAGTGTTGATGATGGCCGGAGTGATAAAGATTGTCCTTCCCTGCAGTGAGGCAGACAGTGTCTTCTCTCCATCCATGATGACCTCTTGGCAGGTCTTCAAGAATTCAAGCAAATGATCCTCATAGAGAGTAGGAAAAATGGTTAGGGATGTGAAGTAGTTGGATAGAGCTAAGAAACGGCAAATCTCTGAGAAACTCTCATCTTTCTTAGAGCTTAACAGAGCAACCTGGTTGTGTTGCCTATGAAGTTGCATGGAGAAATCTGGATTGTTTCTGCAGTTTTGGTTGGCTATTTTGAGAATCTTAAGGGTGAAGGAAGATAAAGAACAAAGGCGGTTTGAGAGAATATATGTTTAAGGAATAGTGTAATTGAAGAAGATAGTGAAAGAAGGGGGAACCGTTGGGTATTTATGTAAAAAGGATTTGAGACAAAGTTAATGAAAGAGGATAAACTTTGAAATCCGGATGTTGGTCCCACCTCTGGAAAGTAGTTTACTTTTGCTCAAAAAGTAGTTTTCTTGGAAGTCCAGAAATCTTCCAAAGGTTATTTGCTTTAGAAGTTTTGAAGAAAAAGCTTCCGAAGGCAAATTGGCTTCGAAAGATATTTCAAAGGTTTTTGAGAATTTTGCTTCGGAAGAGAAATTACACTCAGAGATTTTTATTCTAAGGAGAATAAAAACTTCCGAAGGTAAATTGCTCTCGGAAGAAACTTGTTCTTTGAAAACGTACGGAGTACTTAAGTTGATTTTAAGCTTCGAAAGATATTTCAGAAATTTCTTCCGAAGTTAAAATTACTGGAGCTATTATTTGTTTATTAAGACATAAACTTTTTCCGAAGGTAATTTTAAATCTTCCGAAGAGATCAAAATTTTTCAAAAAATCTAAGAAAAGTCTTTTGAAGAGATTTTCTTTCAAAGAAAACAAGGGCTTATGAAGATGATAAAATAGACAACTTAGGACACACAGGTTTTAGAAATAAATATGATTAAGTTTTAAGAAAAGCTATTCAAAGTTAATCATCCTAATAGCTGATACAAGATATTTAAATCTCTGCTCATCAAAAGCTTTGGTGAACAGATCAGCATATTGTTCATTTGTGTTATCTTTGACTAGTTTGATTAATCACTTTTCAAAGTTATCTCTAATCAAATGATACTTGATATTGATTTGCTTTGTCCTTCAGTGCTGCACAGGATTTTCTGTGATGGAGATAGCACTGTTGTTGTCTATTTGAATCCATAGTCCAGTATCTGATTTTGAATCGAATGCACTTGAGCACAGCAGCTTGCAGCAAAAATGTATTAAGCCTCAGAAGTTGATGCATACACACAGGATTGTTTGTTACATTGCGAAGAGACTACTCTTCCACCAAGAAATTGACATCCTCCTGATGTGTATATTTTGAAGTCATGTTGCAACCACCATAGTCACTATCTGTATAAGCATACAGATTAAAGTCAGAATTTTTTGGATACCAAAGGCTAAGTGATGGAGCACCTTTAAGACATCTTAAAATTCTTTTGACAGTGACCAGGAGTGACAACTTGGGGTTGGCTGATATCTTGCACAAATGCATGTAGCAAACATGATATCTGGCTTGCTAGCTGTGAGGTACATAAGAGACCCAATCATTTCCCTATAGAGATGCTCATCAACAAACTCCCCGTCAAGATCAGGTCCAGAAGAGTGATTTCTGGTTATGGGTGTCTTAGCATATAATCAGTCATGTTGAACCTTTTAAGTATGTCTTGTACATACTTTGACTGACTTATGAAGATGCCATTGTCAACTTGCTTCACTTGAATTCCTACAAAGAAATTGAGTTCCCCTATGGCACTCATTTCAGACCTGTCCTTCATCAGCTTCTCAAAGTCTTTGCAGAGCTTTGGATTAGTTGACCTAAAGATAATATCATCTACATATACTTGAACTAGCATTATGTCATTTCCTATTCCTTTGATGAACAGAGTTCCATCTTTAGTACCTCTTTTGTAGCCATGTTGACAGAGATACTGAGATAGAGTCTCATACCACTTCCTTGGTGCTTTGTGCATCTCATAAAGAGCTTTATCAAGCTTGCAGACATAATCAGGATGATCAGGATCTGCAAACCCAGGTGGTTGTCTAACATACACCTCTTCATCAATCCCCCTATAAAGAAAAGCACACTTGACATCAAGTTTATAGACCTTGAAGTTCTTGGATGCAGCAAAAGCTAGGAATATCCTAACAACTTCAAGTCTTGCTATAGGAGCAAAAACATCTGTGTAGTCAATTCCTTCTTCTTGAGTATACCCTTGAACAACTAGTCCTGCCTTGTTCTTGATGACAATTCCTCTATCATCCTTCTTATTCCTAAAAACCCATTTGGTTCCTATGGTAGTCTTCCCTTGAGGAAGAGGACATAGGTTCCAAACTATTTGCCTTTTGAAATGAAGTAGCTCCTCTTGCATAGCTTCAACCCAACTTCCATCCTTTAGAGCCTCATCAATTTTCTTTGGCTCTATCTGGGACGAGAAACAAGCGAGAAGACAAACATTTGCTTCATGGGTTTGTCCTCTTGTTCTCACCCCTGAATCAACATCTCCAATGATGTTTGTGGTAGGATGAGACTTGTGGATCCTTAGCTGAGGGATCACAACAAGTTGCTTAGGAATATCTAAATTTGAGAAATTCTGATCTGGCAAGGAAGATCACCCTCCACACCAGCACACTTATCAAGATTGACTTGATCCAATGAGTGTGTGACATCATTGAGGTTGTCTTCAATGGAGTGGTTATCTGCATCAAGAAATTCCTGATCACTTTCACCACCACCATTTTCTCCAACATTTGAAGCTCCTTCCTCTAAGTTTTATGCCTCTAAGCAGGAATTTGAAGGCGGCTCAGAAGTATCAGCAGGATTTGTCATTGATGTGCTAGTAGAAGCTTCACATGCACGATTTGTTACCACTGGAGCTGAAGATGTGTAGTTTGAAGGTCTTCTTAGCTCAAATCTTGGGTAAGGATCACCTGTAGGTAGTATATCTGTGGACCCTGAAACATTCTCACAAGATTTGTTAAAATAGTTGGTAACATAATCAAGATCAAATAGCCAATCCGGACAAGAATCACACTGGGAGTGTGCTCATTGAAAGTCACGTTGGCTGACTCCTCAACTATTCTAGTTCTGAAATTGTATACTCTATAAGCTTTAGCTTGAGAAGAGTATCGAAGAAAGTGTCCATCATCTGAATTCTCAGCAAACTTGGCAATTTGATCTTTGGTATTCAAGATGTTGCAAGGACATCCAAATGACCTGAGAAAACCAATGAATAGTTTTCTCTTGTGCTAAATTTCATAAGGAGTCTTACCATGTGTCTTAACCACTAAAACTCTGTTTTGCCCATAGCAAGCAATGTTCATTGCCTCTGCTCAGAAGGTGATAGGTAGTTTAGAGTTAGACAACATAGTTCTTACAGCTTCAACCAGTGTCCTGTTTCTCCTCTCAGCAACACCACTTTGTTAAGGAATCCTGGGAGCACTATATTGTCTTGTAATACCTTTTTGTTACCCCAGGTTGATTACACATGAATTAAATCATGAAGATAATAGATAAAATTAACATAAACACACTAAAACCCCAATTTGATCTATATTGATTGCATATAATTTATACAAAGTGGAAACCCCCAATTAAATGGTCATTCAACCATTAACCTAATTCTAATTACAATTAGGCTATTTATAGTCTAGTCTAAGTTTTTCTATTTACACCTAACCCCCTAGACTATATAACTAGACTAAAACATGACTCAAACAAAGTAAAATATATTTTGTTCACACAAAATATATTTATTACAATAAAACTCCTAGTCATCTAAATCTTCAACGTCTCTCGGTTCTACGTCTAGAACGTGTCAGGTTTGACTTGCGTTGACTTTGACCGTGACGTTAACTTTTGTTGACTTTGACTGTGTTGATAATATAGACTATCTTGTACAACTCTAACACTTTTTCATCAAAAAATGTATCAAGGATTTGATTCTTGAATTTAGTTCCTTGATCACATCTTATGGTTTTGATCTTAAGATCACATTGATTCTCAATCTTTAAGATGAAATTCTTTAGAATCTCAGGGGTCTCATCCTTAGTTCTAAGAAAGAAGACCCAAGTGAATCTTGTAAAGTCATCTGTGATCACCAAACCGTATGAGGTCCTTCCTAGACTCATGACACTGGTGGGGCCAAAGAGATCCATATATAATAAGTGTAGGGGATTAACCTGGACTATTTACACATAACCCCCTAAACTATATAACTAGACTAAAACATGACTCAAACAAAGTAAAATATATTTTGTTCACACATAAAACTCCCAGTCATCTAAATCTTCAACGTCTCGTCTCGGTTCTACGTCTCGAACGTGTCAGGTTTGACTTGTCTTGACTTTGACCATGACGTTGACTTTTATTGACTTTGACTGTGATGATAATATAGACTATCTTGTATAGCTCCAACAATACTCCCCCTTAGTCTATCATTTGGGAAAGCTGGTAAGGAAAATTATTCATCTCATAAGCTCCCCCTATTTATATGCTCCGCCTTTTCGAGTGCATCCTTTATGAGAATATTAGAACAGCTTTCCCAAATCTCTAAACTTGAGTGCGTCAGAAGATGTAGGAGGTGGATTCCTATCTCAGTATCTTCTGCAAAATTTGAGGAACAGGTTCTCTGATCAGGTACATTGCTCAAATGATGATCGACCATCACTTACAGCAAAAATCTGAAACACACTCACAAACACAATCTCAACATTTCTAATTAGATCATTTCATTTTAACAAGATAAACCCGTGTTTATCTATGTGTGAAAACAAGCGAACCCGTGTTCGTTTGTGCGCAATTTTTGTGAAATGCATGAAAAATGATAAAATGTAATCAGTAACATGGAAGACCTAAAAGAAATTAAAATGAAATTTTATTATACTTCTTTATATATTTTTTCAATTTTATATGTTTTTTAATTTTTAATTTTTTTTAATTGCCAAGAACTGAATCGATCATGCGATCACATCCTCAAGATATACTTTAGCACAAAGATGAATTTAATCATCGACAAACAATGAGATCACACTGATAACTGAATCTAATCACAGTCTTTGAATGAATTTTGAAATTCTCAAACAGATCAATAGCAATTGCTGATATGTTTTTCCACTTAAACGCATACCCTATCTTTTTCAACAAGCAGCAGATGATTCGTTAAGGTTCGATAAATACTTTAGAATGCTAGGACCCTATAATCATTTGGCAAAAACCCTCATCCAACCTCAGGATTTCTTGAATTTTGTTACGATCTTTATAGAGCAAGGCTTGTGTGTTAGTGTGCAAGTGATTATCAACAGAATATTGCATTCTATGATAAATTCATCATTTAGATGATTTGACACTACATAGACCAAAATGGTGAGAGCTTCAGGTCTATACTCACGTATAACAAAGGAGATGACCATTTAATGATGTGCCGATGAGAGCTCCAGGTCAGTACTATCGTACATCAAAGGAGATCATCACTCCAGGTCAGTACTTCTGTACAAAAGAGGAGATTAGCACAAACACAAGACAGATAAATACACCAATCATGGCTTAAAGATATGGTTTATATGGTTTGTATCATGGTGGGTGAAAGATCAATTCTCAATCCAATTTTTGTCGGGACTCAGTTTTCGGGCAGGCCAAAATGCTTGCATAAATCTACACAACCTTAATTATATATGTTAACTTAAATCATTTTGTTGCTGTCTAGTTTATTTTTCAGGCTGAGTCTACCAAGCATATCATTAAAGAATTTGTTTGTTTTTCTAATATTTGCAATTAAATTAAGATGTGGATCAAATAACAACATCAGTTACAATCATTTCTCATTTTAAAGTGCAAGTCATGCAAGAACAAGCATATCAAGAACATATACAATCATCCCCCCGTTATCTCAAATCAAGTTCCCAGTTCTCTTTGCATTTTTTTACAATACTCTCCCCTAAAATTTTATTTTTGCAAACCTATTTTTTATTTTTTATTTTATTTTATTTTTTTTATAATTTTTTTAAATCATTTTTTTATAAAACTCTACAAAAATAGAAATTTATCAAAGAAGGTCTTCCAAACTACACTGATATGAAGATAAGAGATGAATTATCAAGAAATATGCAGTGATTGTGAAGTGAGAACTGTGATTATGCATATAAAAATCCAGATTGTGGATAAAAAACCATGACCTTGACCTGTTTGTTCCGCCTCAAATTTGAATTAGTAACAATCTCTGTCAGTAAACCGGATTACTAACAGTCCTCCTGAATTGTTCCTGCACTAATTAACAAATTAGTTAGAGAGGGGAACCCATGCCATCGTAGTCCTGGGAGTTCCTTTTTCATCAATATAACTAACCTGCTTCGGCACATAATTGTTTAAACAATCAGGGATTGCTATATCCTTCTTTTTAATGTGCCAAATTTGTTCTGGTTTAATTAATTTGGATTTGGAAATCATTTTCTGTTTAAGACCAGAAGAAAAAAAATTTGGTTTTGAACCTTTGGTCATTTTCATTTTTGACTCATGTGAAACCGGTTTCACATGAGAAGGTTTAGATGGAGGGTTTTTCATCCAACCATTCGAAGATGTGTGCTTTTTACCTCTTGATTCAGAGAAGCAACCCATGTTGCCTTTACCGTCTCTGGAACATTCTTTGTAGACTTACATTCCGAGAAGCAATTTGGTTTGCCTTTACCATTCGAAGAAAGTCTTTGAGGGCACTTCATTACCACATGACCTTCTTTTCCACACTCAAAACAAGCCTTGAAAGGCTTTTGATGCTTGACTGACCTGTGTGAAGCATTTAGAATTGGAGATTGCTTTGAGGTTGTTGGAGATCCTTGCTTATTCTGAAGTTTCCTTTGTTGAACAGTGAATGAGATCTTCACTGGTTGACTGGGTTGTTTTGCAATTGGAGAAGAGATTCATATTGGTCTTGATTTAGTTTTTGGAAACTTTTGAGTCCTGACAATTTCAGGTGATATCTTGATCTTTGAGGAACTGACACGGTCCTCGGTGTTTGATTCGTCATCTGAGCTTGACCAGTCTCGTATACACAGATCTGCTTCCAAAGGATCTTGATTGACACCTCCTATTGTGTCAGCTTCAGTTATAGGATTCTGATTGCCTGACGATTCAACAACTGTTCCTTCGTTGACAAATCTGACAGGAACAAATGAAGGAATATTACCTGTTTTGAATTTGTTGAACAAGGTTGGAGAAGTAACGAATATTGGTTTTTGAACACCAGAGGTGGAATCGTCATTAATATTATCAGATCCCTGTCCGAGGAATCCCAAACCTACAGGAGAATCCTGCACATCTCTAACCTCTTTAAGATTAACGCTGCTTAAACCTGCATTTAAACTATTAGTTTCTGCAGCTTCAATCAAATCATTTCTTGAATGAAGTTTGGGAATCAGAGAGTAACATAGAGTATATGGTGGTGGAACTGAATTAAATACAGTTTCACCATCTGAATGATAACCAATCCCATGTTTTACCCGTGCCCCTTGTTGTTTAGCAATATGCTCATTCTTTTTCATGTGTGAAAGGGTCCATTTATCAAGCTTCGTTTGAAGCTATGTCGTTTCAAATTGAGCTAAAACAGCCCTTTCTCTCAAAATAATAATTTCAACGTTATGCTCCAATATGGTTCTTCTTAAAAGATCATTTTTAGCCAATGCTTCATTAAGTTTTCTTGAAAAAGCAATTTCATTTTTCTTTATTTCCTGATTGATTATTTTTAATTCTTTTTCATTTTCCAATAACAATCTGTTTGCTTTATAACTCCCAAATAACCGGAATTTGCATGACGAAGAACACATATCGTGAACAGTCTCATAAGGAAGACCCATGATAGTTCTTTTTGCAGCTAAGCTCTTCTCACAGTCGCAAACCTTTGTGACTCTCTGTTGTTCCTCATCTTTGAATTTTAACAGTTCTTTATTCTTAAACTTTTTCTTTCTAGTATCAGCTTTCTCATCTTCATTATCCTCATTTCTCTCAAATTTAGCTTTACTGTCAGTATCAACGCTCAGAGCTTCACAATTTTCTTCGATTTTAACTGTGGAATCCAAATCAGTTCTCAATAATTTCATCTTTTCAATCAGCTCGGCTTTGTAATCAAGTATGCTTGTTACAGAAGAAACAAGTTCAGTATTAAGCGTGTTGGTTTGATGTGGGAACACGGCTTGCTGAAATTCTTTTCTTTGGATATCCAGCTCGAGAGATTTTATTCTATTGATCATATCCATAAGTTTTGTGTCGACATAACCTCTTTCTTGCTTCAGCATTTTAACTTGATGATTCCATGCAGACGGAAGCGAGTCAAGAAGCTTTTGAATCTAATCATGATTACTGAGATCTGGAACATGCTTCTTTAGATTATTTGCCACCTTTAAAAATCGATCAATCAAATCTGACAATTTTTCTTTCTTCATTGCTGCAAAACAGTCAAACCAGCTTTGTGCCGTTATGAGATTATCTGTTTTAAAGTCTTCCGAAGATGACATTTTAGTAAAAATTTTGAACAATTAAACGCCCCAAAAATATTTTTCCCAAAAATTGTAATATAATTCTTCCCCGGGAAATTTTTTTTTTAAATTGTCACTCTATGCAATCTTAGCAACGTTGAATATTTCTTTATTGGTTTGAAAACAATTAATCCCAACTAGTCAAATTTCTTTGATTTATTTATTAGCCCACACCTCAATTTTTTTTTTAAATGCAGCCAAATTTTTAATCTTTAACTAGCCCACATTGTTACTTGTTAATTGTTAGCCCAATTGTTCATTATTAGCCCACTTTCTTTGAAAAACCCATTAACCCATTAACACATATACAAACACTAACCCTAAAGCACTAAAAGTTTACATCAAAAAAAACACACAAGAGAAATAGAGAGAGAGAAGCGGATGAGGAGCAGTGAACCCTCTAGGGTTCCGGCGAACGGCCGCCATTCCGGTGAGTCTCCGGCGGCGCGTTCCGGCGAGTGAAGGATGTCTCCAGATAGCTCTCGAGCTTCAGAGAATGATGGTTGCTATGTTTTCGTAGAGGATGGGTTCTGAGTTAAGCGATTCAGTGATGATTTCAAAGCCAAAATCGTCGTCCTCCGCCTAAAAGTGCTTCCCAGCTGGTTTCAGATTTCATCCTATTGATGAAGAGCTCGTTCATTATTATCTCAAAAGGAAGATCCGGGCAGTCTAAGTTGAAAGCATGTGACCGTCAATGGTTCTTTTTCAGCCCGAGAGATAGAAAATACCCTAATGAGCAGTTTGATGAAATGACCCATGTGAGAATGGGTGGGATAGGACGGCCTGAACCACCTTTGGGAAGTCAGAGTGTCGGGGCTTATCTTCCACCAGCAAATGGACCAGGGTTTCGTTTTGATTCCATGGGGTTTGCATCGGGTCTGTATCACCCCTATCAGGATAACTCATCTATTGGTTGGCTGAATGAGTGATCAGGTTTAGTATGGTTTATTTTAGTACCGGATTTATTATTTAACTTATGGTGTTTTCAAGTGTACGACTAAAGATTTTTTCTTGAATAATTTAGTTGGTAGGATGCAGGGCTGTGGATCGAAATAAAACCGTTTTGATTGTATAGGAACCAAAGTATTATTAAAAAATTTTAAAAAATAGGTTTGCAAAAATTTTTAATTTCGCAACATGTATTTTATAATTTCGCAGGTTGATATATAATTTCGCAACTTGAATATTTATAATTTCGCAGCTTGAATATTTAAATTCGCAGATTTTTTTTCTTTATAAATTCGCTGAAAATTTTATATTAATTTCGCAGGTTCTTTGATGATTTTGGCAGCATTTTCGCTAGTATTTTCGCTCAAAAATGTGAACTTTCGTTCAAGATAATGCTAAATTCGCAGCTTGATGTTTTGAAGATTTGAAGATCCTCAAGAACACCAAAAACACACACACTAATGTGTGTGAGAGAAACTTCTTTAGATCTGAATTTTTCTTTCAATTTCTTATATAAAATATGTTGTAGATCAGAAATATATGTTGTATATCTTCAAATTTGTAGTAGATTGTTGTAGATATGATGAATTGATTGTGTTTGAGATGAATTTTGAATTTCAGATCTACTTTTTCTCTCTAAACCCCACCTTTCTCTCTCTACAAATATGATGAACACCTTCAAAAATCAACAACAAATTCTTCAAATCTTCAATGCATTTGATCCAATATGGCTTTGATACCAAATTCTTAGCCCAGCTTGATTACACTTGAATCAAATCATGAATGTAATAGATCAAATTAACATAAACACACAAAAACCCTAATTTGATCTATATTGATTGCATATAATTTGTACAAAGTGGAAACCCCCAATCAAATGGTCATTCAACCATTAACCTAATTCTAATTACAATTAGGCTATTTATAGTCTAGTCTAAGTTTCCCTATTTACACATAACTCCCTAGACTATATAAGTAGACTAAAACATGACTCAAACAAAGTAAAATATATTTTGTTCACACAAAATATATTTATTACAATAAAACTCCTAGTCATCTAAATCTTCAACGTCTCGTCTCGGTTCTATGTCTCGAACGTGTCAGGTTTGACTTGTGTTGACTTTGACCGTGACGTTAACTTTTGTTGACTTTGACTGTGTTGATAATATAGACTATCTTGTACAACTCCAACACTTTTTCATCACAAAATGTATCAAGGATTTGATTCTTGAATTCAGTTCCTTAATCACATCTTATGGTTTTGTTCTTAAGATCACATTGATTCTCAATCTTTAAGATGAAATTCTTCAGAATCTCAGGGGTCTCATCCTTAGTTCTAAGAAAGAAGACCCAAGTGAATCTTGTAAAGTCATCTGTGATCACCAAACAGTAAGAGGTCCTTCCTAGACTCATTACACTGGTGGGGCCAAAGAGATCCATATATAATAAGCGTAGGGGATTAACGGTGGAATTTCTTTCCTTTAGCTTGTAAGATACCTTGTGTTGCTTCCCTTTCAGGCATGCAACACAGTGGTCATCACTTGTAACCCTTTCATTGGTATTATAGTTACCAAATCATTCTTAATTAATTTATTCATGTTTTTAAAGTTTACATGGCACATTCTTTTATGCCAGAGGAAAGATTCATCATTATTTGCTTTAGACAGAAAGCATGAAACTTCTCTTGAGGGAGATGTTTCTTGCAAGTCCATCTTTACATGTTCCCTTTCCTGGGGGCTCTGAGCAGGATGTGCTTATAAGGAATGACCACCTCGAGCCTGAGAACAATGCACTCATTCTCAGTGAAGAGCATGTTATGACTCTGATCACAAAATTGGGATACACTTAGAAGATTGTACCCAAGCTCCTTGACAAAGTTTACCTTCTCAATGCTGAGCTTACCATTCGTGACATTGCCCCTTCCTATAATGTAACCTCCTGCATCTCCTCCAAAAGCAACTGGTCCTCCATCAATTCTTTCAAACTTTTGGAGTAGTGACCTATTGCCTGTCATGTGCCAGGAACAGCCACTATCAATGATCCATACATTTCCGTTTGTCATGAGCTGTTCCTGCATAAAAGAGATGGTTAGTTACATTTGGAAACCCAAGCCTCATTGGTCTTGGGCTCATCAAAAGAAGTTGAAGACAATTTAATAGTAATTGATCCTATAGTCATGCTAGAAGGATCATTTGCTGATGTTCGATGAAGAACTTTCAGCCACTTGGTCTTTCTTTGACTTCCATACCACCTTTGGAAGGTTAGACTTGACCTTCAATACTTCGGAAGTTTTGATGACTTTGGAAGTTTTGATGACTAGTCCTTCTGAAGATCTTGCTTTCACTGCAGCAAGCTTCAGTGCTTCGGAAGTATTCCTTTCTTTCGAGACCAAATTTTCTTCTGAAGGCAAGTTTCCACTTGTCTTCTTCTTCATTATGGAGCTTCCGAAGGAAACCGATTTTCCGTTCGAAGCTTGCTTCTTCTTTTCCAAACTCTTAGAAGTTTCTTTCTTGGTCATGTGGAGAGTACTCTTTGGATTGTACACACAATTCTTAGCAAGATGAGAAGTACTCCCACACATAACACAGTCCATTTTCTTCCTTCTAGGAGTTTTCCTTTGTGTGAACAAGGCTGAACATGTTCATTTTCCTTCTCCATCTTCATCTTTGCAGATGCTGTGGTAGTTCTTGTGCGGATGGAACTACCTTTGGAGCTGGATGGTTCAGGTTGTACATCAGTGGTGCACAACTGATCAGCCTTCTTCTTGATGATGGGATGATTTGGACATGAACCAGAACTCTTGTTGATGGAGTTCAAGTTGGTGTCTTCAACCTTCACCACTTCAAATCCTGCAGAGATAAAGACTTGTTTCTGTGCAGAATTGAAGGTGGCCTTGATCTCTTGAGCCTTTTTGAACTTTCTTTTAGCCTTCCTGATCAAGTTCTTTCTTCTTGACTTGGTCATCCCAACAGTTTTGCTCTTCTTCACTCTTCTCAGAGCCATTCTCCACCATCTCCCTTTATCCTCTTCAGTTACAGGATCTATGATGGGAAGCTCATCTTCACAAGTTCCACACCTAGGAGATCTTACAGACAAGATTGTGTGTGGAGGAGCTATCTCACAAGATCCTAGTCCCTACTTATTTTGATAACAAACTTTTGCATGCAAGGATAAGAATATTATGTTCTTGAAGGTCTCTTCTTCAAGAACACATTTTTCTGCCTTGGCTTTGCTGATCACAAGCTCAGCCTGGCATTCACTTAACTTAGTAATGAGGTCTTTGATTTGAGTCCTGTAGTTTGTATGCTCATGTTTAAGAGTTGAAATGGTTTTCTCTAAGTCTTCTATCTTTAGTTTGTAATCATTTCAGCTCTTTTAAAATAAATTTTTATGATATTTAAGGACTCATGATCAGATCTCATTTCTAAGTTATAGGACCTGTATCTATTGACTTTAGCAATGCATTCAGGAGTACAAAGATGTTTCAATACCTTGGCTTCATCGTGGTCTGCCATGAGTGCTTGATTTGGAGATGCATCTTCTACCTGAAAGCTCCAGTCAAAGCCTCCTTCTTCAACAGCAACTGCAACTTGCTGATTTGGCTTCCCATTATGGGGGCTTTCTCAGTGTAGTTTGGTCTGGTTTGTGCTTGGCCACCATTTGTCCTTGGTTCCTTACACTCCCTTGCAAAGTGTCAGATCTGGTTACAATTCTAACACTTTACATTGCTTTTATCCAGCCCAAACTTTCAACTGATTGCATTGCTTGGAAACTTTCTCCCTATCCTCTTGTATAACTTCTTGGCTCTGTGAGTGAGAAGAGCCATCTGCTGGACTATCTCCATGACTCTAGATCATGTGGATGGATACAGTCCAAATCTTCAAGGGTGAAGAGAAAGTTGCTTGAGGTTTCATCAGCAGAGACAAAGGCATGAGAAGAACTTGTCTCTTGGAAATGACTTCCTTGAGTTTAGCTTTTCCTTGGAGTCTCTGGGAAGGTGATGAAGGGGCCCTTTTGTGAGTTGTCTGGGTAGCATATAAGATGATGTTGTGGTTCAATGCTTTCCTTTTCAACTACATGGAGGGCTGAACTCAGTTGATTGCTGGAGTTACCAGATGAGTTTTCCATGTTCATCTCCATCTGGTAGCCACTAAGAATACAATACAACTATGTAAGAGTAAGAGTCTTAAGGTTCTCAGTCCTCTTAATAACAACACATTAATGAGTCCATTGTCTAGGAAGAGAGGACATAAACTTACTTACAATGTCCCTATTCTCAAGAGTTACTCCAACATCCATTAGAGTATCCACAATCTCAACATACCTGAAGTATTGTTGATTCATGGTTTCACTTACCTTAAAGGTGAAGTTTTCAAACTGCTGCTTCAGGAGATCCTTCTTGTTCTCCTTTGCTTCAGTAGACCCCTCATACATCAGATTTAGTGCTTCCCATAGTTGCTTGGAATTTTTGCACTTCTTGAAGCCTTTGTAGATGGAGTTTGGAATAGTAGTTTGAAGGCTGTCATGGCTTTCTGATCTATCTCTATTCTCTTCCTGTCTTCTTCAGAGTAATCAGCCACAACCTTAGGAATCATACCACCACCAGTAGCAGAAGTGGTGCTTGGTATGTAAGGTCCTTCAACAACTGAGTCCACATCCTGGAGTCTTGAGACTTGATGAAGCCTTCCATTCTTTGACACCAAGTATCAAAGTCTTTAGGAGTGATCAGTGGAGACTTTGTCAATAATTCCAGTTTCCATATCAACTTTGGTAATAGCTGCCATTTGAGTTGTTAAGTATTTTGTGTGTGTAAGGGATCTTAAGATGGGAGATCTTATATCAAGAGCCTGAAACGCTTTGATACCAAATGTAGGACCGGTAAAGGGTATGCACTTACAACACAACAACACAATGAGGAGAGTTGCTTAGAACACTTAACAGATCAAATAGGGAACTGGTTTACTTTTTGTGAAAGATGCTAAGAGCACAAGTAAATATGAGACAGAACAAGATGGCAAACAACACAGTAATTGGTTTTCAAGAATGTTGTATATTGCTTCTCAAGTCCTATTACAAATGTTACAAAGCATACAATAGAAAGTTACAAGTACTTGAGATACTTTATACTACATCCTACAGCCGGCCATACTTTGAAAGCCAGTTGGATACAATTGACTAGACAACTACAAAATCAAATGTAGAGTCAAAAAACAGATTTGCCTTTTGACTAGTGACTATGACATGCCATAGCTCAAATCCTAATATATTACGAAAAGGATAAAAGTACATAAAGTAGAAAGCACAGACTCAAGACCTCAATGTACAGTTACCAAAAGCATGGACCTTTATAGAGTTGTAGCGGAAAGGTGGTCCAGCTTTATGGTAAAGTACATCAGATAAAAGCATGTCTCTAAAAGTCTTCGGAAGAAATCTGTCTTCACTCTTTGGCTTTGGAAGACCTTGTCTTTAAAGCTTCGGAAGACTTCACTTTTGGCTTCTGAAGATGTTGGTCTTGGCTTCGGAAGATTTTACACTTAGAATATTTCTAGTGCATGGTGTAAAACTTCTGAAGCATTTCTACTTCTGTTCTTCAGTGCATGCATGCAGAGAGACTTTGGATGTTTTAGCTGCATCTGACTTATAGGAATCCATACAAATACTCAAACTCAATGTACTCAAAGGACAAGGGAAGAAGTGCAGATGCCTGGTAGAGACCTATGACACTCAGGTAGTTGATCATGTTTTGCCTGTCTGTTTCCTTATCTACATGAGGTTCTTGTCTAGCTGCCACAGCCTCTTGAACTGGACTTTCTTGAACTAGGGAGAGAGTAGGAACATGCTTGTATAACCTTTTCTGTCTCTTCTCCTCTTTGAATTGGAGAAGTAGCCTTGCATCCTCTACTTCCTTCATCTCTCTTGGCACTTCCATGTCAGCCAGTTCATTTAGTTCCTCTAAGGGGAGAGATATAATCATGTCATAGTTCCTTGTCTGCAGGTAAGTAATCCTGACTTCCCTCAACTCATCATCTTGAGTGTTTGGTCTGGGGGGAGCCCTGATTGTAGCTTGCATAAAGCCTAAAGACCTAGAGGAACTTTCTCCACTTAGCTTCCTCTTCCTCTCTCTCTCCTCCTTCTCAATCTCCTCAGGAGTTAGAATTCTTTTCCCTTTGTCACCCACAGACCTTTGTGACACAGGGTGGGGAGAGCTTTGGCCTTCATTGCTTGGTGTAGCATCCAAGCTTTGGCCAGAGAGAGGTTGTGAGACACCTTTACCAGCAGGTGTTTCACTGAGGGAATGAATTTCTAAAGCAGTTGTTGGTGTGAAAGAGCTCTCAGCCTCTATCAGTGGGCCTTCAGCCAAGGTTTTCCCTTTGAAGCTAATCTTAGGGTCTGCCTCAACATCCAGTTGGCCAATGATATTACCTGATTGCCTTTGTCTCATTCTAAGACTGAACACTTCAGTAATTCTTTCTTGAATCTTGAGTGCTAACCTGTCAGCTTGTCTTGACTGACTTGTGTTGATAAGTGGCATGTTGATCAGGTCAAGACCTTCATAGTAGTTCAAGGTCTAAAAATTGAATACTCCTTGCTGCTCTTGAACTCTTTGAAGAATGAGGGCTATTCTATCAGCATCATACCTCCACCTAATAATGTAGTTTGAAGTTCCTTGAGGTGGGGATGACATAGCCCTTGGAATGCCTTCCTCAAAGAGACTCCTAATGACAGAGTCTATAATGTCCACATCAATGTGAACTTGAGGAAGTTGCTAAGTATGCACAATTGCAAGTGAGGATGGTGAGTCCTCAATGTCGATACTCCATAAAGAACTCCCAGCTTCTATGACTGTAATAACTTTCTCCCCTTTTTTGGTAGCATCACCCTCTTACATAGGTGAGCTAAAAGTTAGGTCAATCACATTCACAGGTTCTTGTGTTCCTGCTTGAGCTCCTCTTAAAGGTCTCCCAGCTAGTTTTTACCAGAGATAAGATATCTCAATTTACTGATCATTGATCCTATTGTGTATGGTAGTCACCTGAGATTCAAGGTGACTAACCTTAGAGACTAAACAAGAGCATGTTTTTGACAGTTTATGCACCTTTAGTCTTAGATTCCCCTCATCTTCATCAGAAGAATCAGTGGGGGATGAGATGATTGGACGAAAGTCCTCTCTCTCACCACCAGCTTTAGGTTCTTGGCTGCCGGATTTCCTTTTCACATTGACAGCCTCAGTTGAAGTGCAATGGGCTGAGTTGCCATGGTTGAGGTCTTAATGATGTAATCACTTGTAGAAGTGAGAGCCTCTTCCATATGGACCTCCTGAACAGGGTCAGGGAGATCCACCTCAGTGATAGGTGACTGATGTGGGCTAGGCAAAGGAGACTCAGGAGTACTCATCTCTCTTTGATAAGGGGAAGAGTAGAGAGACTCATGGTACTCACTGAAACCTAAATCTTCATCAGTATAGAATGAGAGGTTAGGAATGGGTTGATTTAAGTCTAAATGTTGGGGATGGTAACCGTCCCGTGAAGGTTGTTCACTTGAGTGTTGAGACTCAGAGTGATGGCTTAAGGCAGTTGGGCTTGTGAGCTCATCTGGGGGAGCATGAGGAACCTCACCACTGATTCTTGAAGAGATGGGAGTGGTTTGCTCCTCAGGGGAAGTGGGAGCTCCAATGTCCACTTCCTCCTGTATGTGTGAGTGTATGGGGCCTGCACAAACTCAATAGCTTGAGAAGGGGTTTGTTTGGATTTTCTTTGGTAGGTGAGGGTGATTTGTGGTCTTTTTGGTTGTTGGGTGGTAGAAGGTGTGGGTTCAACACTAGCTTGTGTTCCTAGGTTGTCACCTTGAGCAATGAGCTCTAACTTTTTTGGGACAACTTCTTCATAATTTTAAAGATGTCGGGCTTCATCTGTCCCAATTTAAGAATTTTATTTGTTTCCCTCAACTGTGAGCCCAGTCCACAGTTGAGAATGAACATATCCAGGAAACATATAATACTCTAAGGAGTCCAAGTTAGCAAGCAAATTTGTATAGACAAACTGAGAGAACCTGAACTTGACCCCTTGAACTATTCCATGCACTATGAAGGAGAGATCCTCAGGAATCTAGTCCCACCGTCCATGCTTGTTTGACAAGTTGTGGATAACCACATGAAGCAGGTATTTCCACTAGGATGAGACCTTCCCTATCCTGAAGGTCTTTACAAAGAAATCTCCCTCATAGCACATCTGCTCAAAGGAATGATTTACAACTTCCTTTGGGATGGACACCTCACCTTCTTCATCATCCAGCTGCAAGTGAGTGTTGATGATGACCGGAGTGATGAAGATTGTCCTCCCCTGCACTGTGGCAGACAGTGCCTTCTCCCCATCCATAATGACCTCTTGGTAGGTCTTCCAGAATTCAAGCAGATGATCCTCATAGAGAGTAGGATCAATGGTTAGGGAGGTGAAGTAGTTGGATAGAGCTAAGAAACGGCAAATCTCTGAGAAACTTTCATCATTCTCAGAGCTTAACAGAGCAACCTGTTTGTGTTGCCTATGAAGTTGCATGGAGAAATCAGGGTTGTTTCTGCGGTTTAGGTTGGCCATTTGAGAAGCTTAAGGGTGAAGGAAGATGAAGAACAAAGGCGGTTTGGGAGAATTTATGTTTAAGGAATAGTGTAATTAAAGAAGATAGTGAAAGTGGGGGAACCGTTGGGTATTTATGTGAAAGGGATTTGAGACAAAGTTAATGAAGAGGATAAACTTTGAAATCCGGATGTCGGTCCTACCTCTAAAAAGTAGTTTACTTTTGCCAAAAATAGTTTTCTTGGAAGTCGAGAAATCTTTAGAAGGTTATTTGGCTTCGGAAGATATTTCAAATGTTTTTTGAGAATTTTGATTCGGGAGAGAATTTACACTCAGAGATTTGTTTTCTAAGGAGAATAAAAACTTCCGAATGTAAATTGCTTTCGGAAGAAACTTGTTCTTTGAAAACATACAGAGTACTTAAGTTGATTTTAAGCTTCGAAAGATATTTCAGAAATTTTTTCCGAAGGTAAAATTACTAAAGTTGTCATTTGTTGACTAAGACATAAAATTCTTCCGAATGTAATTTTAAATCTTCCGAAAAGAAAAGTGATCAAATTTTTCAAAAATCTAAGAAAAGTCTTTTGAAAAGATTTTCTTCCAAAAAAGACAAGGGCTTATGAAGGTGATAAAATAGACAACTTAGGACATACATGTTTTAGAAATAATATGATTAAGATTTAAGAAAAGCTATTCAAAGTTAATCATCCCAATAGCTGATACAAGATATTTAAATCTCTGTTCATCAAAAACTTTGGTAAACAGATCAGGATATTGTTCATTTGTGTTAACTTTGACTAGTTTGATTAATCCCTTTTTCAAAGTTATCTCCAATCAAAAGATACCTGATATTGATATGCTTTGTCCTTGAGTGCTGCATAGGATTTTCTGTGATTGATATAGCACTGTTGTTTTCTATGGGGATGGGAGTCTCCTTGACGTTGAATCCATAGTCTAGCATCCGATTTTGAATCTAAAGCACTTGAGCACACCAGCTTGCAGCAGCAATGTATTCAGCCTCAACAGTTGATGCAGACACACAGGATTGTTTCTTACATTGCCAAGAGTCTACTCTTCCACCAAGAAATTGACATCCCCCTGATGTAGACTTTGAAGTCATGTTGCAACCACCATAGCCACTATCTGTATAAGCATACAGATTAAAGTAAGAATTCTTTGGATACCAAAGGCCAAGTGATGGAGCACCTTTGAGATATCTTAAAATTCTTTTGATAGTGACCAGGTGTGACATCTTGGGGTTGGCTTGATATTTTTCATAAATGCATGTAGCAAACATGATATCTAGCCTGCTAGCTGTGAGGTACATAAGAGACCCAATCATTGCCCTGTAGAGATGCTCATCAACACACTCCCCCTCAAGGTCAGGTCCAAGGGAGTGAATCTGGCTATGGGTGTCTTAGCAACCTTACAATTAGTCATGTTGAATCTTTTAACTATATCTTGTACATACTTTAACTGACTTATGAAGATGCCATTGTCAACTTGCTTCACTTGAATTCCTAGAAAGACATTGAGTTCCCCCATAGCACTCATTTCAAACCTGTCCTTCATCAGCTTCTCAATGTCTTTGCAGAGCTTTGGATTAGTTAACCTAAAGATAATGTCATCTACATATACTTGAACTAGCATTATGTCATTTCATGTTCCTTTGATGAAGAGAGTTCCATGTATAATACCCTTTTTGTAGCCATGCTGATAGAGATACTGAGATAGAGTCTCATACCACTTCCTTGGTGCTTGGTGCAGCCCATAAAGAGCTTTATCAAGCCTGCAGACATAATCAGGATGACCAGGATCTGCAAACCCAGATGGTTGTCTGACATACATCTCTTCATCAATCACCCCATAAAGAAAAGCACACTTGACATCAAGTTGGTAGACCTTGAAGTTCTTGGATGCAGCAAAAGCTAGGAATATCCTGACAGCTTCAAGTCTTGTTACAGGAGCAAAAACATATGTGTAGTCAATTCGTTCTTCTTGAGTATATCCTTGAACAACTAGTCTTGCCTTGTTTTTGATGACAAGTCCTCTATCATTCTTCTTATTCCTGAAAACCCATTTGGTTCCTATGGTAGTCTTCCCTTGAGGAGAGGACATAGGTTCCAAACCTTTTGCCTTTTGAATTGAAGCAGCTCCTCTTGCATAGCTTCAACCTAACTTCCATCCTTTAGAGCCTAATCAATTTTCTTTGGCTCTATCTGGGACAAGAAACAAGAGTGAAGAGAAATATTTGCGTCATGGGTTTGTCCTCTTGTTCTCACCCCTGAATCAACATCTCCAATGATGTTTGTGGTAGGATGAGACTTATGGATCCTTAGCTGAGGGATCACAGCAAGTTGCTTAGACAGATCTAAATTTGAGAAATTCTGATCTGGCAAGGAAGATTCACCCTCCATATCAGCAAACTTATCAAGATTGACTTGATCCAGTGAGTGTGTGACATCATTGATGTTGTCTTCAATGGAGTGGTTGTTAGCATCAAGAAATTCTTGATAACTTTCACCATCACCATTTTCTCCAACATTTGAAGATCCTTCCTCTGAGTTTTGTGCCTCTAAGCTGGAATTTAAAGGCACCCCAAAAGTATCAGCAGGATTTGTCATTGATGTGCTAGTAGAAGCTTTATTTGCAGGATTAGTTACCACTGGAGCTGATGATGTGTAACTTGAAGGTCTTCTTAGCTCAAATCTTGGGTCAGGATCACCTGTAGGTAGTATATCTGTGGACCCTGAAACATTCTCACAAGATTTGTTAAAACAGTTGGTAACTAAATCAAGGTCAAATAGCCAATCCGGACCAGAACCTTTCACACTAGGACTGTGCTCATTGAAAGTCACATTGGCTGACTCCTCAACTATTCTAGTTCTGATATTGTATACTCTATAAGCTTTAGCTTGAGAAGAGTATCCAATGAAGTGTCCATCATCTGATTTCTTAGCAAACTTGGCATTTTGATCTTTGGTATTCAAGATGGTGCAAGGACTTCCAAATGACCTGAGAAAACCAATGAAAGGTTTTCTCTTGTGCCAAAGTTCATAAGGAGTCTTACCATGTGTCTCTACCACTAAAACAATGTTTTGCACATAGCAAGCAGTGTTCACTACCTCTGCCCAAAAGGTGATGGGCAGTTTAGAGTAAGACAACATAGTTCTTGCAGCTTCAATTAGTGTCTTGTTTCTCCTCTCAGCAACACCATTTTGCTGAGGAGTCCTGGGAGCACTATATTGTCTTGTAATACCTTTTTCATCACAAAATGCATCAAGGATTTTATTCTTGAATTCAGTTCCTTGATCACATCTTATGATTTTGACCTTGTGATCACATTGATTCTCAATCTTTAAGATGAAATTCTTCATAATCTTAGGGGTCTCATCCTTAGTTGTAACACCCCGAATTTCTATTTAAATGAAAGGAAAAGAAAAGTAATTAGAAAGAAAAGATAATGAGCACAAGTGGAGGGGGAAAAAGTGTACAAAGTACAAACCTTATTACTTTAAGGTTTAAAGGGGCATGGTTGCCCATTTCTTCTTCATCTTCTTCAATTGGCTGAAAAGAAGAAAGAAGAGAGAGAGAGCCCTGGTTCTAGAGAGAGAAAGTGGAAGAAGCAGCTTCAAAGGTATGTCTTCTCTTATATGAGCTCGGTTTCAGCTGGGTTTCGAGTTCTTGACTGAAGTTCTCGGTGTTTAGTGTTTGTTTTCGGGAATTCAAGAGCTGAATCGAATGAGGGTCTTGAACGGGAAAAGTGTTGCTCAAAAGCTGCTCAAGGTGAGTTTCTAGAACACCTCTTTTACTGATTTTCAACTCGTTTGGGGCTATTATGCATACTAAGTAAACATTTTGAAAGAAACCGTGGGTTTACAGCTTTATGTTTGAAATGATGTATGTATGTTTTAGTGTAAATTGCGGGTTCATGATGAAGTTTAGCATGTCTATATGGCCTTAGTATGTTAGATTTATGCTTGGGTATGATTAGGATGATAATCGGATGAATTTGATAGCATAGAGAACATTTCAGAATGATTCAGACGAACATGAACAGTGGTCCATGCGCCCGAATTGTTGGCCATGTGCCCAAAGGGGAGGCCCATGCGCCCAGCAATTGGCCAGGCGTCCAAGTTGCTGGCCATGCGCCCAGCAGGAAAGCCCATGCGCCTAACCTGCTGGCCATGCGCCCAGCATATGGCCCATGCGCCTAAAATGGCTGGCCATGTGCCCAGTAGATGGCCCATGCGCCTAAATTGTGCCATGCGCCCAAAGTGTTAATGGTTAAGTGTTGATGCGCCTAAACAGGGCAGAAGCGCCCAAATAGTGCCCATGCGCCCAAATAAATTTTATACTTAGAATTTTATGCTCATGCGCCTGAAAGGTCCCATGCGCCCAAGTTGGACCTAACGTTTTCTAAGTGGTTTTCAAGGGGTAAATGGGAAGATAGGCCTGGTTATGATGTGATGGCCTATGTTCGATGTATGTATTGCATGTGTGATGTTGCCTGTATGGTGATGGTGTATGATTATGATTAAGTATATGTTCCTTATTATGTATGTATGTTTGTCTTCCCTTGGCATTGCATTGAACGTTAATGAACGTAGTAAAGTATTATGTAATGTAAAGTGGAAGATAATGAAAAGAGGAACGTTAATGAATGAATGCATGTATTAATGAATAAACGTGAACATAAGAGGCTTGCAAGCAAAGTATAGTGAAGTGCACGGCTCTAAATGCCTTAAGCTCAACCGCGTGTGGTTCAGCAAATCCTAAAGTGTGCACGTGTCACACCCCGGGCCCAGAGAGGCGGGACGTAACGGTTGGTAGACACAACTAAAATGCAGCGGAAACTAAATGGTTTAATACAATGCATCTCACAATATTTACATTAGAATATTGGCTTAGTTTCAGTTTACAAGGTGCCTCAATCTATAATCCATAGGTATCATGATCTATCTCTTTGTCAATATTTCTTGAGGCTTCAGTAACTAAGGCTTCTAGGCTCGACCTTTTTCCTTCAACACCTACCCTCACTTCTTGCTTCGGATTTAGATATCTTCTATAGCTCAGCTAATCTACCTAGCTTTACTGAAAGACATGCTCAAAAGATTTTGTGTCAACATAAAGTTGGTGAGTTCAAGTGCTTAAAGTTTCAAAACAAAAAGGACTTAGCAAATCCTCATTTGATAAAAAGGAATGAATCATAGTTTCAACATCGTGGGAAAATCATAATCAACCCTGCACTCAGTCCCGGCTGGCCTCTTCTAAAGTTGTGTTTAACCGGATATTCCCGAAGGAAGAACTGAGCCCCAACCAGTGAACCATACCTGCCCGGATGGTTCACCATAGTTTCTTACAAAAGCTGTTACATGCCACAAACGACCCCTAGGATCTCAGTGGGGTACCCTTCCTGGAACGGAAGCCACAGTGTGTGGGGGATTCCCCAAATAGATCTATCCATATAAAACAAGCGGTTCACGAAAGAATTAATGATCATGATATATTTATCAGCAGGTAACCTTAAATCCCACATACAATCATCAAGTAAAGCACAAATATAGTTCATAAATAACAAAGCATGTTTCACCCCAAAACAATAGTAAAAAGGGGAATCACTAGAACTCACCTGGTATCCTTATATAAATTCCGAGCTCGGTAAAGAAATGTGAAGGTCACCAACAAAGCAATCCTAATTAGAACATATGAGATTCATATTTAGAATTAGCACGATGCCATTACATGCGTGCGGTTGAGCTCTTTTAGTTAACTTAAAGTTAACGGTTAGTATCATCGATGTACCTTAGCCTTTTGCGAAATTATCATTTATTATGTACTAACTCGCGCTTATTAGGTTAATAAGTGCCTTTATTCGAGAAATGATTATTTGTACAATGATTGTAACAATAATCGGTTGATAATAGGGATTTCAATCTTTATAGATAATTATTATTGAGGATATTAGAAATCTTTAATATTCCAATTATTGTATTAGATGACCTAATAATATTAATATTGTTTATGCTTTTATTCTAACGTTATGCTGATTCTTTAAATGTGTGATATTTGCATAGGTATGTATGTAGTCAGACCTCTAAATGTTGTATGGTATTAGCAATCTACAATGCATCAAAAATTAGGAATTAAACTCTTATGTCATGATATTATGTTATTTTCACGCGCATAGCATATATACTTTTTAAGATCGCCTAAATTAGTTTGTTAAAATGCTTAGCTTATAATTACATGATACTTAGATGGTTCAAGGATAGATATGCTTATATTCCGCTTTAATGCAACCAAAATTATATATTTAATAATTATAGGCCAATTCGAAGATCATCCATATTCCATAATTATATAGATATATTTCCACCAATAATGGAGTTAATATGATGCTAGGGTAATTATAATGTCAATAATAGTTTTCATTATATTGAATAAAAGAGGGTGATACAAATAATATTTATTTCATTAATAACAAGACTATCGACTTTTAATAATAATAAGACGATGGGTTAGTATAGAATTATGAGTCTTAAATAATTATGAGTGAACATCAGTTAATCTAAAGTATCCATTATATATATATATATATATATATATATATATATATATATATATATATGAACATAGGTATGTACAATTGCATTTGATATATATTAATCATCTATACGTCTTGTAAGGATTTTATATGTCACGAGATTAGATAACTTCATATATGTTTCTGATATCTTTGTTCATACGAATACATTTCCAATGTTGTTTTTCATTATGCGATTTCTCACGTTATTTTAAATTTTCGCATCCATTCATAATGATTTATAAACTAGTTAACATTTTATACATATTTGTAGCTCAACGCACACACAAGTTAGTATATAATCATTATATTTACGCGTAAGAATATTTAACACACGGTTATACCTAACGTTTCCATATCGCATCTTAAAACTCGCTTGCTCCGACCCGCATCGCGTTGACTGTCCATTGACCAGCTTGACCAGCTTTGACCAAGGTTTAAGCTAACCAAAACACACCAAGATTACATACAACACTACTACATTGTTTTCTTCATAACCAAACACAACTTTAACCGCAAAATACGTTACCAAACACCTCGGCTATGATTCTTACCACCACTAGCCCTTACCATCATGCACCATCAACATCCTTAGCCCTAGGCCGCCACTACCATGGCCGGTGGCCACCGGGTCACCAGAAAACCTGCTGGAACGGTGCCGCACCTCCATATCTTCGACTATTTCATCATAAAATCAAGCATGCATGATAGATCGACCATCTACAATCTTCCAGCCAATAAAACAGTGAATTAAACCTCGAGATCCTTGCCTTAATCACCACCTTAACCCGACAACCATAAATCACAGCCAACTATCACAGCTGCCATCACCACAACCCCCACCTTCGGGAACCACCGATCGACCACCACTGCCCACAACTTCAGCCACAGCCGACACCCTTAATCGCCCTCACTAACACCACGCAGCACAGTCATCGGAACCCTCCACAACCACCCTAACCACAGCCGCGACAACCACCTTCATCGCCAAAACCCTTGCTGCCGTCATCTTCAAATGTCCATAACATTCAACCGCTAAGAGTTAGACAACGCAGCTACCACCATTGGACAGATCTCGTCGAGAGGAAGAAGAACATGGGCGGCACTCGCCGCCACTCGCCGGCTCCGGCGGCCGGAACCCCGCCGGAACCCTAGCCGCCGCCCCCTTCACTCTTCCCTATCTTCCACGTCGTTGCGAATCTGAAGAAACCACCACCACCATCGTGATCTAGAGGTCAAGATTAGTGGGGGTAGGCCAAGCCCTGGCCGGAAACCACCGCGCCGCCGCCGTGCCGCCGCGCCGTCACCGTGCCGCCTCGTGCTCCGGCGAAGTCGGCTATGCAGCCACTTGAGAGCATTTTTTCTTGGTTTTAGGGTTTGTAAATGAAGAAAAGGTGGAAAAGTTGCTTTTATACCTAGGGTTTTTGAGTGGGCTTGATTTAAAAATCGCGTATACGTCCCAAAAACTTTGTTATCGCGTATCGAATGGTCTTTTGGACAAAATCTCGTTAGAAAACCTATAATAGATATATCTAATTACTTCTGCTTGAAATAATACAATTCGGTATATTTATCGTCAAACTCTCGGGTTTGACCTATTCTCAGGCCGGTACACACCTTGGTCACGTCTCGAACGTATTTGCTCCGGGCACACGTCTCACTCTCTCATTTAGAATGTTATAATAGGTATAATAATTGGATAAATATTTATGACGTTATAGGGCTCGGTTGTCGTATCAGATGTCAGTTAAATGCCATTGAAAATCATGTTCAGGTTTCTCACACTTATCTTGGTGGATTATGCACATTTGATGTAGAATCCCTTAGCGAGCATTATTTAGGATATTTGTTGTGATTAACAATGATTTTGATAGGATGACAAGCCATTATAAGGAAATTCTGATGGAACTCAGACGTTAGAACGCGTTAGATTACCGGACTTTACACGGTATAGGTTTTGAATCTGTTTTTAGTTTGGATCTTTCTATAGTTACTTCAAGTCACATAATAATTTAATATTTCATGATTACTCATTTAATTAGTTCGCAAACGTCTACTTGGGCCTTAAATGGGCCTTGTTTATAAGTTCGGGCCTTTATTGGGCTTATTGGGCCTAAAAAGGCTAGTTTCTTTTCCAAGTTTTCTTTGGTAAGCCCAATTCAATCCGGACCTTTATTGGGTCCGTTAATACATTGAGTTTTCTAATTGGGCTAGATTTCAGAGGTGTTACAGCACGCAAGGGTTCCAGTCTTTGTGACTGACCTTCAGTGTTGTTACCCATTTCGGTGGGGGTGTTGTTACCCATTTCGGTGGGGGTGTTGTTACCCATTTCGGTGGGGGTGTTGTTACCATTTCGATGATAGGGGTGTTATTACCCATAATGTTGGGGGTGAAATATATGATGGTTACCCCCACACAGTGGCTTCCGTTCCAGGAAGGGGACCCCACTGAGATCCTAAGGGTCGTTTGTGGCATGTAAGGGTTTTGTTAAGAAACTATGGTGAACCATCCGGGCAGGTATGGTTCACTGGTTTGGGGCTCAGTTCTTCCTTCGGGAATATTCGGTTAAACACAACTTTAGAAGAGGCCAACTGGGACTGAGTGCAGGGTTGATTATGATTTTCCCACGATGTTGAAACTATGATTCATTCCTTTTTATCAAATGAGGATTTGCTAAGTCCTTTTTGTTTTTAAACTTTAAGCACTTGAACTCACCAACTTTATGTTGACACAAAATCTTTTGAGCATGTCTTTCAGGTACAGCTAGGTAGATTAGCTGAGCTATAGAAGATATCTAAATCCGAAGCAAGAACTGAGGGTAGGTGTTGAAGGAAAAAGGTCGAGCCTAGAAGCCTTAGTTACTGAAGCCTCAAGAAATATTGACAAAGAGATAGATCATGATACCTATGGATTATAGATTGAGGCACCTTGTAAACTGAAACTAAGCCAATATTCTAATGTAAATATTGTGAGATGCATAGTATTAAACCATTTAGTTTCCGCTGCATTTTAGTTGTGTTTACCAACCGTTACGTCCCGCCTCTCTAGGCCCGGGGTGTGACACGTGCACACTTTAGGATTTGCTGAACCACACACGGTTGAGATTAAGGCATTTAGAGCCGTGCACTTCACTATACTTTGCTTGCAAGCCTCTTATGTTCACGTTTATTCATTAATACATGCATTCATTCATTAACGTTCCTCTTTTCATTATCTTCCACTTTACATTACATAATACTTTACTACGTTCATTAACGTTCAATGCAATGCCAAGGGAAGACAAACATACATACATAATAAGGAACATATACTTAATCATAATCATACACCATCACCATACAGGCAACATCACACATGCAATACATACATCGAACATAGGCCATCACATCATAACCAGGCCTATCTTCCCATTTACCCCTTGAAAACCACTTAGAAAACGTTAGGTCCAACTTGGGCGCATGGGACCTTTCAGGCGCATGAGCATAAAATTCTAAGTATAAAAATTATTTGGGCGCATGGGCACTATTTGGGCGCTTCTGTCTTGTTTAGGCGCATCAACACTTAACCATTAACACTTTGGGAGCATGGCACAATTTAAGCGCATGGGCCATCTACTGGGCACATGGCCAGCCATTTTAGGCGCATGGCCAGCAGTTTAGGCGCATGGGCTTTCCTGGTGGGCGCATGGCCAGCAACTTGGACGCCTGGCCAATTGCTGGGCGCATGGGCCTCCCCTTTGGGCGCATGGGCCTCCCCTTTGGGCGCATGGCCAACAATTCGGGCGCATGGACCACTGTTCATGTTCGTCTGAATCATTCTGAAATGTTCTCTATGCTATCAAATTCATCCGATTATCATCCTAATCATACCCAAGCATAAATCTAACATACTAAGGCCATATAGATGCTAAACTTCATCATGAACCCGCAATTTACACTAAAACATACATACATCATTTCAAACATAAAGCTGCAAACCCACGGTTTCTTTCAAAATGTTTACTTAGTATGCATAATAGCCCCAAACGAGTTGAAAATCAGTAAAAGAGGTGTTCTAGAAACTCACCTTGAGCAGCTTTTGAGCAACACTTTTCCCGTTCAAGACCCTCCTTCGATTCAGCTCTTGAATTCCCGAAAACAAACACTAAACATCGAGAACTTCGGTCAAGAACTCGAAACCCAGCTGAAACCGAGCTCATATAAGAGAAGACATACCTTTGAAACTGCTTCTTCCACTTTCTCTCTCTAGAACCGGGGCTCTCTCTCTCTCTCTTCTTTCTTCTTTTCAGCCAATTGAAGAAGATGAAGAAGAAATGGGCAACCATGCCCCTTTAAACCTTAAAGTAATAAGGTTTGTACTTTGTACACTTTTTCCCCCTCCACTTGTGCTCATTATCTTTTCTTTCTAATTACTTTTCTTTTCCTTTCATTTAAATAGAAATTCGGGGTGTTACAACTAAGGATGAGACCCCTAAGATTATGAAGAATTTCATCTTAAAGATTGAGAATCAATGTGATCACAAGGTCAAAATCATAAGATGTGATCAAAGAACTGAATTCAAGAATCAAATCCTTGATGCATTTTGTGATGAAAAAGGTATTACAAGACAATATAGTGCTCCCAGGACTCCCAAGACAATGGTGTTACTGAGAGGAGAAACAAGACACTAATTGAAGCTGCAAGAACTATGTTGTCTTACTCTAAACTGCCCATCACCTTTTGGGCAGAGGTAGTGAACACTGCTTGCTATGTGCAAAACATTGTTTTAGTGGTAGAGACACATGGTAAGACTCCTTACGAACTTTGGCACAAGAGAAAACCTTTCATTGGTTTCCCAGGTCATTTGGAAGTCCTTGCACCATCTTGAATACCAAAGATCAAAATGCCAAGTTTGCTAAGAAATCAGATGATGGACACTTCATTGGATACTCTTCTCAAGCTAAAGCTTATAGAGTATACAATATCAGAACTAGAATAGTTGAGGAGTCAGCCAATGTGACTTTCAATGAGCACAGTCCCAGTGTGAAAGGTTCTGGTTCGGATTGGCTATTTGACCTTGATTTAGTTACCAACTGTTTTAACAAATCTTGTGAGAATGTTTCAGGGTCCACAGATATACTACCTACAGGTGATCCTGACCCAAGATTTGAGCTAAGAAGACCTTCAAGTTACACATCTTCAGCTCCAGTGGTAACTAATCCTGCAAATGAAGCTTCTACTAACACATCAATGACTAATCCTGCTGATACTTTTGGGGTGCCTTCAAATTCCAGCTTAGAGGCACAAAACTCAGAGGAAGGATCTTCAAATGTTGGAGAAAATGGTGATGGTGAAAGTTATCAAGAATTTCTTGATGCTAACAACCACTCCATTGAAGACAACATCAATGATGTCACACACTCATTGGATCAAGTCAATCTTGATAAGTTTGCTGATATGGAGGGTGAATCTTCCTTGCCAGATCAGAATTTCTCAAATTTAGATCTGTCTAAGCAACTTGCTGTGATCCCTCAGCTAAGGATCCATAAGTCTCATCCTACCACAAACATCATTGGAGATGTTGATTCAGGGGTGAGAACAAGAGGACAAACCCATGACGCAAATATTTCTCTTCACTCTTGTTTCTTGTCTCATATAGAGCCAAAGAAAATTGATTAGGCTCTAAAGGATAGAAGTTAGGTTGAAGCTATGCAAGAGGAGCTGCTTCAATTCAAAAGGCAAAAGGTTTGGAACCTATGTCCTCTCTTTAAGGGAAGACTACCATAGGAACCAAATGGGTTTTCAGGAATAAGAAGGATGATAGAGGACTTGTCATCAAAAACAAGGCAAGACTAGTTGTTCAAGGATATACTCAAGAAGAACGAATTGACTACACATATGTTTTTGCTCCTGTAGCAAGACTTGAAGCTGTCAGGATATTCCTAGCTTTTGCTGCATCCAAGAACTTCAAGGTCTACCAACTTGATGTCAAGTGTGCTTTTCTTTATGGGGTGATTGATGAAGAGATGTATGTCAGACAACCATCTGGGTTTGCAGATCCTGATCATCCTGATTATGTCTGCAGGCTTGATAAAGCTCTTTATGGGCTGCACCAAGCACCAAGGAAGTGGTATGAGACTCTATCTCAGTATCTCTATTAGCATGGCTACAAATAGGGTATTATACATGGAACTCTCTTCATCAAAGGAACATGAAATGACATAATGCTAGTTCAAGTATATGTAGATGACATTATCTTTAGGTCAACTAATCCAAAGCTCTGCAAAGACATTGAGAAGCTGATGAAGGACAGGTTTGAAATGAGTGCTATGGAGAACTCAATTTCTTTCTAGGAATTCAAGTGAAGCAAGTTGACAATGGCATCTTCATAAGTCTGTTAAAGTATGTACAAGATATACTTAAGAGATTCAACATGACTAATTGTAAGGTTGCTAAGACACCCATAGCCAGATTCACTCCCTTGGACCTGACCTTGAGGGGGAGTGTGTTGATGAGCATCTCTACAGGGCAATGATTGGGTCTCTTATGTATCTCACAGCTAGCAGGCTAGATATCATGTTTGCTACATGCATTTATGAAAAATATCAAGCCAACCCCAAGATGTCACACCTAGTCACTATCAAAAGAATTTTAAGATATCTCAAAGGTGCTCCATCACTTGGCCTTTGGTATCCAAAGAATTCTTACTTTAATCTGTATGCTTATACAGATAGTGGCTATGGTGGTTGCAACATGACTTCAAAGTCTACATCAGGGGGATGTCAATTTCTTGGTGGAAGAGTAGACTCTTGGCAATGTAAGAAACAATCCTGTGTGTCTGCATCAACTGCTGAGGCTGAATACATTGCTGCTGCAAGCTACTGTGCTCAAGTGCTTTAGATTCAAAATAGGATGCTGGACTATGGATTCAACGTCAAGGAGACTCCCATCCCCATAGAAAACAATAGTGCTATATCAATCACAGAAAATCCTATGCAGCACTCAAGGACAAAGCATATCAATATCAGGTATCTTTTGATTGGAGATAACTTTGAAAAAGGATTAATCAAACTAGTCAAAGTTAACACAAATGAACAACATCCTGATCTGTTTACCAAAGTTTTTGATGAACAGAGATTTAAATATCTTGTATCAGCTATTGGGATGATTAACTTTGAATAGCTTTTCTTAAAACTTAATCATATTATTTCTAAAACATGTATGTCCTAAGTTGTCTATTTTATCACCTTCATAAGCCCTTGTCTTTTTTGGAAGAAAATCTTTTCAAAAGACTTTTCTTAGATTTTTGAAAAATTTGATCACTTTTCTTTTCGGAAGATTTAAAATTATATTCGGAAGAATTTTATGACTTAGTAAACAAATGCAACTTTAGTAATTTTACCTTCGGAAAAAATTTCTGAAATATCTTTCGAAGCTTAAAATCAACTTAAGTACTCTGTATGTTTTCAAAGAACAAGTTTCTTCCGAAAGCAATTTACCTTCGGAAGTTTTTATTCTCCTTAGAAAAAAATCTCTGAGTGTAAATTCTCTCCCGAATCAAAATTCTCAAAAAACATTTGAAATATCTTCCGAAGCCAAATAACCTTCTAAAGATTTCTCGACTTCCAAGAAAACTATTTTTTGGCAAAAGTAAACTACTTTTTAGAGGTAGGACCGACATCCGGATTTCAAAGTTTATCCTCTTCATTAACTTTGTCTCAAATCCCTTTCACATAAATACCCAACGGTTCCCCTACTTTCACTATCTTCTTTGATTACACTATTCCTTAAACATAAATTCTCCCAAACCGCCTTTGTTCTTCATCTTCCTTCACCCTTAAGCTTCTCAAATGGCCAACCTAAACCGCAGAAACAACCCTGATTTCTCCATGCAACTTCATAGGCAACACAAACAGGTTGCTCTGTTAAGCTCTGAGAATGATGAAAGTTTCTCAGAGATTTGCCGTTTCTTAGCTCTATCCAACTACTTCACCTCCCTAACCATTGATCCTACTCTCTATGAGGATCATCTGCTTGAATTCTGGAAGACCTACCAAGAGGTCATTATGGATGGGGAGAAGGCACTGTCTGCCACAGTGCAGGGGAGGACAATCTTCATCACTCCGGTCATCATCAACACTCACTTGCAGCTGGATGATGAAGAAGGTGAGGTGTCCTTCCCAAAGGAAGTTGTAAATCATTCCTTTGAGCAGATGTGCTATGAGGGAGATTTCTTTGTAAAGACCTTCAGGATAGGGAAGGTCTCATCCTAGTGAAAATACCTGCTTCATGTGGTTATCCACAACTTGTCAAACAAGCATGGACGGTGGGACTAGATTCCTGAGGATCTCTCCTTCATAGTGCATGGAATAGTTCAAGGGGTCAAGTTCAGGTTCTCTCAGTTTGTCTATACAAATTTGCTTGCTAACTTGGACTCCTTAGAGTATTATATGTTTCCTGGATATGTTCATTCTCAACTGTGGACTGGGCTCACAGTTGAGGGAAACAAATAAAATTCTTAAATTGGGACAGATGAAGCCCGACATCTTTAAAATTATGAAGAAGCCAACTGTAGGCTTCTCAGGGGTATAAATAGCCCTTGTCCCAAAAAAGTTAGAGCTCATTGCTCAAGGTGACAACCTAGGAACACAAGCTAGTGTTGAAGCCACACCTTCTACCTCCCAACCACCAAAAAGACCACAAATCACCCTCACCTACCAAAGAAAATCCAAACAAACCCCTTCTCAAGCTATTGAGTTTGTGCAGGCCCCCATACACTCACACATACAGGAGGAAGTGGACACTGGAGCTCCCACTTCCCCTGAGGAGCAAACCACTCCCATCTCTTCAAGAATCAGTGGTGAGGTTCCTCATGCTCCCCCTGATGAGCTCACAAGCCCAATTGCCTTAAGCCATCACTCTGAGTCTCAACACTCAAGTGAACAACCTTCACGGGAAAATTACCATCCCCAACATTTAGACTTAAATCAACCCATTCCTAACCTCTCATTCTATAATGATGAAGATTTAGGTTTCAGTGAGTACCATGAGTCTCTCTACTCTTCCTCTTATCAAAGAGAGATGAGTACTCCTGAGTCTCCTTTGTCTAGCCCACATCAGTCACCTATCACTGAGGTGGATGTCCCTGACCCTGTTCAGGAGGTCCATATGGAAGAGGCTCTCACTTCTACAAGTGATTACATGATTAAGACCTCAACCATGGCAACTCAGCCCATTGCACTTCAAATGAGGCTGTCAATGTGAAAAGGAAATCCAGCAGCCAAGAACCTAAAGCTGGTGGTGAGAGAGAGGACTTTCTTCCAATCATCTCATCCCCCAATGATTCTTCTGATGAAGATGAGGGGAATCTAAGACTAAAGGTGCATAAACTGTCAAAAACATGCTCTTGTTTAGTCTCTAAGGTTAGTCACCTTGAATCTCAGGTGACTACCCTACACAATAGGATCAATGATCAGTAAATTGAGATATCTTATCTCTGGGAAAAACTAGCTGGGAGACCTTTAAGAGGAGCTCAAGCAGGAACACAAGAACCTGTGAATGTGATTGACCTAACTTTTAGCTCACCTATGTAAGAGGGTGATGCTACCAAAAAGGGGGAGAAAGTTATTACAGTCATAGAAGCTGGGAGTTCTTTATGGAGTATGGACATTGAGGACTCACCATCCTCACTTGCAATTGTGCATACTTAGCAACTTCCTCAAGTTCACATTGATGTGGACATTATAGACTCTGTCATTAGGAGTCTCTTTGAGGAAGGCATTCCAAGGGCTATGTCATCCCCACCTCAAGGAACTTCAAACTACATTATTAGGTGGAGGTATGATGCTGATAGAAGAGCCCTCATTGTTCAAAGAGTTCAAGAGCAGCAAGGAGTATTCAATTTTCAGACCTTGAACTACTATGAAGGTCTTGACCTGATCAACATGCCACTTATCAACACAAGTCAGTCAAGACAAGCTGACAGGTTAGCACTCAAGATTCAAGAAATAATTACTGAAGTGTTCAGTCTTAGAATGAGACAAAGGCAATCAGGTAATATCATTGGTCAACTGGATGTTGAGGTAGACCTTAAGATTAGCTTCAAAGGGAAAACCTTGGCTGAAGGCCCACTGATAGAGGCTGAAAGCTCTTTCACACCAACAACTGCTTTAGAAATTCATTCCCTCAGTGAAACACCTGCTGGTAAAGGTGTCTCACAACCTCTCTCTGGCCAAAGCTTGGATGCTACACCAAGCAATGAAGGCCAAAGCTCTCCCCACCCTGTGTCACAAAGGTCTGTGGGTGACAAAGGAAAAGAATTCTAACTCCTGAGGAGATTGAGAAGGAGGACAGAGAGAGGAAGAGGAAGCTAAGTGGAGAAAGTTCCTCTAGGTCTTTAGGCTTTATGCAAGCTGCAATCAGGGCTCCCCCCAGACCAAACACTCAAGATGATGAGTTGAGGGAAGTCAGGATTACTTACCTGCAGACAAGGAACTATGACATGATTATATCTCTCCCCTTAGAGGAACTAAATGAACTGGCTGATATGGAAGTGCCAAGAGAGATGAAGGAAGTAGAGGATGCAAGGCTACTTCTCCAATTCAAAGAGGAGAAGAGACAGAAAAGGTTATACAAGCATGTTCCTACTCTCTCCCTAGTTCAAGAAAGTCCATTCAAGAGGCTGTGGCAGCTAGACAAGAACCTCATGTAGACAAGGAAACAGACAGGCAAAACATGATCAACTACCTAAGTGTCACAGGTCTCTACCAGGCATCTGCACTTCTTCCTTGTCCTTTGAGTACATTGAGTTTGAGTATTTGTATGGATTCCTATAAGTCAGATGCAGCCAAAACATCCAAAGTCTCTCCGCATGCATGCACTGAAGAACAGAAGAGAAATGCTTCAGAAGTTTTACACCATGAACTAGAAATATTCTAAGTGTAAAATCTTCCGAAGCCAAGACCAACATCTTCTAAAGCCAAAAGTGAAGTCTTCCGAAGCTTTAAAGACAAGGTCTTCCAAAGCCAAAGAGTGAAGACAGATTTCTTCCGAAGACTTTTAGAGACATGCTTTTATCTGATGTACTTTACCATAAAGCTGGACCACCTTTCCGCTACAACTCTGTAAAGGTCCATGCTTTTGGTAACTGTACATTGAGGTCTTGAGTCTGTGCTTTCTACTTTATGTACTTTTATCCTTTTTGTAATATATTAGGATTTGAGCTATGGCATGTCATAGTCACTAGTCAAAAGGCAAATCTGTTTTTTGACTCTACATTTGATTTTGTAGTTGTCTAGTCAATTGTATCCAACTGGCTTTCAAAGTATGGCCGGCTGTAGGATGTAGTATAAAGTATCTCAAGTACTTGTAACTTTCTATTGTATGCTTTGTAACATTTGTAATAGGACTTGAGAAGCAATATACAACATTCTTGAAAACCAATTACTTGTGTTGTTTGCCATCTTGTTCTGTCTCATATTTACTTGTGCTCTTAGCATCTTTCACAAAAAGTAAACCAGTTCCCTATTTGATCTGTTAAGTGTTCTAAGCAACTCTCCTCATTGTGTTGTTGTGTTGTAAGTGCATACCCTTTACCGGTCCTACATTTGGTATCAAAGCGTTTCAGGCTCTTGATATAAGATCTCACCATCTTAAGATCCCTCACACACACAAAATACTTAACAACTCAAATGGCAGCTATTACCAAAGCTGATATGGAAACTGGAATTATTGACAAAGTCTCCACTGATCACTCCCAAAGACTTTGATACTTGGTGTCAAAGAATGGAAGGCTTCATCAAGTCTCAAGACTCCAGGATGTGGACTCAGTTGTTGAAGGACCTTACATACCAAGCACCACTTTTGCTACTGGTGGTGGTATGATTCCTAAGGTGGTGGCTGATTACTCTGAAGAAGACAGGAAGAGAATAGAGATAGATCAGAAAGCCATGACAGCCCTTCAAACTACTATTCCAAACTCCATCTACAGAGGCTTCAAGAAGTGCAAAAATTCCAAGCAACTATGGGAAGCACTAAATCTGATGTATGAGGGGTCTACTGAAGCAAAGGAGAACAAGAAGGATCTCCTGAAGCAGCAGTTTGAAAACTTCACCTTTAAGGTAGGTGAAACCATGAATCAACAATACTTCAGGTATGTTGAGATTGTGGATACTCTAATGGATGTTGGAGTAACTCTTGAGAATAGGGACATTGTAAGGAAGTTTATGTCCTCTCTTCCTAGACAATGGACACATTAATGTGTTGTTATTAAGAGGACTGAGAACCTTAAGACTCTTACTCTTACATAGTTGTATTGTATTCTTAGTGGCTACCAGATGGAGATGAACATGGAAAACTCATCTGGTAACTCCAGCAATCAACTGAGTTCAGCCCTCCATGTGGTTGAAAAGGAAAGCATTGAACCACAACATCATCTTATATGCTACCCAGACAACTCACAAAAGGGCCCCTTCATCACCTTCCCAGAGACTCCAAGGAAAAGCTAAACTCAAGGAAGTCATTTCCAAGAGACAAGTTCTTCTCATGCCTTTGTCTCTGCTGATGAAACCTCAGGCAACTTTCTCTTCACCCTTGAAGATTTGGACTGTATCCATCCACATGATCTAGAGTACATGGAGATAGTCCAGCAGATGGCTCTTCTCACTCATAGAGCCAAGAAGTTATACAAGAGGACAGGGAGAAAGTTTCCAAGCAATGCAATCAGTTGAAAGTTTGGGCTGGATAAAAGCAAGTAAAGTGTTAGAATTGTAACCAAATCTGACACTTTGCAAGGGAGTGTAAGGAACCAAGGACAAATGGTGGCCAAGCACAAACCAGACCAAACTACACTGAGAAAGCCCCCATAATAGGAAGCCAAATCAGCAAGTTGCAGTTGCTGTTGAAGAAGGAGGCTTGGACTGGAGCTTTCAGGTAGAAGATGCATCTCCAAATCAAGCACTCATGGCAGACCACGATGAAGCCAAGGTATTGAAACATCTTTGTACTCCTGAATGCATTGCTAAAGTCAATAGATACAGGTCCTATAACTTAGAAATGAGATCTGATCATGAGTCCTTAAATATCATAAAAGCTTATTTTAAAAGAGCTGAAATGATTACAAACTAAGGATAGAAGACTTAGAGAAAACCATTTCAACTCTTAAACATTAATATACAAACTACATGTCTCAAATCAAAGACCTCATTACTAAGTTAGCCAGGCAGAGCTTGTGATCAGCAAAGCCAAGGCAGAAAAATGTGTTCTTGAAGAAGAGACCTTCAAGAACATAATATCCTCATCCTTGCATGCAAAAGTTTGTTATCAAAATAAGTAGGGACTAGGATCTTGTGAGATAGCTCCTCCACACACAATCTTGTTGTAAGATCTCCTAGGTGTGGAACTTGTGAAGATGAGCTTCCCATCATAGATCCTGTAACTGAAGAGGATAAAGGGAGATGGTGGAGAATGGCTCTGAGAAGAGTGAAGAAGAGCAAAACTGTTGGGATGACCAAGTCAAGAAGAAGAACTTGATCAGGAAGGCTAAAAGAAAGTTCAAAAAGGCTCAAGAGATCAAGGCCACCTTCAATTCTGCATAGAAACAAGTCTTTATCTCTGCAGGATTTGAAGTGGTGAAGGTTGAAGACACCAACTTGAACTCCATCAACAAGAGTTCTGGTTCATGTCCAAATCATCCCATCATCAAGAAGAAGGCTGATCAGTTGTGCACCACTGATGTACAACCTGAACCATCCAGCTCCAAAGGTAGTTCCATCCGCACAAGAACTACCACAGCATCTGCAAAGATGAAGATGGAGAAGGAAAATGAACAAGTTCAGCCTTGTTCACACAAAGGAAAACTCCTAGAAGGAAGAAAATGGAGTGTGTTATGTGTGGGAGTACTTCTCATCTTGCTAAGAATTGTGTTTACAATCCAAAGAGTACTCTCCACATGACCAAGAAAGAAACTTCTAAGAGTTTGGAAAAGAAGAAGCAAGCTTCGAACGGAAAATCGGTTTCCTTCGGAAGCTCCATAATGAAAGGAAGACAAGTGGAAACTTGCCTTCAGAAGAAAATTTGGTCTCGAAAGAAAGGAATACTTCCGAAGCACTGAAGCTTGCTGCAGTGAAAGCAAGATCTTCAGAAGGACTAGTCATCAAAACTTCCAAAGTCATCAAAACTTCCGAAGTATTGAAGGTCAAGTCTAACCTTCCAAAGGTGGTATGGAAGTCAAAGAAAGACCAAGTGGCTGAAAGTTCTTCATCGAACATCAGCAAATGATCCTTCTAGCATGACTATAGGATCAATTACTATTGCATTGTCTTCAACTTCTTTTGATGAGCCCAAGACCAATGAGGCTTGGGTTTCCAAATGTAACTAACCATCTCTTTTATGCAGGAACAGCTCAAGACAAACAGAAATGTATGGATCATTGATAGTGGCTGTTCCTGGCACATGACAGGCAATAGGTCACTACTCCAAAAGTTTGAAAGAATTGATGGAGGACCAGTTGCTTTTGGAGGAGATGCAGGAGGTTACATTATAGGAAGGGGCAATGTCACGAATGGTAAGCTCAGCATTGAGAAGGTAAACTTTGTCAAGGAGCTTGGGTACAATCTTCTAAGTGTATCCCAATTTTGTGATCAGAGTCATAACATGCTCTTCACTGAGCATGAGTGCATTGTTCTCAGGCTCGAGGTGATCATTCCTTATAAGCACATCCTGCTCAGAGCCCCCAGGAAAGGGAACATGTATAGATGGACTTGCAAGAAACATCTCCCTCAGGAGAAGTTTCATGCTTTCTGTCTAAAGCAAATAATGATGAATCTTTCCTCTGGCATAAAAGAATGTGCCATGTAAACTTTAAAAACATGAATAAATTAATTAAGAATGATTTGGTAACTGTAATACCAATGAAAGAGTTACAAGTGATGACCACTGTGTTGCATGCCTGAAAGGGAAGCAACACAAGGTATCTTACAAGCTAAAGGAAAGAAATTCCACCGTTAAACCCCCTACGCTTATTATATATGGATCTCTTTGGCCCCACCAGTGTAATGAGTCTAGGAAGGACCTCTTACTGTTTGGTGATCACAGATGACTTTACAAGATTCACTTGGGTCTTCTTTCTTAGAACTAAGGATGAGACCCCTGAGATTCTGAAGAATTTCATCTTAAAGATTGAGAATCAATGTGATCTTAAGATCAAAACCATAAGATGTGATCAAGGAACTAAATTCAAGAATCAAATCCTTGATACATTTTGTGATGAAAAAGTGTTGGAGTTGTACAAGATAGTCTATATTATCAACACAGTCAAAGTCAACAAAAGTTAACGTCACGCTCAAAGTCAACACAAGTCAAACCTGACACGTTCGAGACATAGAACCGAGACGAGACGTTGAAGATTTAGATGACTAGGATTTTTATTGTAAGAAATATATTTTGTGTGAACAAAATATACTTTACTTTGTTTGAGTCATGTTTTAGTCTACTTATATAGTCTAGGGAGTTATGTGTAAATAGGGAAACTTAGACTAGACTATAAATAGCCTAATTGTAATTAGAATTAGGTTAATGGTTGAATGACCATTTGATTGGGGGTTTCCACTTTGTACAAATTATATGCAATCAATATAGATCAAATTAGGGTTTTTGTGTGTTTATGTTAATTTGATCTATTATATTTATGATTTGATTCAAGTGTAATCAACCTGGGCTAAGAATTTGGTATCAAAGCCATATTGGATCAAATGCATTGAAGATTTGAAGAATTTGTTGCTGATTTTTGAAGGTGTTCATCATATTTGTAGAGAGAGAAAGGTGGGGTTTAGAGAGAAAAAGTAGATCTGAAATTCAAAATTCATCTCAAACACAATCAATTCATCATATCTACAACAATCTACTACAAATTTGAAGATATACAACATATATTTCTGATCTACAACATATTTTATATAAGAAATTGAAAGAAAAATTCAGATCTAAAGAAGTTTCTCTCACACACATTAGTGTGTGTGTTCTTGGTGTTTTTGAGGATCTTCAAATCTTCAAAACATCAAGCTGCGAATTTAGCATTATCTTGAACGAAAGTTCACATTTTGAGCGAAAATACTAGCGAAAATGCTGCCAAAATCATCAAAGAACCTGCGAAATTAATATAAAATTTTCAGCGAATTTATAAAGAAAAAAAAATCTGCGAATTTAAATATTCAAGCTGCGAAATTATAAATATTCAAGTTGCGAAATTATATATCAACCTGCGAAATTATAAAATACATGTTGCGAAATTAAAAATTTTTGCAAACCTATTTTTTAAAATTTTTTAATAATACTTTGGTTCCTATACAATCAAAACGGTTTTATTTCGATCCACAACCCTGCATCCTACCAACTAAATTATTCAAGAAAAAATCTTTAGTCGTACACTTGAAAACACCATAAGTTAAATAATAAATTCGGTACTAAAATCAACCATACTAAACCTGATCACTCGTTCAGCCAACCAATAGATGAGTTATCCTGATAGGGGTGATACAGACCCGATGCAAACCCCATGGAATCAAAACGAAACCCTGGTCCATTTGCTGGTGGACGATATGCCCCGACACTCTGACTTCCCAAAGGCGGTTCAGGCCGTCCTATCCCACCCATTCTCACATGGGTCATTTCATCAAACTGCTCATTAGGGTATTTTCTATCTCTCGGGCTGAAAAAGAACCATTGACGGTCCCATGATTTCAACTTAGACTGCCCGGATCTTCCTTTTGAGATAATAAAGAACGAGCTCTTCATCAATAGGATGAAATCTGAAACCAGCTGGGAAGCACTTTTAGGCGGAGGACGACGATTTTTGGCTTTGAAATCATCACTGAATTGCTTAACTCAGAACCCATCCTCTGTGAAAACATAGCAACCATCATTCTCTGAAGCTCGAGAGCTATCTGGAGACGTCCTTCACTCGCCGGAACGCGCCGCCGGAGACTCACCGGAATGGCGGCCGTTCGCCGGAACCCTAGAGGGTTCACTGCTCCTCATCCGCTTCTCTCTCTCTCTCTATTTCTCTTGTGTGTTTTTGTTGATGTAAACTTTTAGTGTTTTAGGGTTAGTGTTTGTATATGTGTTAATGGGTTAATGGGTTTTTCAAAGAAAGTGGGCTAATAACGAACAATTGGGCTAACAATTAACAAGTAACAATGTGGCTAGTTAAAGATTAAAAATTTGGCTGCATTTAAAAATTTTTTGAGGTGTGGGCTAATAAATAAATCAAAGAAATTTGACTAGTTGGGATTAATTGTTTTCAAACCAATAAAGAAATATTCAACGTTGCTAACATTGCATAGAGTGACAATTTTAAAAAAAAAAATTCCCGGGAAGAATTATATTACAATTTTTGGGAAAAATATTTTTGGGGCGTTTAATTGTTCAATATTTTTACTAAAATGTCATCTTCGGAAGACTTTAAATCAGATAATCTCATAACGGCACAAAGCCGGTTTGACTGTTTTGCAGCAATGAAGAAAGAAAAATTGTCAGATTTGATTGATCGATTTTTAAAGGTGGCAAATAATCTAAAGAAGCATGTTCCACATCTCAGTAATCATGATTAGATTCAAAAGCTTCTTGACTCGCTTCCGTCTGCATGGAATCATCAAGTTAAAATGCTGAAGCAAGAAAGAGGTTATGTCGACACAAAACTTATGGATATGATCAATAGAATAAAATCTCTCCAGCTGGATATCCAAAGAAAATAATTTCAGCAAGCCGTGTTCCCACATCAAACCAACACGCTTAATACTGAACTTGTTTCTTCTGTAACAAGCATACTTGATTACAAAGCCAAGCTGATTGAAAAGATGAAATTATTGAGAACTGATTTGGATTCCACAGTTAAAATCGAAGAAAATTGTGAAGCTTTGAGCGTTGATACTGACAGTAAAGCTAAATTTGAGAGAAATGAGGATAATGAAGATGAGAAAGCTGATACTAGAAAGAAAAAGTTTAAGAATAAAGAACTGTTAAAATTCAAAGATGAGGAACAACAGAGAGTCACAAAGGTTTGCGACTGTGAGAAGAGCTTAGCTGCAGAAAGAACTATCATGGGTCTTCCTTATGAGACTGTTCACGATATGTGTTCTTCGTCATGCAAATTCCGGTTATTTGGGAGTTATAAAGCAAACAGATTGTTATTGGAAAATGAAAAAGAATTAAAAATAATCAATCAGGAAATAAAGAAAAATGAAATTGCTTTTTCAAGAAACTTAATGAAGCATTGGCTAAAAATGATCTTTTAAGAAGAACCATATTGGAGCATAACGTTGAAATTATTATTTTGAGAGAAGGGCTGTTTTAGCTCAATTTGAAACGACATAGCTTCAAACGAAGCTTGATAAATGGACCCTTTCACACATGAAAAAGAATGAGCATATTGCTAAACAACAAGGGGCACGGGTAAAACATGGGATTGGTTATCATTCAGATGGTGAAACTGTATTTAATTCAGTTCCACCACCATATACTCTATGTTACTCTCTGATTCCCAAACTTCATTCAAGAAATGATTTGATTGAAGCTGCAGAAACTAATAGTTTAAATGCAGGTTTAAGCAGCGTTAATCTTAAAGAGGTTAGAGATGTGCAGGATTCTCCTGTAGGTTTGGGATTCCTCGGACAGGGATCTGATAATATTAATGACGATTCCACCTCTGGTGTTCAAAAACCAATATTCGTTACTTCTCCAACCTTGTTCAACAAATTCAAAACAGGTAATATTCCTTCATTTGTTCCTGTCAGATTTGTCAACGAAGGAACAGTTGTTGAATCGTCAGGCAATCAGAATCCTATAACTGAAGCTGACACAATAGGAGGTGTCAATCAAGATCCTTTGGAAGCAGATCTGTGTATACGAGACTGGTCAAGCTCAGATGACGAATCAAACACCGAGGACCGTGTCAGTTCCTCAAAGATCAAGATATCACCTGAAATTGTCAGGACTCAAAAGTTTCCAAAAACTAAATCAAGACCAATATGAATCTCTTCTCCAATTGCAAAACAACCCAGTCAACCAGTGAAGATCTCATTCACTGTTCAACAAAGGAAACTTCAGAATAAGCAAGGATCTCCAACAACCTCAAAGCAATCTCCAATTCTAAATGCTTCACACAGGTCAGTCAAGCATCAAAAGCCTTTCAAGGCTTGTTTTGAGTGTGGAAAAGAAGGTCATGTGGTAATGAAGTGCCCTCAAAGACTTTCTTCGAATGGTAAAGGCAAACCAAATTGCTTCTCGGAATGTAAGTCTACAAAGAATGTTCCAGAGACGGTAAAGGCAACATGGGTTGCTTCTCTGAATCAAGAGGTAAAAAGCACACATCTTCGAATGGTTGGATGAAAAACCCTCCATCTAAACCTTCTCATGTGAAACCGGTTTCACATGAGTCAAAAATGAAAATGACCAAAGGTTCAAAACCAAATTTTTTTTCTTCTGGTCTTAAACAGAAAATGATTTCCAAATCCAAATTAATTAAACCAGAACAAATTTGGCACATTAAAAAGAAGGATATAGCAATCCCTGATTGTTTAAACAATTATGTGCCGAAGCAGGTTAGTTATATTGATGAAAAAGGAACTCCCAGGACTACGATGGCATGGGTTCCCCTCTCTAACTAATTTGTTAATTAGTGCAGGAACAATTCAGGAGGACTGTTAGTAATCCGGTTTACTGACAGAGATTGTTACTAATTCAAATTTGAGGCGGAACAAACAGGTCAAGGTCATGGTTTTTTATCCACAATCTGGATTTTTATATGCATAATCACAGTTCTCACTTCACAATCACTGCATATTTCTTGATAATTCATCTCTTATCTTCATATCAGTGTAGTTTGGAAGACCTTCTTTGATAAATTTCTATTTTTGTAGAGTTTTATAAAAAAATGATTTAAAAAAATTATAAAAAAAATAAAATAAAATAAAAAATAAAAAATAGGTTTGCAAAAATAAAATTTTAGGGGAGAGTATTGTAAAAAAATGCAAAGAGAACTGGGAACTTGATTTGAGATAACGGGGGGATGATTGTATATGTTCTTGATATGCTTGTTCTTGCATGACTTGCACTTTAAAATGAGAAATGATTGTAACTGATGTTGTTATTTGATCCACATCTTAATTTAATTGCAAATATTAGAAAAACAAACAAATTCTTTAATGATATGCTTGGTAGACTCAGCCTGAAAAATAAACTAGACAGCAACAAAATGATTTAAGTTAACATATATAATTAAGGTTGTGTAGATTTATGCAAGCATTTTGGCCTGCCCGAAAACTGAGTCCCGACAAAAATTGGATTGAGAATTGATCTTTCACCCACCATGATACAAACCATATAAACCATATCTTTAAGCCATGATTGGTGTATTTATCTGTCTTGTGTTTGTGCTAATCTCCTCTTTTGTACAGAAGTACTGACCTGGAGTGATGATCTCCTTTGATGTACGATAGTACTGACCTGGAGCTCTCATCGGCACATCATTAAATGGTCATCTCCTTTGTTATACGTGAGTATAGACCTGAAGCTCTCACCATTTTGGTCTATGTAGTGTCAAATCATCTAAATGATGAATTTATCATAGAATGCAATATTCTGTTGATAATCACTTGCACACTAACACACAAGCCTTGCTCTATAAAGATCGTAACAAAATTCAAGAAATCCTGAGGTTGGATGAGGGTTTTTGCCAAATGATTATAGGGTCCTAGCATTCTAAAGTATTTATCGAACCTTAACGAATCATCTGCTGCTTGTTGAAAAAGATAGGGTATGCGTTTAAGTGGAAAAACATATCAGCAATTGCTATTGATCTGTTTGAGAATTTCAAAATTCATTCAAAGACTGTGATTAGATTCAGTTATCAGTGTGATCTCATTGTTTGTCGATGATTAAATTCATCTTTGTGCTAAAGTATATCTTGAGGATGTGATCGCATGATCGATTCAGTTCTTGGCAATTAAAAAAAATTAAAAATTAAAAAACATATAAAATTGAAAAAATATATAAAGAAGTATAATAAAATTTCATTTTAATTTCTTTTAGGTCTTCCATGTTACTGATTACATTTTATCATTTTTCATGCATTTCACAAAAATTGCGCACAAACGAACACGGGTTCGCTTGTTTTCACACATAGATAAACACGGGTTTATCTTGTTAAAATGAAATGATCTAATTAGAAATGTTGAGATTGTGTTTGTGAGTGTGTTTCAGATTTTTGCTGTAAGTGATGGTCGATCATCATTTGAGCAATGTACCTGATCAGAGAACCTGTTCCTCAAATTTTGCAGAAGATACTGAGATAGGAATCCACCTCCTACATCTTCTGACGCACTCAAGTTTAGAGATTTGGGAAAGCTGTTCTAATATTCTCATAAAGGATGCACTCGAAAAGGCGGAGCATATAAATAGGGGGAGCTTATGAGATGAATAATTTTCCTTACCAGCTTTCCCAAATGATAGACTAAGGGGGAGTATTGTTGGAGCTATACAAGATAGTCTATATTATCATCACAGTCAAAGTCAATAAAAGTCAACGTCATGGTCAAAGTCAAGACAAGTCAAACCTGACACGTTCGAGACGTAGAACCGAGACGAGACGTTGAAGATTTAGATGACTGGGAGTTTTATGTGTGAACAAAATATATTTTACTTTGTTTGAGTCATGTTTTAGTCTAGTTATATAGTTTAGGGGGTTATGTGTAAATAGTCCAGGTTAATCCCCTACACTTATTATATATGGATCTCTTTGGCCCCACCAGTGTCATGAGTCTAGGAAGGACCTCATACGGTTTGGTGATCACAGATGACTTTACAAGATTCACTTGGGTCTTCTTTCTTAGAACTAAGGATGAGACCCCTGAGATTCTAAAGAATTTCATCTTAAAGATTGAGAATCAATGTGATCTTAAGATCAAAACCATAAGATGTGATCAAGGAACTAAATTCAAGAATCAAATCCTTGATACATTTTTTGATGAAAAAGTGTTAGAGTTGTACAAGATAGTCTATATTATCAACACAGTCAAAGTCAACAAAAGTTAACGTCACGGTCAAAGTCAACGCAAGTCAAACCTGACACGTTCTAGACGTAGAACCGAGAGACGTTGAAGATTTAGATGACTAGGAGTTTTATTGTAATAAATATATTTTGTGTGAACAAAATATATTTTACTTTGTTTGAGTCATGTTTTAGTCTAGTTATATAGTCTAGGGGGTTAGGTGTAAATAGAAAAACTTAGACTAGACTATAAATAGCCTAATTGTAATTAGAATTAGGTTAATGGTTGAATGACCATTTAATTGGGGGTTTCCACTTTGTATAAATTATATGCAATCAATATAGATCAAATTGGGGTTTTAGTGTGTTTATGTTAATTTTATCTATTATCTTCATGATTTAATTCATGTGTAATCAACCTGGGGTAACAAAAAGGTATTACAAGACAATATAGTGCTCCCAGGATTCCTTAACAAAGTGGTGTTGCTGAGAGGAGAAACAGGACACTGGTTGAAGCTGTAAGAACTATGTTGTCTAACTCTAAACTACCTATCACCTTCTGAGCAGAGGCAATGAACATTGCTTGCTATGGGCAAAACAGAGTTTTAGTGGTTAAGACACATGGTAAGACTCCTTATGAAATTTAGCACAAGAGAAAACTATTCATTGGTTTTCTCAGGTCATTTGGATGTCCTTGCAACATCTTGAATACCAAAGATCAAATTGCCAAGTTTGCTGAGAATTCAGATGATGGACACTTTCTTCGATACTCTTCTCAAGCTAAAGCTTATAGAGTATACAATTTCAGAACTAGAATAGTTGAGGAGTCAGCCAACGTGACTTTCAATGAGCACACTCCCAGTGTGATTCTTGTCCGGATTGGCTATTTGATCTTGATTATGTTACCAACTATTTTAACAAATCTTGTGAGAATGTTTCAGGGTCCACAGATATACTACCTACAGGTGATCCTTACCCAAGATTTGAGCTAAGAAGACCTTCAAACTACACATCTTCAGCTCCAGTGGTAACAAATCGTGCATGTGAAGCTTCTACTAGCACATCAATGACAAATCCTGCTGATACTTCTGAGCCGCCTTCAAATTCCTGCTTAGAGGCATAAAACTTAGAGGAAGGAGCTTCAAATGTTGGAGAAAATGGTGGTGGTGAAAGTGATCAGGAATTTCTTGATGCAGATAACCACTCCATTGAAGACAACCTCAATGATGTCACACACTCATTGGATCAAGTCAATCTTGATAAGTGTGCTGGTGTGGAGGGTGATCTTCCTTGCCAGATCAGAATTTCTCAAATTTAGATATTCCTAAGCAACTTGTTGTGATCCCTCAGCTAAGGATCCACAAGTCTCATCCTACCACAAACATCATTGGAGATGTTGATTCAGGGGTGAGAACAAGAGGACAAACCCATGAAGCAAATGTTTGTCTTCTCGCTTGTTTCTCGTCCCAGATAGAGCCAAAGAAAATTGATGAGGCTCTAAAGGATGGAAGTTGGGTTGAAGCTATGCAAGAGGAGCTACTTCATTTCAAAAGGCAAATAGTTTGGAACCTATGTCCTCTTCCTCAAGGGAAGACTACCATAGGAACCAAATGGGTTTTTAGGAATAAGAAGGATGATAGAGGAATTGTCATCAAGAACAAGGCAGGACTAGTTGTTCAAGGGTATACTCAAGAAGAAGGAATTGACTACACAGATGTTTTTGCTCCTATAGCAAGACTTGAAGTTGTTAGGATATTCCTAGCTTTTGCTGCATCCAAGAACTTCAAGGTCTATAAACTTGATGTCAAGTGTGCTTTTCTTTATAGGGGGATTGATGAAGAGGTGTATGTTAGACAACCACCTGGGTTTGCAGATCCTGATCATCCTGATTATGTCTGCAAGCTTGATAAAGCTCTTTATGAGATGCACAAAGCACCAAGGAAGTGGTATGAGACTCTATCTCAGTATCTCTGTCAACATGGCTACAAAAGAGGTACTAAAGATGGAACTCTGTTCATCAAAGGAATAGGAAATGACATAATGCTAGTTCAAGTATATGTAGATGATATTATCTTTAGGTCAACTAATCCAAAGCTCTGCAAAGACTTTGAGAAGCTGATGAAGGACAGGTCTGAAATGAGTGCCATAGGGGAACTCAATTTCTTTGTAGGAATTCAAGTGAAGCAAGTTGACAATGGCATCTTCATAAGTCAGTCAAAGTATGTACAAGACATACTTAAAAGGTTCAACATGACTGATTATATGCTAAGACACCCATAACCAGAAATCACTCTTCTGGACCTGATCTTGACGGGGAGTTTGTTGATGAGCATCTCTATAGGGAAATGATTGGGTCTCTTATGTACCTCACAGCTAGCAAGCCAGATATCATGTTTGCTACATGCATTTGTGCAAGATATCAGCCAACCCCAAGTTGTCACTCCTGGTCACTGTCAAAAGAATTTTAAGATGTCTTAAAGGTGCTCCATCACTTAGCCTTTGGTATCCAAAAAATTCTGACTTTAATCTGTATGCTTATACAGATAGTGACTATGGTGGTTGCAACATGACTTCAAAATATACACATCAGGAGGATGTCAATTTCTTGGTGGAAGAGTAGTCTCTTCGCAATGTAACAAACAATCCTGTGTGTATGCATCAACTTCTGAGGCTTAATACATTTTTGCTGCAAGCTGCTGTGCTCAAGTGCATTCGATTCAAAATCAGATACTGGACTATGGATTCAAATAGACAACAACAGTGCTATCTCCATCACAGAAAATCCTGTGCAGCACTGAAGGACAAAGCAAATCAATATCAAGTATCATTTGATTAGAGATAACTTTGAAAAGTGATTAATCAAACTAGTCAAAGATAACACAAATGAACAATATGCTGATCTGTTCACCAAAGCTTTTGATGAGCAGAGATTTAAATATCTTGTATCAGCTATTAGGATGATTAACTTTGAATAGCTTTTCTTAAAACTTAATCATATTTATTTCTAAAACCTGTGTGTCCTAAGTTGTCTATTTTATCATCTTCATAAGCCCTTGTTTTCTTTGAAAGAAAATCTCTTCAAAAGACTTTTCTTAGATTTTTTGAAAAATTTTGATCTCTTCGGAAGATTTAAAATTACCTTCGGAAAAAGTTTATGTCTTAATAAACAAATAATAGCTCCAGTAATTTTAACTTCGGAAGAAATTTCTGAAATATCTTTCGAAGCTTAAAATCAACTTAAGTACTCCGTACGTTTTCAAAGAACAAGTTTCTTCCGAGAGCAATTTACCTTCGGAAGTTTTTATTCTCCTTAGAATAAAAATCTCTGAGTGTAATTTCTCTTCCGAAGCAAAATTCTCAAAAACCTTTGAAATATCTTTCGAAGCCAATTTGCCTTCGGAAGCTTTTTCTTCAAAACTTCTAAAGCAAATAACCTTTGGAAGATTTCTGGACTTCCAAGAAAACTACTTTTTGAGCAAAAGTAAACTACTTTCCAGAGGTGGGACCAACATCCGGATTTCAAAGTTTATCCTCTTTCATTAACTTTGTCTCAAATCCTTTTTACATAAATACCCAACGGTTCCCCCTTCTTTCACTATCTTCTTCAATTACACTATTCCTTAAACATATATTCTCTCAAACCGCCTTTGTTCTTTATCTTCCTTCACCCTTAAGATTCTCAAAATAGCCAACCAAAACTGCAGAAACAATCCAGATTTCTCCATGCAACTTCATAGGCAACACAACCAGGTTGCTCTGTTAAGCTCTAAGAAAGATGAGAGTTTCTCAGAGATTTGCCGTTTCTTAGCTCTATCCAACTACTTCACATCCCTAACCATTTTTCCTACTCTCTATGAGGATCATTTGCTTGAATTCTTGAAGACCTGCCAAGAGGTCATCATGGATGGAGAGAAGACACTGTCTGCCTCACTGCAGGGAAGGACAATCTTTATCACTCCGGCCATCATCAACACTCACTTGCAGCTGGATGATGAAGAAGGTGTGGTGTTCTTCCCAAAGGAAGCTATAAATCATTCCTTTGAGCAGATGGGCTATGAAGGAGATTTCTCTATAAAGACCTTCAGGAAAGGGAAGGTCTCATCCCAGTGGAAATACCTGATTCATGTGGTTATCCACAGCTTGTCAAACAAGCATGGAGGGTGGGACCAGATTCTTGAGGATCTCTCCTTCATAGTACATGGAATGGTTCAAGGGGTCAAGTTCAGGTACTCTCAGTTTGTTTATACCAATTTGCTTGCTAACTTGGGCTCCTTAGAGTATTATATGTTCCCTAGATATGTTCAAGACATTCTCAATTGTGAACTGGGCTAACAGTTAGGGAAACAGATAATATTCTTAAATTAGGACAGATGAATCCCGACATCTTTAAAATTATGAAGAAGCCAACTTTAGGCTTCTCAGGGGTAGAAACAGCCCTTGTCCCAAAAATGTTAGAGCTCATTGCTCAAGGTGACAACCAAGCAACACAAGCTAGTTTTGAACCCACACCTTTTACCTCCCAACCACCAAAAAGACCACAAATCACCCTCACCTACCAAATAAAATCCAAACAAACCACTGCTCAAGCTATTGAGTCTGTGCAGGCCCCCATACACTCACCCATACAGGAGGAAGTAGACACTGGAGCTCCCACTTCTCCTGAGGAGCAAACCACTCCCATGTCTTCATGAATTAGTGGTGAGGTTCCTCATGCTCATCCTGATGAGCTCACAAGCCCAATTGCCTTAAGCCTTCACTCTGAATCTCAACACTCAAGTGAACAACCTTAAGGGGACAGTTACCATCCCTAGCCTTTAGACTTAAATCAACCCATTCCCAACCTCTCATTCTATACTGATGAAGACTTAGGTTTCATTGAGTACCATGAGTCTCTTTACTCTTCCCCTACTCAAAGATAGATGAGTACTCGTGAATCTCCTTTGTCTATCCCACATCAGTCACCTTTCACTGAGGTGGATCTCCCTGACCCTGTTTAGGAGGTCCATATAGAAGAGGTTCTCATTTCCGCAAGTGATTACATCAGTAAGACCTCAACCACGGCAACTCAGCCCATTGACACTTCAACTGAGGATGTCAATGTGCATAGGAAATCCAGCAGCCAAGAACCTAAAGCTGGTAGTGAAAGAGAGGACTTTGGTCCAATCATCTCATCCCCCAATGATTCTTCTGATGAAGACGAGGGGAATCTGAGACTTAAGGTGCAAAAACTCTTAAAAAATGCTCCTATTTAGTCTCTAAGGTAAGTCACCTTGAATCTCAGGTGACTACCCTGCAAAATAGGGTCAATGATCAGCAACTTGAGATATCTTATCTCAAGGAGAAACTAGCTCAGAGACCTTTAAGGGGAGCTCAACCAGGAACACAAGAACATGTGGATGTGATTGACTTAACTCCTAGCTCACCTATGCAAGAAGGTGATGCTACTAAAAAGGGGGAGTGTTGGACCAAAAGAACCAATGAGCCAGATCAGAAAAACCTTTAAGTCCCACAGACATCACAACAACTGAAGAGATCTACATCAACTGAAGACAAAGTCTGAAGATAAAAGACCGAAGACAAAGTCTGAAGACATATGTTCAAGACAAAGTCTGAAGATCAAGTTCTCAGAAGTTGTCTCAAACAGCTGAAGTGTTTCCTTTTAGTAGTTGTAATGTTTTTACTTCTCAGTAGCTTCCTTTCAGTAGTTTTATTATTGTAAAACATCTAAAGTTCTTACACTTCAGATGTTATAGTTTCACTAGTTGTAATTTTGTTTTACACTTAGACTTTTTGTGAAGGTGTCCTCAGTTGTTGTGGACATCTTCAGTAGATTAGTTATTTTCAGTAGTTCGTTAAATCAGTTAGATGTCACTATCAAGTGACATCAACTGACGTCACATTCGTTTATAAAAGGAATGTTGACCTAGTTGTTTTGTAACCGAAGCATTTGCGTGAATGAAAATATTCCATTAAGAGAAAAGTTCTCTCTCTATAATCATCATTGTGTGATTGCATATTCATACTTATCTTGCTTGAATTTGATCTTATGTCTGTTATATTCCGCTGCAAATTCAAATCTAATTGATCAAACTAGATCCGATCCTATCAAATGGTATCAGAGCTGGTTAATCATTGATCGATTTAACAATTGATCATTGAAACTGCTCTTTTGATATCTAAGTTTGATCGAATTAGCAAATTTGCAAGAATTGATTATAGAGTTTGATTTTCTGTTGCTTCCGGTCAATTAATTTGAGATTCAAATTGTGTTGTTGAGTTTTTAAGCTAGACTGATTTTAATCTCATTGAATTTGGTTGAATTGGTGAAAATGACTACTTCAATCAATGATCCTCACAATACTGGCTCCTCAACTAAGCCTCCGATGCTTGTTAGGAGTGAGTATAACATATGGCAACGCCGAATGCTCCATCACCTGTCTGTTAACAGTTCAGGTTGTTGGAAGTCAGTGGTTCATGGACCATATAAGCCTATGGTGAGTAATCCTGAAACCAATGGGATGGTTCTGAAGAAGAAGGAACAATATTCTGATGAGGATTTAAAGCTGTTTGAAATTGATGCTAAGCCCATGGAATTCTGGCCATGGCACTGCCTAATGAAATCTACTCTGGGCTTATGCATCATGAAACTGCTCATGATCTCTGGGTTGCTCTGAAAGAACAATTTGGAGGAACTGATGAGGTCTTAGCAAATAATAGAGAAATCCTTGCCCAGCAATATGAGACATTCTCTCATAGGAAGGGTGAGACATTGACTCAACAGTTTGAGCGATTTTCCTGTTTGATATCTGAGCTAAAAATGGTTCAACATGAATATACAAACAGTCAGATGAACAACAGATTCCTCAGATCCCTGCCTGAGAGATGGGACACTTATACCATTGTCCTACGCTCAAGTGCAAATCAGGATACTCTATCTCTCACCCAACTTCATGGAAAACTCTTAACATTTGAAGAGAGATAGAACAGAAAAGGAAACTGTCTTCATCTGGAAAGCTCACTGATGACTTTGTACCAGGAAACACTGCTCTGGTTGGTCATGAGTCTGAATATGCTTCATCTGAAAGTTCCTATGATGAACATATTGATTTCTCTTCAAACAGTGGAAATCATGCTTTTGTTGGAGTTGAGGGTAACTCAGGTTTTAGTGTTGATAACTTGTGTTTTCTGATGGATGATTTGAAAGGAATTGCTGATGATGATCTGGAAGAGATGGATATTTTGAGCCAAATGGCATTGATTAATATCAGATCTCAAAAGTTTTACAAAAGAGCAGGTAGAAAATTCCCTGGTCTCTCTGGCAAAACCAAAGTTGGTTTTGATAAGAGCAAGCTGAGATGTCACAAGTGCCATAGACTTGGACATTTTGCTAGAGAGTGTAGATCATCTGGATCTAACTCATCTACACCATTTGTGACTTTTCCAAGCAATAGCTCATAATCCAAAGGGCAACATTCTACCAGTTCTGATCATCATTCACAACATCAATCATCTCCTGCATTCTTTGTTCCTCAAAGTCCAATGCCATATCCTTATCCATGTTTTTACATGCCTCAGTCTAGTCAGGTTCCTGTACCCATGGCTCAACAACCACATGCTCTACATGATCCTCAACCATCTCAAACAAATCAACAATCTCAATCTCAATCACATCAGAGCTTTTTCACCCCTGAGGTTGTTGACTGGAGCAGCTTACCAGATGATGGCTCTGGTTATTCTGAACAATTATTTGCTGGTGCTGGTCAACATGGTGGTGAAAACGCTTTTGGAAATCTTGCTCTAATGGCCCTGGAGTCTATTAATGGAAATCCTTCATCATCACAGGTACCACAGGTATCTTCTGAGGCTAAGGCCAAGTTATGTTCTGAGTCATGCAAAGCTGCTTTTGTTTCAATTAGAAGCAAATGTAGCTTTAATTAATCAAAACCTTGACCTAGAAAAAGCAATTTCCAAAAAAAAGCTGAGTTTGAGTCTGTTATAAAAGAGAAGGATGAGGAGATTTATAAACTAAAATGTCAAATCACTAATGAAAAAGCAAAGGTAGAGGTCATTTTGGAAAATCACAAGAATCTCAAAGAAACACTTGCAGCTACTCAAGTTAATTGTGAACGTTGGGTAACATCATGCAAGGGATTTGAAATGCTTCTCAGTAAGCAAACAGCTTCTAATGTGAAGTTTGGGATTGGGTATAATCATACCATACCTCCTACAGATTTTACTCCCAAGCTAGAAGTAAAATCTGAAGGTGATTGTAATTCCCAAACCACATCATCATGTGTCTCATCCTCAAGTGATAATTCAAAATCAGAGGATGAAGTCAGTGTTATTACCTCAGCTAACCATATTGCTGATGGTCCCACTGCTTCTAAACACATGATCAAGAAGAAACTGAGTAATTCAGGTGTTGTTCCACAAAGTACTCAAAGTACTGAAGGGCAAAACACAACACCGGAAGAGCATTTCAAATCAGAGGAAAACAAGCATTGCTTGACAACTGCTGAAAGGTCTATCAGGAATCTCAAAAGTACTGATAGAAAACTTCTGAAGAACAAATCTTCAGTTGTTGCAAATCCTTCAGTAATTCCCAAAAGTACTGAAAGGAAGAAAGTACTGAAGAACAAATCTTCAGTAGTTTCATCATCTTCAGCAGTTGATCAACAAAAGATGAAAAGAAAGCCATGTGAAATATGTGGTTTGTTTAATCATCTTACTGATGAATGCTGGTATAACAAGGGTTTAAAATTCAACAAAGAGAAAATCATTAGGAAAAAAGTGCATAAAATGAAAGATGAATTTCAAACCAAGTTTGTACCACAATCATCTCAATCTGATAAACCAAAGTTTTTCCAAAAAGTTACAAAGAAGGAAGGGGTTTGTCACACAACAGCTGCAAATATTCCTCATGGAATATCAAAAACTCAGACTAAGTCTGTTTCTTTTCAAAAGAAGGATGTGGTGAATCACAAGAACAAATCACCAACAAGTACTGATGTGTCAACTAAGTTGAAAACTTTGACAACCAATCAGACACAACTTGTTATGATGGTTCAACATCTATTGGGGAGAGTTAACCAATTAGATGTTTCTGTGATTAAACCACTGAAAAGGACACCTAATCCAAAATCAAAGGAATCCTTTTCAGCACCATCTACATCTTCAAAGGCTGTTAATCATGCAAAATCAGTTAGTTAAAATCTGTTGATGAAAACAGACCCAAAACCAAAGAGGTTTGGGTCTCAAAGGCTAACTAATTTTTGTGAAAAATGCAGGGTTCTTCAGCATGCCAAAGAAGCATCTGGTATGTAGACAGTGGAGGATCTATGCATATGACAGGGAGCAGCTCTTTTCTTCATGATTATTCTCAAGGGAAGAAGGAATTTGTTTCTTTTGGAAATGATGCTAAGGGTTACATCATAGGAAAAGGATTTGTCTCAAATGGGGACATAAGATTTGATGATGTTAACCATGTGGAGAACCTCAAGTACAATCTCCTGAGTGTCAGTCAAATGTGTGATAAAGGGCATGTTGCACTTTTCACAAGTCAAAACTGTCGGATTCTGTCTTCCAAAGTTTTGAACAAGATTGACAAGATATTGGATGAATATACTCTCCTGAAGGCCAACAGGATTGGATGAGTATATGCCTTAGATTTATCAAAGAAAATTGATCTTAAAGGCCATCCATGTCTGTTCTCTAAAGCCTCTCCTCAAGAATCTGAACTATGGCATAGAAGGCTTGGTCATGTGAATCTTAAGAATATGAATCAGCTTATTCATCATGGTTTAGTGAGAGGTTTGCCATTGAAGGAGTTCAAATGTGATGACAACTGTCCAGCTTGCTTAAAAGGAAAGCAACACAAAGTTTCATTCCCTCCAATAGAAGAACCCCAAGTCCACTGCCTGCTTGCAATTACTGCATATGGATCTCTTTGGTCCTGTTAGAGTAATGAGTATGGCAAAGAAAAAATACTGTCTGGTAATTGTGGATGATTATTCCAGATATGTATGGACTTTCTTCTTGCATTCCAAGGATGAGGCTGCTCAAATCATCATTTATTTTGTGTTGCATGTGGAAAAGCAGCCAGTCAAATGTGTGAGAAGTGATAATGGCACAGAGTTTAGGAATCACACTCTTGATGAATTCTATTTGTCTAAGGGAATCAAGAGACAATATAGTATTCAAAGAACTCCTGAGCAAAATGGAGTGGTGGAGAGAAAGAACAGGACCCTTATTGAAGCGGCAAGGACAATGTTGGCTGATTCAGGTTTGCCACTAACCTTTTGGGCTGAAGCTGTCAACACAGCTTGCTATGTACAGAATAGGGTATTAGTGAATCAGAGGTTGATGAAGACTCCTTATGAGTTATTATATCATTTGGCCCCTCTAATTTCATTCTTTAGAGCATTTGGGTTTCCCTGTTATATTCTTAACACAAAGAATCCACTTCAGAAGTTTGAATCCAAGGTGGATGCAGGGTATTTTGTTGGGTATTCATCTACTTGCAAGGCATACAGAGTTTTTAATTGCAGAACAAAGATTGTTGAAGAAACTTTGCATGTCAAGTTTAATGAATCTCCAAAAGACAAAATTCCTCAAAACCCTGTGGAGTTGTTTGATTTGGACATACTGCAATATGTTCCATATCAGTCTCCACCTGTTATTGTTTCTGAAGTTCCATCCTCTCCATCTGATGGTATAAATGCAAGTTGTAGTGATCATCTGCCTGTATCTTTTACACTTGATGTTCCTGTAGCTTCAGCAGTTCCATCCACAACAAATGCTGATGAAATTCTGAATCCTCTACTTCATTTGAACTGCCATCTCAGTCTAGGTTTCAAGAATCTGAATCAACATCTGTTGCTGCTGACTCTTCTACAAACACTTGCACAAATATTATTGAGTATCAAGAATTGAAGAATCATCCCATGTCCCAGATCATTGGTGACAAATGCTGGTGTTTCAACAAGAAGTCAATTGTCCAATTTCTGTCTCTATGCTCTCTTCATCAGTCAGCAAGAGCCAAAGAATTATCATGTTGCATTAAGGGACAATGGATGGGTTGAAGCCATGCAGCTTGAGCTTCTTCAATTTCAAAAGCAGCAAGTGTGGGAACTGGTTTCTCTACCCCAAGGTAAGTGTGCAATAGGCACTAAATGGGTGTTTAGGAATAAAACTGATGAAAAAGGCCAAATTGTCAAGAACAAGGCCAGACTGGTTGTACAGGGGTTTTCACAAGAAGGTATTGATTATGATGAAACCTTTGCCCCTGTAGCCAGACTGGAGGCAATCAGATTGTTTTTAGCTTATGCTGCTTTCCATAACCTTAAAGTTTTTCAAATGGATGTCAAAAGTGCATTTTTATATGGTAAAATAAAAGAAGAGGTTTATGTGTGTCAACCACCAGGTTTTGAAGATCATAAACATCCAGATTGGGTGTATAAGCTTGATAAGGCTCTTTATGGGTTGAAACAAGCACCCAGAGCCTGGTATGAAACACTATCTAATTTTCTTCTTCAAAATAATTTCACTAGAGGAACCATAGATAAAACTTTGTTCATTAAGAAAGTAGGCATGCATAAGCTCCTTGTTCAAATTTATGTAGATGACATTATTTTTGCATCCTCTGATCCACAGTTGTGTGATGCCTTTACTAAATTGATGCAACAAAAGTTTTAAATGAGTGCCATGGGAGAATTACAATTCTTTCTGGGTTTGCAAATCAAACAAATGGTTGATGGAACTTTCATTCATCAGTCAAAATACACAAAAGATTTTTTAACCAAGTTTGATTTACAAAACTGTAAGCCTTGTTCTACTCCCATGTGCAGCAACACACAACTGGATGCTGATCAGAAAGGTAAAGCAGTTGATGAAACTCTTTACAGATGTATGATTGGTTCCTTGATGTACCTTACAGCTTCTAGACCAGACATTATGTGTGCAACTTGTGTCTGTGCTAGATTTCAGGCTGCACCTAAAGATTCCTATATGATTGCAGTCAAGAGGATCTTTAGATATTTGCAAGGAAATCAATCTCTAGGACTTTGGTATTCCACTGGGCACTCTTGCAAATTAGTTGCTTTCTCTGATAGTGACTATGCAGGGTGTAAGTTAACCAGAAAATCAACTTCTGGTGGATGCCAATTTCTAGGCAACTGTTTAGTTTCTTGGCAGAGTAAGAAACAAACTTCAGTTGCTACATCCACAGCTGAAGCAGAGTACATTGAAGCTGCAAGCTGTACATCTCAGGTACTCTGGCTTCAAAATCAATTATTGGATTATGACATTACAGAGACTAAGACTCCTTTACTAATGGATAGTGCTTCAGCTCTTTGTATTGTTAAGAATCCTGTCCAGCATTCTAGGACCAAACATATTGAGATCAGACATCATTTTATCAGGGATTGTTATGAAAAAGGTCTGATTGATCCAAAGTTTGTGCCTAGTGCTGATGAGCTTGCAGATATATTTACTAAGCCTTTGGACAGTGCAACTTTCCATAATCTTGTACTCAGGCTTGGTATGCTGCAACTAGAATAATTTGACACCTACTGATGCTCTTAGTTAATAAAGTACTGATGAGCATTAGTATAATGCTGTCAAAAATAAGTGCTGATAAGTCATTTTATCTTCAGCAGTTTTTATAACTACTGAAGACTAAACTACTTAAAAGTACTGAAGTACTTCATTTGTTGAAAAGTACTGATGTAGTTCAAACTACTGATGTTTTATAATAGATAAGTACTGATGACCAATGAAACATCTGAAAATCAGATGATCTGATGAGTAAGTGTTAAGGTCATTGAAACAGCTGAACTTTGTGAATTGACGACAACAACTACTGTTTCATTTCAAAACAACTGAAGCCAAAACCAAGTCTTCAGTAGTTTACAACTACTGATGAATAACACCAAGTCTTCAGTTGTTTACAACATCTGAAAGTTAAAACCATGTCTTCAGTTGTTTTCTAACAACTGCTGACTCACACCAAAACTTTCAGTTGTTTTCTTTCAGCCGTTTATAACCTATAAATACCTAACCCTAACTTCAAACTTTTCATAACTCACTTTCCAAACGTTCATCTTCCATTAATGGCGACCATGCAAATCAAACCTCGACACAACTGTGTCGCTTACCTTACCAAATCAGCCTTTTGGAACAAGTTTGATGCTGCCATTGATCTGATGGTTGATTCCCAATATCGCACAGCCTTCTCTTGAATCCTACCATCTATCCCGATACCCTTCGCCAATTTTGGACAAATGTCACTGTTCATACTGCTGAGAATGATGACTCGATCACTCTCCAGTCGTTTGTCAACCAGAAACAGGTGGTCATCGCTTCTGAGATCATTCGTCAAACCCTAGACCTGAATGATGCCACCTATGTCACCAGATACCCCAAAGGCACCATTGATTTATCCTTTGTTAATCATGGTTATGAGGGTGACCTAAGTGCTACTACTATTCTGAAGAAGCACTTCCATGATGCTGAGTGGCTCATTTTCCATATGATCAATGTCTGTCTTGCTCCCAAAACATCTTCATAGGATCAAATGTCATCCAGGTGGCAACAGGTATTGTATTCTATCCTTGAACGCCAAAGCCTAAATTTTTTTGAAATAATATTTTTGGAATTAAAAGATTTGGCAATGAAACCTGTGGCTAATAGATGGATATTATATCCAAGGTTTCTTATGGCCATAATTCTTAATCAATTAAAATCTGATGGCCTTGTTGGCCTTGGAGTCCCTGCTCTGGTAGTTTTTCCAGAAGTATACTCCAGGCACAACTCCAATCCACAACTCAAAGAGGCTGCCAAACTGCTAAAACCCAAGCAGAGGGAACCCACAGCCTCCACCTCCAGATCTAAAGTCCCCTCCAAAACAAAATCCAAGAAAACCAAAAAGGCTATTCAGGGAGTTGAGTCCCCTGATGATGCCCTTGCAGCACAAACGCAGGATGAAACTACTAGTCTTAATCCCCTTGTAGTTTCAACGACTCCACCAGCTGAAACCGCTCAGGTATCCTCTCAACAGGATCCTGATGCAACCAACATTGGGGAATCCACATTACTGGAATCTCTCTCACTTGAGAAGATTGCCATTGAAGAGCACCATTCACCCCAGGTGCAATCCTTTTCACCTCTATCTCCCACTAAAACCACCCCTACAAGCCCAACTGCAGTCATTGCACAAGTGCTGACTCAACTACATTCCTCTACCCCTCCCCAAAAACCTGTTAACACTTGGAAAACCTCAACAGCTGAGGGAGAGGATCATAATGTCGTTGACAACCCACAGCATAGGGATTACAAAGTTCAATCTCCTAGTGTAGATGAGGAGACTAGAACATCTGGTGAGGCTACCTCTTCCCCTGGTTCAACACATGAACAGGATGAAGCTGGTATCATCTCTAAGACCTCACCAGAGGCAACTGCCAATGAAGGACTTAATCCTGAGGCAGGAAGTCCCCAGTTCCAAGACAAAGGGGCACATGTGAATACTGATCTACACTCAGCACATGTTCATCCTGATTTACTCAGGAGGTCAGCTGATTCAGCTAACACTGATGATGACCTGGGCTTTTTCTTTGAAGTTCTAGCCCAAAACACAATTCTTGAGGCTGAGGTATGCAGATTACAAGAACTGCTTGCCAAAATGTTTCAGGAATCAAGTCCATCTGCCCCAATTAACCCACAGATGGCAGCTTCTGTTGAAGCTCTCCCAAACACTGAGCCACTCTCATCAAATAAGCCACCAGCCTCTGTTTCAGGCACCATTTCTCAGGGAGAGAACCCCTCTGAGCAAATGGTTGCTGCTTTTAAATCCTCCTTACCTCTCATCACTCCCATCATCACTACTATTGTCCATCAAACCATTGATGAGAGGATTTCCTCAAATCTTCAAACCCTTGTGGATGATGCTGTGTCAAAGAAACTTTCTGACATTCAAACCCCTGAACCCAATGCAACCAAAAAGGGGGAGTCTAAGTCAGTGAAAGAAGATAAAAGAAAGAGAGTTGAAGAGGAAGAAGTCAAAAAGAATAAAGGAAAAGAGATAATTACTTACAAGAGAAAGAAAAGTGCTGCTGAACAGACTGAGGATGAGAAGAAGTTGGAGGAAATGATCAAAGAAGCTGATGAGCAACACAGCAGATCCATGGACAGGATTATTGATCAGCTCTTCAGACAAGGCTTTGATACTGCCAAACTTGATTCAGAGATCAGAAGGCTTGAGATTCAGGAGATTGAAAATAGATGGGCAAGCTGCAATGAGAAAGAAAGGGAAAGATTGGAGGCTATGATCAGATTCTTATCAAAACACTCAGGAAGACCTATCATTGAAGTCAAGTCATGGTCTAGAGACAGCATTTTGGAGATAACCACCAAAATCTGCTCTTCTGAAACCTTCAACAAAGGTCTGATCATAGAAGCTCTGGATGAAGCTGGTGCTGGGAAAAGGTCTGACATGGCTAAGTTATCCAAAGCCACCCTCACAACCAAAATGATAGAGCAGCCTTTACAATCTCCCTTACCAAAACAACCGTCAAAATCAACCTCACAACCTCCAAAACAATCAACCTCACAACCCTCAAAACAACCAACCTCACAATCATCAAAACAACCAACCTCACAACCCTCAAAACCAACTCCTTTACCCAAGAAACCCACTCAATCTACCACCAGTGATGCACCTAAGAGAAAGAGAAGGGTGTTGAGGATGGAAGAATAAGAAGAAGATGATGAAGAGGATAGTCTGCCAATCTCTGTTGTGATCAAAATGAAGAAACCTGAGCCTAGGAGTCAACCAACAACAATAACTCCTGAAACTCAAAGGCAAATGGTTAAAGTGAAGATTGAAGAAGAAGAACAGCAGAAACAACATGATGAGCAGCTGTTAAGGATGGTTGACAAGGAATTTCCCAAGTCTTCATCCATACAAGCAATGAAGATACATGCTCAGAGGTTGTATGCTCTCAGATTTACCTTTCAGTATCAGAAAGAGAGAGTTAAGGATTTGGCCTGACCCCAGAGTTAGTGATAGGATTCATAAGAAAAATATTCCAAGTAGATACAATGGCCAAGTGAGAAAGACTGTTGATGCTGTGATAATACTGGCCATTGTAGTGTCACCCTGGGAAATCCTTGATGATTTCAAGCGAGCTTACAAGACTAAGATGACCCCACAAACTTTGTTAGAAAACAAAATGGTGAAGAAGGGGTTAATTTACAAGAAGCTTGAAGAAATCAGAAGAAATGAGCTCCAGTTGTTACTTGAAGGTACTCATCCTGATGAGTTTGCTTACAGAGGAATAACAACTATGTAGCTGAAGAATGGAAAGACTGTGAGATACTTGTCTGAGTACTATGGGCCTGAGTTCTTCTTTGAGAGTGAAGCTGAAGAACTCACAATTGAAGATAAAGTTGTCCTTCTAGAGGCCTATGTCAGAGAGTCTTACAGACTCATCATTGGGAAGTAGGTTTAAATGATTGGGGTAACAGCTTTGTGTCCAAATTCCCCAAGACATAGTTCCCATTCATCTTTTGCCAATCAAATTTTTTTTAAAACCTCTTCCTGGCCTGAGCTTGACTTGGTGATTTCTGAGCTGATCCAGAAAATATGTCTGCCAATAAGTGGGACTTTAATAAGCTTAAAGGTTTTGGCTGCATTGGTTCAGGGGGACTTTGCTGGACCAAAAGAACCAATGAGCCAGATCAGAAAAACCTTTAAGTCCCACAGACATCACAACAACTGAAGAGATCTACATCAGCTGAAGACAAAGTCTGAAGACAAAGTCTGAAGACAAAGTCTGAAGATAAAAGACTGAAGACAAAAACTGAAGACATATGTTGAAGACAAAGTCTGAAGACCAAGTTCTCAGAAGTTGTCTCAAACAGTTGAAGTGTTTCCTTTCAGTAGTTGTAATGTTTTTACTTCTCAGTAGTTTCCTTTCAGTAGTTTTATTATTGTAAAACATCTGAAGTTCTTACACTTCAGATGTTATAGTTTCACTAGTTGTAATTTTTTTTACACTTAGACTTTTTGTGAAGGTGTCCTCAGTTGTTGTGGACATCTTCAGTAGATTAGTTATTTTCAGTAGTTTGTTAAATCAGTTAGATGTCACTATCAAGTGACATCAGCTGACGTCACATTCCTTTATAAAAGGAATGTTGACCTAGTTGTTTTGTAACCGAAGCATTAGCGTGAATGAAAATATTCCATTAACAGAAAAGTTCTCTCTCTATAATCGTCATTGTGTGATTGCATATTCATACTTATCTTGCTTGAATTTGATCTTATGTCTGTTATATTATGCTGCAAATTCAAATCTAATTGATCAAACTAGATCCGATCCTATCAGGGAGAAAGTCATTACAATCACAGAACCTGGGAGTTCTTCAGGGAGTATGGACATTGAGGACTCACCATCTTCACTTGCAATTGTGCATACTCAGTAACTTCCTCAAGTTCATATTGATGTGGACATTATAGACTCTATCATTAGGAGTTTCTTTAAGGAAGGCATTCCAAGGGCTATGTCATCCCCACATCAAGGAACTTCAAACAACATTATTGGGTGGAAGTATGATATTGATAGAAGAGCCCTCGTTCTTCAAAGAGTTCAAGGGCAGCAAGAAGTATTTAATTTTCAGACCTTGAACTACTATAAAGGTCTTGACCTGATCAACATGCCACTTGTCAAGCCAAATCAATCAAGACAAGCTAACAGGTTAGCACTCAGGATTCAAGATAGAATTACTGAAGAGTTCAGCCTAAGAAGGAGACAAAGGCAATCAGGTAATGTCATTGGTCAACTGGATGTTGAGGCACACCCTGAGATTAGCTTCAAAGGGAAAACCTTGGCTGAAGTCCCAATGATAGAGCCTGAGAGCCCTGTCACACCAACAACTACTTCAGAAATTCATTCCCTTAGTGAAACACCTGCTGGTGAAGGTGTCTTATAACCTCTCTCTGGCCAGAGTTTGGATGCTACACCAAGCAATGAAGGCCAAAGCTCTCTCCACCCTATGTCCCAAAGGTCTGTGGGTGACAAAGGGAAAAGGATTTTAACTCCTGAGGAGATTGAGGAGGAGGAGAGAAAGAGGAAGAGGAAGCTAAGGGGAGAAAGTTCCTCTGGGTCTTCAGGTTTTATGCAAGTTGCAATCAGGGCTGCCCCCAGACCAAACACTCAAGATGATGAGTTGAGGGCAGTCAGTATTACCTACATGCAGACCAGGAACTATGACATAGATGAGATTATATCTCTCCCCTTAGAGCAACTAAATGAACTAGCTGACATGGAAGTGTCAAGAGAGTTGAAGGAAGGAGAGGATGCAAGGCTACTTCTCCAATTCAAAGAGGAGAAGAGACAGAAAAGGTTATACAAGCATGTTCCTAATCTCTCCCTAGTTCAAGAAAGCCTTATGCAAGAGGCTGTGGCAACTACACAAGAACCTCAGGTAGACAAGAAAACAGATAGGCAAAACATGATCAACTACCTTAGTGCCACAGGTCTCTACTAGGCATCTGCACTTCTTCCCTTGTCCTTTGAGTACATTGGGTTTGAGTATCTCAAACAGCTTGAGCTTTAAGTGCTCAAAGAACAAAAGGCAACAAAGAGAAAGATGAGGGAAGATGCTGCTAAAGAGCCATCATCCAAAAGAGTATAAAGAAGTCTGCTGACAGACAAAGGATGATGAGTTTCTTGAAGTTGTATGGATTCTCTAGAAGGAGATTTGGCCCTATGTATCTATCCACAATGGATGAGCATATTAGGGTAATCAAGTAGAAGATCAAGAGTGGAGAGCTGATTGACTTACACTCCCCTCCGAGTCAAGTTCCACCTAAAGTGGAGGTTAAGGTTGAACATCATGAGACAACACAACCTGGACCTCCTGCTAAGCCTCAGCAAGCTTCATCTTCTGATCCATAGCAGGGTCAAACTCCATCTCCTTCAGAACCTATGAGGGAGGAACACCCAACTGAGCAAGATAAGACTGATCAACAAGGTGCTACAGACCAGTCTTCTCAGTTAAAGTCCTCTAAGAGGAAGAAGAGGATGGCTTCCAAACCAATGTCAAAGAAAAAGAAGAAGCCTGAATCATCAACCTCTACACCTCAGGCTGAGTCAGATCATCCTGAGGAAGTGCATGAAGAGGCAGCCCAATCAACTCCAATTCAAGTGGCTCCTCTTGCAGCTGAGAGACCCATCTTATCCTGGACCTTCACAACTAATCCAGAAAGATGGCATGTGATCAAAGATCAAGGTGTTAAGAATGTCTACACATGGCAAGACTTATTTAACCTACCTCTGCTTGATCTTTTTGAGATGAGAATATATTATGAGAGTCTGAGTGATCCTGACCATTTGATGAAGAAGGGCATGGTCATCATCATTATGAGGACTGTCAACTGCTGAAGATCTTTAAATGTTTTGGTAGCATCAGCCTAGGGGGAGTTTGTAAGGATTCCTATAAGTCTGATGCAGCCAAAACATCCAAAGTCTCTCTACATGCATGCACTGAAGAACAGAAATAGAAATGCTTTGGAAGTTTTACACTAAGCACTAGAAATATTCTAAGTGTAAAATCTTCCGAAGCCAAGACCAACATCTTCCGAAGCCAAAAGTGAAGTCTTCCGAAGCTTCAAAGACAAAGTCTTCCAAAGCCAAAGAGTGAAGACAGATTTCTTCCGAATACTTTTAGAGACATGCTTTTATCTGATGTACTTTACCATAAAGCTGGACCACCTTTCCGCTGCAACTCTGTAAAGTCACCAACTTACATGAGTTGGTGAAAAGGTCCATCCTTTTGCTAACTGTACATTGAGGTCTTGAGTCTGTGCTTTCTACTTTATGTACTTTTATCATTTTTGTAATATATTAGGATGTGAGCTATGGGATGTCATAGTCACTAGTCAAAAGGCAAATCTGCCTTTTGACTCTACATTTGATTTTGTAATTGTCTAGTCAATTGTATCCAGCTGGCTTATAATGTATGGCCGGCTGTAGGATGTAGTATAAACTATCTCAAGTACTTGTAACTTTCTATTGTATGCTTTGTAACATTTGTAATAGAACTTGAGAAGCAATATACAAGATTCTTGAAAACCACTTACTTGTGTTGTTTGTCATCTTCTTCTTTCTCATATTTACTTGTGTTCTTAGCATCTTTCAGAAAATGGCAAAAAGTTCCCTATTTGATCTGTTAAGTGTTCTAAGCAACTCTCCTCATTGTGTTGTTGTGTTGTAAGTGCATACCCTTCACCGGTCTTGCAGTATCTCAAATAGCTTGAACTTCAAGTACTCAAAGAACAAAAGGCAACAAAGAGAAAGATGAGGGAAGATGCTACAAAGCCAAGAGCCATCATCCAAAAGAGTATGAAGAAGTCTGCTTACAGACAAAGAATGATGAGCTTCTTGAAGCTGTATGAATTCTTAGGAAGGAGACTTGGCCCTATGTCTCTATCCATAATGGATGAGCATATCAGGGTAATCATGCAGAAGATCAAGAGCGGAGAGCTGATTGACTTACACTCCCCTCCAAGTCAAGCTCCACCTGAAGTGGAGGTTAAGGTTGAACAACATGAGACAACACAACCTGGACCTCCTGCTGAGCCTCAACAAGCTTCATCTTCTGATCCATAGCAGGGTCAAACTCCCTCTCCTTCTGAACCTGTGAGGAAGGAACACCCAACTGAGCAAGACAAGACTGATCAACGAGGTGCCGCAGACCAGTCATCTCAGTTAAAGTATTCTAAGAGGAAGAAGAGGATGGCTTCCAAACCATAGTCAAAGAAGAAGAAGAAGCCCGAATCATCCACTGCTATACCTCAAGCTGAGTCAGATCAACCTGAGGAAGTGCATGAAGAGACAGCCCAATCAACTCCAATCCAAGTGGCTCCTCTTGCAGCTGAGAGACCCATCTCATCCTGGACCTTCACAACTAATCCAGAGAGATGGCATCTGATCAGAGATCAAGGTGTTGAGAATGTCTACACATGGCAAGACTTATTCAACCTACCTCTGCATGATCTCTTTAAGATGAGAAGATGTTATGAGAGTCTGAGTGATCCTGACCATTTGATGAAAAAGGGCATGGTCATCATCATTATGAGGACCGTCAACAGGTGGTGAAGATCTTCATTTTTTGGTAGCATCAGCCTAAGGGGAGTTTGTAAGAATTCCCTATGTCTAATGAAGCCAAAACATTCAAAGTCTCTCTGCATGCAAGCACTGAAGAACAGAAGTAGAAATGCTTTGGAAGTTTTACCATATGCACAAGAAATATTTAAGTGTAAAATCTTCCGAAGCAAAAAGAGCCAACATCTTGCGAAGCCAAAAATGAAGTCTTCCGAAGCTTCAAAGACAAAGTCTTCCGAAGCCAAAAAATGAAGACAGATTTCTTCCGAAGACTTTTAAGGATATGCCTTTATCTGATGTACTTTACCATAAAGTTGGACCGACTTTCCGCTACAACTATGTAAAGTCACCACCTTACATGAGTTGGTGAAAAGGTCCATGCTTTTAGTAACTTTGCATTGAGGTCTTGAGTCTGTGCTTTCTACTTTATGTACTTTTATCATTTTTGTAATATATTAAGATGTGAGCTATGACATGTCATAGTCACTAGTCAAAAGGCAAATCTGCCTTTTGACTCTACATTTGATTTTGTAGTTGTCTAGTCAATTGTATCCAGCTGGCTTTCAAAGTATGGCCGGTTGTAGGATGTAGTATATGTATCTCAAGTACTTGTAACTTTCTTTTATGTTTTGTAACATTTGTAATAGAACACGAGAAGCAATATCTAGCATTCTTGAAAACCAATTACTTGTGTTGTTTGCCATCTTGTTCCATCTCATCTTTACTTGTGTTCTTAGCATCTTTAAATAAAAGTTAACCAATTCACTATTTGATTTGTTAAGTGTTCTAAGCAACTCTCTTCATTGTGTTGTTGTGTTGTAAGTGCATACCCTTCACCGGTCCTGCATGTTGCATTAATAAAAGAATCTGCTAAAGCCTCAAAGACAATCATTCCATACAATAGGAATCGACAGTATCTGGGCAAGAGTGAGAAGAAGATAATGGAAGTCAAGGAGTCTGCAAAAAAAGCAAGAATTATGTCACCAGAACACACTCCATCTGTAGAGTTGTCATTTATAAAGCCAATTTCACTTGATGATGATGATGAGAGTGATGCATAATAGGAAGAGTTAACCAAGATGTACTCTCCAAAAGAACAATATAAGTCAAAAAGTGATGAATTGTTGACTACAAAAGACATCTTGGAAGAAAGGCCAAAATCTACTATGTTCATGACTCTGACCAATCATGGTTTCCTATATGACATGGTAGAAAGAATGAGTATGAATGAGATGAAGAATGTACATAAAGATTATGAGCTGGCAAGATTCATGATCCCTAACTACAACTATGAAACCTTCACAGCATTTCAATCTATTTAGAGAATAATGAAAGAGCTTGGTCACTGTGAGACAACTAAACTTAGCAAATACAACATGACTTGCTGGTTGCAAGGTCATAATTACAAGATGTATGAGCTAAAACGAAGATCAGTTGGAGAGCTGAGAAGAATGATGGAGCATGTAATGAAGGTGGAATTGGAAATAAGAGTAAGGTTCAGGACTGAAGCTTCAAATCCTTCCTATGAACATCAAGTCAAGACTCCTGCTGAGCTAGTGATTGTTGAAAGCAAAGATCAATTCAAAGGAAAATAAAAATTAATCAAAGAACCAAGAGAAGTAATACCAGGAAAAGTACGGCCACTTGGTACAACCGTTAGAGAGATTACAGAACAGAAATCAACATTGATTGAATTGTTTGATCATCTCCCAACTCCTAGTTCTGTTGAAGAAAACATGATTATGGCCTGAAATATGATCCAGACTGGGATTGTGCAGTCATTAAAAGAACATCTAGAAGGATTCAATACTTCCATTCCGTGGAAACAATACTGTCTCTCCCTGATGATGACATCAAAGATCTCTAAAGCTTAATCATTACTAACTATCCTATTAACCCAAGAGATTCTCAATGGCAGTTGGTAAGTTAAAGAATAAATTCAAAGATGATGTGTTGAAATAAGCTAGAAGAGATGATTCTAAGCATAACAGAAGGAAACAAGTTCAAAGAAGATCAACATCCAACTCCTCCTCATTAGTTGATGATGAATTTTTAAGGAGAGTTGGATACTCAAACAAAAAGACAACATCCATTAAGAACATTAAAGGAAATCAATATACATTTCCCATAATAGAATGGGGATATGTTGAGAAAACAAAAGAGATGGTGTTTTTGAGAAATGAAGAAATAAAGAAAGCTAAAAGTATTAGAACTTTGATCCTGTCGAAATCAAGCTTTTCCATCCAAACTACACGTCATATCTTCACGATAAATATTTCCCTATGCTAAATGATGAGTAAGTACAAAATGATTTTTGCTTATATGTGCACCTCATTCAAGTGATTGACAGATTGGAGGAAAAAGCCTATAAGAGAAGGAGGTATGAAGCAGGTCAGCTGATTGGAACTCAGATCAAAGAAGGGAATGAACTCAGAATTTCAGAAAAAGATGAACTAGAGATATTTCACAATAACAGTGTTTTGGAAACCCTCACTACTGAAGAATATATTTTGGGATTGAGTTTTGAGACACTACAAAATTTTTGCAGAATAGAGATCAAATACAAGTATAATGATCAAAAGGATGCAGTCTCCTATTTTAAAAAAAAGATGGTGTTAAGAGTTAAAGAGCTGTCAATTTTGAAGAACTGATTACAAGTGTCTAAGCCTAAGGGGGAGTATTGTTTGATCTAGATTTGATAGGTCTAGATACATTGTATAGACTTAGCACTTTAATTAAGAACTCTTGTAAATTATTATCTTAATGTATACTTTGTACATATATAAGTTAACCCATAACTGTGTTGATTTATGTGTAATTGCAGGCTTAGCATTATATGCTTAGTCAGTTTTATAAATTGACTAAGTGTAAGAAACATCTGCAGATGAACATTTTGTTCTTCCGTAGATAATCTTAAACAAAGTGCATCCGAGGATCTTCTGCAGAAGAACACTTTTTTGTGGATGAAGTCAAGGGACCCCTTCGGAAGACTAAAGATCTGCCGATGACCAACTTACATCCAATGAAGTTCAACTCCTACAGAAGACAAAACTCCTACGGAAGACAGAAATTCTACGAAAGACAAAACTCCTACGGAAGACTAACACTTGCATGTACGTTACCAAGTACATCAAGTCAACAAGATCAATCACTGAGTGATTTCATAAAGTCAACCTCCATGGATGACTTTAACTCAGTCAGAGAATGTCACATCAGAACATTCTCTGAGTAACTTTCTTACCTAAATAAGAAAGTTACAAATTCTAAGAGATTTATTGTTACCTTAGTAGTAAATCCATGAGCCTATAAATACAAGACCTACTTTCACAATTAGAGGACGGCTGAATACCTAACAATACATCGATCAATACGATCAATCAATCACAAAAACCCTAGCATCCGCCACATCGACTACACCAAAATCATCAATAGAGTCATAGCAAACATCCTCATTAGCAATTATTATTTGATCATTTGTACTCAATAATATGTTTTTAATGAAATACTTTTGAATCAAATCATGTTCATTCATTTATTACACTTAATTGTTCTGTGCTTCATTATTACTTTCTATTGCGTTTGTTATTTCATATGCAATCAATTGAACAACATTAGTGATACTTCCGCGATCATTATTTCAAACCTAAACTAACACTTAGAATTCTCGATTGCGATCCTTGGATTCACAGTTGGTATGAGATGGTATTAGAGCCAAGTGCTCATTGATTTAGATCGATTGATCTATCAGTGTTAGAATTGTTTGATTGATTGTTTATCTCACTAGATCTATCAGTTTTCTGATCAGATCTATTAATTTTGAGTAAAATTGCTTTTAAGTGTTCATAACGTCCTAAGAGTTTATAACTCTAGTTCAAGATAGTTATAGAATGAACTAATCAATGGCATTATACTCAACGATTCAGTGTAAATCAATTTAAAACAATCAAACTGTGATTCATCGTTCAGCGAGTATTGTTACATTGATCGGTTAACATTGATCTATATTCACTTTAATTGATACAAAGATCTGTGTTATTGATTGATAATCAACAATTGTTCAAATCAATTGAACAAAACATATCAACAATCATGCTTGATTTGATATTAATAATTATTAAGAGGATTGACTGATTTGTGACTTTAAATACTTAATTATTCAATAATCAAGTGTTTGTCATTAATTAGTTCATTCACAAAAGGAATTCTGGTTTAGCTGAACACAAATCTTTTGACTAAAATGAGTAATTCTTTTGATGGATCATCATACCAACCTCCGATGTTGGAAACCAAAGCGAATTTTAATTCCTGGAAAATCAAGTTCAGGAATCATGTGAATTACACTGATTTTTATTTATGGGTATCAATAACTGAAGGTCTTTATATTCCACCAGCTCTTGGGCTGGATTATAAAGACAATAATCAACCCATAAATACAAAAGATCTATCATCTAAGGATTTTAAAAAGGTTAAAGTCAATATTAGAGCATATAGTTTACTCAGTATGGCTTTACCTGAAGAAATACTAATCAGGTGTGAGAACTACAAAACAGCAAATTCCTTATGGAAGATACTTTACACTCTCTATGAAGAGAGTGATGAAATCAGATGCATAAGGAAGGATACTTTTCATTCTCAATATGAAAAATTTTATCATATTGAGGGTGAATCAGTTCTTCAACAACTCCACAGGTCTATGCAATTGGTAACCGAGATGAACATCTTGGAGTTAAAATATACCAATGAGGAGTTAAACAAAAAGATGCTCCACACTTTACCTGAAAGTTGGAAACAAACTGTATCCATGTTCAAGAACACCCTTGATCTCAAAACCATTGATTTAGATACATTGGTGGCTAAAGTTGAAGCTCTTGAAATGGATGAAAAGTCAAGAAACAAGAGTGTGAGAACACATGTCACTTCTTATCATTTTAAAGAAACTAAAAGTGGTGGAAGTGCTTTTATTTCTAACCATGTTAATGACAACTCTTGTACTTTGAGTGAAGATGAGGAAGAAGTTAGTTTCTATGCCTCAAAGCCTTAAAAAATATCCTCTCAAAGTAAGTCAACGAAAAAAAGGGAGACCTGATGAAAGAAAAGATGCATCTGCATCATCAGCAAAGTCTTCATCAAACAACAATCAAGCAGAGCCCATCACTGTGATTCTGGACTCTGAAGAACAAAAAGCAGCATTTGCAGCTTTCAGCTCAAGCTTTCAAGCTCATTTGGGCAGCACTCTAAGACCTGCTAACATTTGCCAACAAGATTTGGAAGAACTTCATCCAGATGAAGTAGAGGAAATGGATCTTCAGTGGAAAATGGCAATATTTTGCATAGAGAGCCAAGCAGTACCTGAGAAGAAACAAAAACTTGGATGCAGCAAGTAAAACAACCAAAATTGGTGTTGATAAGTCAAAGTTGAGATGTTTCAAATGCAATCTCTGTGGACACTTCTCAAGAGAGTACAATCAATAATCAACTCCTGACATGATACAAAATCAGCAACATCAGCAACATCAGCCTCATCAATATCAATCTCATCAACCAACAACATCTCAAAGATCCTTTAGACAACCTCAGCTAACCAACTCATCCTCACCTGCCACAAGCTCATCAACAGGGCCTAGTAATTCAAAAGAATCAGGACTGATAATTTTACAAGATGGAACATATGATTGGAGCATGTATGAGAAGGAGGTACTAGAAGAGAATCAACCTTTAATGTCCAACATGGAGCACAAAGTCCCACCTATGGCCAGATAGGAACAAGCATGGAGGACTGACAACAAGTGGATTAAATGCATTGCAAGGCAATTCAGTGCACCAAGAACTCCACAACAAAATGGAGTTGCTGAAAGAAGAAACAGAACTCTCATTCAAGCAGCAAGGACAATGCTAGCTGATTCACATTTTCCAATCACCTTTTGAGCTGAAGCAGTGAACACAACATGCAATGTTCAAAACATGACACTAAATTTCAAAGAACATAACAAAACACCATATGAGTTTTTCATTTAAAAGAAAACATTTCATAGGATATCTTAAAGCTTTTGGCTATCATGTGTCTGCTTTTAACACAAAAGAAAAATTGGGGAAGTTTTCTGAGAAAGCCTATGATGCTTTCTTTGTTGGATATTTTTCAACATCTAAATCATATAGGGTTTACATTCCATAACAAAACATTATGGAAGAAACACCTAATGTCTCATTTGATGAATCCTTATTTCTAAAATCTATTAAAGGGTAATCATGGTTGTTTGATATAGATGCACTCACAAACTCATTTAACTCAGTTATTTGAATACGGTAGGTTCTACTGATACATGTTATCCTTATGTTCCTCCAAACATGAATAAAGTGTCATTATCTACTGATCCTCCAAGAACTCATACTTACACTTCAAGTGTTATTGACCCTAGCACTTCATATCATGCAAACAATGCAGAACATGACCAGCCAAACAGATTAACATCCTCAGATGAAAACACTCATCAGCAGCTGTTAACTCTGCATCTATAGATGAGTGTCCTACATTCAGAGATATGGATATTGCGTCAGCAGATGTTCCATCCACACCAGTAGATATTCCATACTCTGGAGATGGTTCATTACATTCCAAAGAACTTATGTTAGAAGATCAACAATTATTATCTGTAGATGTTCTTGTAACTCATGCGTATGTTCAAAACACATCCGTAGATGTTCCTGTAGAAGGTGTTCACAATGCTACTGATGCACTAACTCATGAGGAGGGATATCATTCAGCTTCAGAGGATCAATAAGATGAGGAACTTGATTATTTCATAGATTCTCCATCTCAGCTGGACACCTCTCCATCAACGAATATGACTAACTTGGAATCATCTATTTCAGTTGCATCTATTCCAACAACAAGAATTCATAAGACTCATCCAATAGACATCATTATTAGTTATCTTAATAAAAGAACCACAAGAATCCAAGGGGGAGCTACAAACATTTGTCTGTTCACTTGTTTTCTTTCTCAAGTAATTCATCTCAATATCACAGCTGCATTGAAGGATAACGACTAGATTGAAGCTATGCAGGAAGAGCTTCAACAATTCAGAAAGCATAAAGTCTAGAATCTAGTTGGTCTTCCTGAAGGTCAATATCCAATTGGCACAAGGTGGCTGTTCAAAAACAAACTAGATGACAAAGGTATTATTGTAAGAAACAAAGCAAGGTTGATAGCATAAGGATATACCCAAGAAGAAGGAATAGATTATGATAAAGTTTTTGCACTAGTTGCAAGGATTAGAGCCATAAGAGTATTTCTAGCCTATGCTTCATATGAGAAGTTCACAATTTTCCAAATGGATGTAAAATATGCTTTCTTATATGGGAAAATTGATAAAGAAGTCTATGGCGCTAAACCTCTAGGCTTTGAGGATCCTGATTACCCACACATGGTATACAAGCTCCAAAAAAGTGGTATGAAACATTATTTTTTTTGTTACTCAAGCATGGATATAAAAGGGGAAATATAGATCAGACTCTCTTTCTCAAACAAGAACATCAAGACCTCTTACTTGTCCAAATTTATGTAGATGTCATTATATGTGGATCAAACAAGAGGTTGCAGGACCGTTGAAGGGTATGCACTTACAACACAACAACACAATGAGGAGAGTTGCTTAGAACACTTAACAGATCAAATAGGGAACTGGTTAACTTTTAGTGAAAGATGCTAAGAACACAAGTAAATATGAGACAGAACAAGATGGCAAACAACATTAGTAATTGGTTTTCAAGAATGCTGTATATTGCTCCTCAAGTTCTATTACAAATGTTACAAAGCATACGATGGAAAGTTACAAGTACTTGAGATACTTTATACTAAATCCTACAGCCGGCCATACTTTGAAAGACAGCCGGATACAATTGACGAGACAACTACAAAATCAAATGTAGAGTCAAAAGGTAGATTTGTCTTTTGACTAGTGACTATGACATGCCATAGCTCACATCCTAATATATTACAAAAAGGATAAAAGTACAGAAAATAGAAAGCACAGACTCAAGACCTCAATGTACAGTTAGCAAAAGCATGGACCTTTTCACCAGCTCATGTATGTTGGTGACTTTACAGAGTTGCAGCGGAAAGGTGGTCCAGCTTTATGGTAAAGTACATCAGATAAAAGCATGTCTCTAAAAGTCTTCGGAAGAAATCTGTCTTCAGTCTTTGGCTTCAGAAGACTTTGTCATTGAAGCTTCGGAAGAGTTCACTTTTGGCTTCGGAAGATGTTGGTCTTGGCTTTGGAAGATTTTACACTTAGAATATTTCTAGTGCTTGGTGTAAAACTTCCGAAGAATTTCTACTTTCTGTTCTTCAGTGCATGCATGTAGAGAGACTTTGGATGTTTTGGCTGCATCAGACTTATAGGAATCCTTACAGAGATTGTCTCAAAGCTTTGAAGAGTTGATGAAATCTGAATTTCAGATGAGTTCAATGGGAGAATCAATCTTCTTCACTGGCGTACAAGTTTATCAGAAAGAAGATGCCATCTTCTGCATGATCGGTTTTTGTCACTCAACACTTATGTTGTCTCTTCAACTCACTGAATCACATTTAGTTAGATGATGCAGAGTCCCTCTAAGAGTTGATAATAATATACTAAGTAATCAAAACACAAGAAGATAATTTTCAAGGATTTTGTATATATTACTTCTCAACTCAAAGTATTACAAGACTTTTACAAGCATATTACATGAGTTACATTGAGAAACTATATATGCTACTACCTACAGCCGGATATACTTTGATAACAGCTGGAAACCTATGACTGAAGCAAATACTACATTGCTAAAGATAAGGTATCTTAGATAAAATATTATCTAAGATTTGGTAGTAATGACATGTCCATGACTTACCTTTTGTCACCAACTAAAGTTGGTAACTGTACTAACTGATAATGAATGAACAGTGGAATAAAGTATGGTCAACTACATGGGTTTGGGAAAGCACCATGCAGTATATTAGAGATTTGTAGTGGAGTGTTAGAGGGACCATATTTATGTCCACTGGTTCACAGTAGGTTCTTCCGAAGGTTAACTTGCTTCGGAAGAACAAGTTCTTCCGAAGCCACTTATACTTTGGAAGAGGCTACTTCTTCCGAGGCTTGAGACATTCTTCAGGCCTTCATACTTCAGAAGTCATTGTCTTGATTTCTTCTAAGTGTTGAACTTCAGAAAAAGGAAGACTTTGTCTTCGAAGTTGGAGTTTCTCTTCGGAAGCTCTTTCAGACTTGACCTTCGGAAGTTGGAGTTTCTCTTCTGAAATTCTTCTAAATGTTTGTTTTGGTTGCACCAGCCTTACTTGATCCAAAAAACTCCCACTAGGCTGATGCTACCAAAACCTCACTTATTTCTACTTCTCAAAACTTTCAGTAACAGGGAGAGAAGATATTTATCTGTCTCTTTGTTCTTCCCAGATATGGTGCTGAGAAGTTTGTACAAATCATTCATGGACAGGAGATCCAGTCTGTCACTTTAAATGATATGTACCCTTTGTTGTGTCCCTCTGAAGAGAGTTAGTTAACGGGAGTTGCACTCATACTCCCATCTAACTATAGACTCCAGTTCAGGACCTTCAACCATTTGAAGAAAGGCTTTACCTTTGGTTGTTAATCCTTCCTTTTCATCTTTCTCTCTCAACTTCAACTCTTCTTTAATCTTGGTCCTTGCGGTTAGCTTAGCTAGATGAAGACTGCTCAGATGATTTCTGATATGACTAGCTATCTCAGAGTTGGAGGGGTTGGTAAATGGTTTCTCTGTTAACTAAGCAATATTAAATCTGCTTAAGTGTAGCAGAGAGGATGCATTAAGCCTGTTGGTTTCACCATTCTCTCTATCAACAACAATGTTGTGAGAAGACTCTTCGAACCTCTATTGGATTATTTTTTTTCTTGGCATAAGGGGCTGACTTGGTACTCTGTCCCCTTTCCTTGAATCCAGTAGAGTCACCAGCCTTTTTCTTAGCTTCTTCTCTTCTTCACTTAGTGAGTTAGAGTTGAGGCCAAAAAGTTTAGCAGCCTGGTCCAGTGTTCCTCTTGGCAGATCAACGAATTGTTCTATAGTGAGGGAACATGAGGAGCCATCAACATAGGTTAGCTTAACTGACCCCTCCTCACAAGAGATATTACTCAAAGTAGTACATTTGATGAGCTTCGTCTTGATCTCCTTGAATTCCTTTAAGGAGAGAGATTTGGAAGGGTGAGAGGATGACTTGGGTGGTTGTTGGGTAGGTAATGATGTTTGGGTCCTAGGAAGTGTTTTAGGTTTGAGGATGGATAGTTGAGGTGGTTGTTGTGATCGAATGTGTGATGAAGAGAGTCTGGTTGATGGTGTGGGTTCAGGAGTGTATGGCTCAGTGGTTGGCTCGGTTTTGATGGGAAAAAGGAACGGGATTGGTTCAGGTTGAGATTGAGGTTAAGGTGTTGGTTTGGAAGTCATCCCTTGTACTCTTCGGTACATCTCTTTCCTTCTTCTGAGCGAATGTCAGCTTTGATGTCACTGACATGTCGCTGCAGGGTCTTCTTAGACATAGGACCCACTTGCCTGCAAGAGAAGCCATGGGAAGTTCAGCTTCTTCCTCCTTCTTTTTCCTTTCTCTCCATTTTTCCTTAGCAACCTTTCTTCTCTCTTTCACCATTTGATCGTGTTCTTTCTTGAAAAGCCACAAGATCGTATCATTGTTGTGAGGAGTTAATTCCTCAAGAGAGAATCCCCTAGAGCTTAGAAAAGCTATCCTTTCACTCCTAAGCTGCTAGTCAGCTTCTTCTTTCTTTCTCTTCCTTTCTTCCTCTAACGCCAACCTTGCTGCTTCTTCTTCTTGCTCAACTTGCAGCGGGGTTGCCTTTTCTGACTTAATCAGTTCCTCTAGTGGAAGCAGAAGCACATCTTAGCAGCTCCAAGATTGACAAGTCTGTCAATGATCTCCACCCTCCTCCTATTGTTGATAGCCTCCTAGTTGGCTACAGCTGCTTTGCTACTTGCAGCTAGTAGTTTCCCAGTGGGGAGTCTACCTTTTCTTTTCAGCTTTTCCAACCTTTCTTCCACTAACAGTTCTTCCGTAGTCATCTTCCTCTTCCCTTTGGTGTCTTGGGAAGTTTGAGACTTGGGAGGTTCTTGTGTAGAGGTTTCAGGTTGAGAGGTGGAGATTGAAGCATGTGGTAATGATGGTGTTTGAGTGAGGGGTAGGTTGAGAAAGTCCTCACTATTTACCTTAGATTCTAGTTCAAGAACTGCATCGATGATAATTAGTTCATCTGATAGAGAAAATTACCCTTCCGCAGCTTCTATCTCAGCTTCAGAAGTTTGAATAGATTCTTCTAAGGCCTTGACTTCAGCTTCGGAAGTTTGTGGGAATGCACTATCTGTCCCAACAGTTTCAGTTGCTAGGCCATCAGTCCTCATTTCCCCTTCGAATTCAATCTTAGGTTCAATGTGGACCTTAAGTTGACCAACTTCTTGGATAGTGGTAGAAGGTGCATTCAACCTTTGATGCTCTATCTGTGGGATTACACTATCTATCCCAACTGTTTCAGTTGCTGGGCCATCAGTCCCCATTCCCCTTCGAATTCAATCTCTGGATAAATGTGGACCTTAGGTTGACCAACTTCTTGGACAGTGGTAGAAGGTGCATTCAACCTTTGAAGCTCTCCAGCTCCAAAGTATACCACAGCAACGTCTAGACTTGGCTGTTCAATAGAAGATCCCATCAAGAACTTGGAAAAGAACTCATTTAGATCTTTGGGAATCCTTGGGTCCACTTGAAGAATGATTGGAGGAGGCTCAGGGAAAACTGTTGCTTGCTGAGTAGGATATCTTGAAGTCAATGTTGAAAGAGCTAAACTTTATGGTTCCTCATGTGCTTGTCTCTGAACACTCTACCCTTTTTGGTAGCATCATCTTGAAAACTTGATGAGCTAGAGGAAGAGGTCAAGAACACCTGAATTGGTACATGCCTAATAGATCTCTCAGTCTGTTTCTCAACTAGTTTGGCCTTGAGACTTTCAATCTTAAGTTGTTGAGTGGCAGACCTATCCTCTATAGTCTTAACCCTGGATTCAAGGTTTGAGACTTTAGAAAGTAGGTATCTTAAGGTGAGTTATAGACTTCGCTCATCTTTTTTTAAAGAATCATGAGGAGATGAGGTAACATACCGGGTATGTTCATCCTCACCACCTGATGTGGTTTCTTGGCACCTTGGTTTCCTTTGCCTAATGATGTCTCTTTCAGAGTCATCAAAGGGCATGGTTGCCGTAGATTCAATCTCAGAGATGTTATCACTGTCCTGAAGGTCCAATTAGGCTCCTTCAATAGTGGCAGCTGAATCTACATGAGTCCCATCCACATCAATGGGAGTCACCTTAGTTTGGGCTTGTAGATGGGTGCTAGAGATAAGATGTGTGTCTAGGCTCAATTGTTCATTAAGAGGGTGTTGTGTATCAACTTCATTGCCTTGAAGGGGCATAATCTCCTCTTCTATTCCTATTAATAGGTCGGTAAAGGATATGGAAGTTATGCCTAATGACCCGTGACTTTGATCAATGTCTAATGGCATTGTGCCTCTAAGATGGATGTCTCTTTTTGGCTGCTCAGGAGAGTATAGTGACTGATCTTGAGGAGTTTCAGCTTGGGTTTCAGGCTCATAGGATTAAGACTGAGAAGACTCAATACCCATATTGGGGTCGATTATGAAGGAAGGTATGACCTCAGACTGAGTGGGAGCCCATGTTTCAACTCTAGCCTTTTTGGATTGAACAGGGGGGACTTGTTCAATCAGAGGAGATTGAACAAGGGTTCGTTTGGATCATCTCTGATATATGATTTTAATGGGGTGGGAAAGTAGAGTTGGCATTGTGAGGGTTATTGCTTGTGTGGGTTCATCACCTGTGGGGTTAACAGGGATGTCACCAGGAGCTATGTGCTCAATCATACCGGAAGAAGCTCAGTGTGTCTTCTGGTGAAGTTGGTCGACATCCTCTTCAGCACTTTGAACATGGCCGGCCTTATGTGAGGGACAGGTAGAGCAGCTGCACAGACAAGCTAGCTCTGGTCCAGCTCATAGTTAATGATGTGTTGAATGAACCGGGGATACATGTAAAATGTTTCCATTTGAAGGTTCGCCATCAGATTGGTCAACACAAACTTTGAATAATTGAAGCATAGGCCTTTTACCGACCCATGAACTAGGCATCCTAGTTCATATGGGATTTCATCCCACCCCCTAGACTTGTTTGACAAGAAGTGAAGGACTATATGAAGCAGGAACTTCCAGTTGTAGGAGAAGTTAAATTTGTACACAGTTGACCTGCTCACATCACCACCATATCCCATTTGAGTATATGTGTCATCCAGGTCTGCTTTGGGGAACTCTATAGGAGAGCCTTCATCATGAAGCTCTAGATGCTCCTTGATGATCTATTAAGATATGATCAATTCCTGACCACATATGCTCGACCCTAGAACCCTAACTCCGTTCAAGGTTACAATCTGTCCATTTTCCTGAAATTCGGCCATGTGGTTCGAATAAACTGTGGAGTTGATGGTTAGGTCAGTGAAGTAGGTGGATTGGGTTAGGAAGGAGATGATTTCAGAGAAGTCTGCATCCTTGGAAGAGTCAAGGAGTGCGTCTTGGTTGTGCTGAGGGTTTAGTGCCATTTTTGGGAAAATTTGCAGAGAAAATGAGTTGGAATTTGGGTAGATTGAAGACGAAGGAACCTTTGGGTAGTAAAATTGATAAACAGATTAAAGATATGAGTCGGGGTTATTTTAATGGGTGAAAAGGCGGTTTGGCGGTTGGATAAGGTGAAAAGATGGTTTGACATATGATTTGACAAGGGTGGTAAGAAGAAATCCATTTAAAAATTCCAACATCATTAAGAAAATATTTACCTTTACAGTGTGGGGCCCAAAAGATTTCCGTTAAACAGTAAAGCTTTCTTCCGAGTATAAAACATTTCCGAAGGTGATCTTCTTCCGAAGCCAATCTTACTTAAGGTAAATTTTAATTCCAAGAGTAAAAAGGTCTTCTAAGTGAAGAAGTTTATAAGTTTCGGAAGTAGATCCGATATTTCATCAAATGCTTCTTTCGAGACTAAAAGCTCTCTTGAAGATAAGATTTTCCAAGGAGAAAATTTTCTTCGGAAGATATATATGATATTTTCCGAGGGTTAATTTCTATTCGGAAGAATTTATACTTAGTGAAATTTTGAAGAAAAACTTTTTGTAACAGGGCTTAGATTGTTTTTGAAAAAGACAAGACACATTTTGAAAAGGTTTTTTAAATGAGATGGACTAATCATTGTTTATCATCCCAATAGCTGTAATAAGATACTTGAATCTTTGTTCATCAAATGCTTTGGTGAACAAATCAGCATATTATTAATTTGAATCAACTTGATTAGTTTAATCAGATTTTTCTCATGATTATCTCTAATGAAATGATACGTGATATCAATGTGCTTTGTCTTGGAGTGCTTGACTGGATTTTCTGTAATGGAGATAGCACTGTTATTGTCAATGTGGATCGAAGTACTCATGAAGTTGAATCCATTGTCTATCATCTGGTTTTGAATCCACAGCAGCTGAGCAGAACAACTAGCAGCGGCAATGTATTCAGCTTCAGCAGTAGATGTTGAAACGCAGGATTGCTTCTTGCATTACCATGAGATGATCCTTCCACCAAGAAATTGACATCCACTTGATGTTGATTTCTTGTTTATATTGCATCCACCATAGTCACTATGAGAATAGCTATAGAGATTGAAATTGTTGTTCCTTGGATACAAGAGACCCTGTTTAGGTGCTCCTTTGAGGTATCTGATGATTCTCTGGGCAGCACACCATTGGAGCAGCCTGATATCTTGCACAAATGCATGTTGCGAACAAAAGATCAGGTCTACTTGCTACGATATATATTAGAGAACCAATGATTGCCCTATACTGATGTTGATTGCCCTATAGGTGTCTTGGTTGGCTTACAATCTTTCATATCAAATCTTTCTAAAATGTCATTGACATATTTAGAATGATTGATAAAGAACCATTCCTTAATATATTTTACCTGAATTCCAAGGAAAAAGTCTATTTTTCCCATGAAACTCATTTCAAATTTCTTTTTCATTATGCTCTCAAAGTCTTTGCACATTTGGTCATTTGAGGAACTAAATATGATGTCATCTACATAGACTTGTACAAGCAAATGTCTTTCCTAGACATTCTTATGAATAAAGTCTTATCAATGGTACCTCTTGTAAAACCATTCTTTAGGAGAAATTGAGACAAAGTCTCATACCAAAGCCTAGGTGCTTGGTGCAGCCCATAGAGAGCTTTATCTAGTTTGCACACATAGTTGGGGTGATGTGGGTCTTCAAATCTTGGAGGCTGGCACACATAGATTTCCTTATCTATATGCCTATATAGAAATGCACACTTGACATCAAGCTGGTAGACAGTAAAATTCTTGGACGCAGCATAAGCAAGAAAGATCCTTACTGCCTCAAGTCTTGCAACAGGTGCAAAGACTTCAGTGTAATCAATTCCCTCCTCTTGAGTGTATCCTTCAACTACTAGTCTTGCCTTATTCTTGATGATAAAGCCTCTATCATCTCTCTTGTTTATGAAAACCCACTTGGTGCCTATTGGTACTTGACCGGATGGTAGCGGATATAGGTTCCAAACCTTTTGTCTTTTGAATTGAAGCAGTTCCTCTTGTATTGATTCAACCCAGCTACTGTAAGGTATCATATAAGGCTAATGCCCCCAAAACATCCAAAGTCTTTACCGCATGCATGCACAGAAGTACAGAGTAGAAATGCTTCGGAAGTTTTACACCATGCACTAGAAAATATATTAAGTGTAAAATCTACCGAAGCCATGACCAATATCTTCCGAAGCCAAAAGTGAAGTCTTTTGAAGCTTCAAAGACAAAGTCTTCCGAAGGCAAGAAGTGAAGACAGATTTCTTCCGAAGACTTTTGAACACATGCTTTATCTGATGTAATTTTCCATAAAGCTGGACCACCTTTCCGCTGCAACTCTTTTTAGTCATAAACTTACATGAGTTGGTAAAAAGGTTCATGCTTTTGGTAACTATACATTGAGGTCTTGAGTCTGTGCTTTCTACTTTAAGTACTTTTATCCTTTTTATAATATATTAGGATGTGGGCTATGGCATGTCATAGTCACTAGTCAAAAGGCAATCTGCCTTTTGACTCTACATTTGATTATGTTGTCTAGTCTTATGTTTCCAGCTGGCCTTTAATGTATGGCTGGCTGTAGGATGTAGTATAAAGTATCTCAGGTCCTTGTAACTTTCTTTATGCTTTGTAATACTTGTAAAAGAACTTGAGAGCAATATACAACATTCTTGAAAATCATATACTTGTGTTGTTTGCATCTTGTTTTGTCTCATATTTTACTTGTGTTCTTAGTATCATACATATAAGTTATCAGTTCCCTATTTGATATGTTAATTGTTCTAAAGATCTCTCCTCATTGTGTTGTTGTGTTGTAAGTGACGAGCCCTTAATTGGTCCTGCAACTACTATTTTTCAAGGCTTCCTCTACCTTCTTGGGTTCCATCTAAGATAAAAAGCATGAGTACAGACAGACATTCCCATTGTGAGTTTGTCCCCTTGTTCTCACAAGTTAAGAGACATCTCCAATGATGTTTTCAGCCGGATGAGTTTTGTGAATCCTAAGCCTAGGGATCATATCTAGTTGCATAGATAGATCCAGATTGGAAAGGTTTGGCTCAAAATTTTAAACACTTGGTTTAGCTGATGTTTCACACTCACTCAATGAGGACTGATGGAATGAAGGAGAAGCAACATCAGTATAATTTGGTTGTGAAGCAGCATTAACAGTTGCCTAAACGTTCAAGATGCTACAATTATCAGCTTGGTGTTGTACATTGTCACTGGATGAGTTTTGAGGCTCACTTTGTTGACAACTTGTTGAAGCCCCACTGGTTTCGAAGATAGTTAAGTTATCAGATCTGCTAATTTTAAGAGCTTGATTTTCAACAACTCTTGGAGAACTTGGAAGAGGTCTGGGTAACTCAAATAGCTGGACATCATCAGAATCACTTTGAGAACCTGTTCCAGCTGAAACATTCTCACAAGATGGTTTTGAATAGTTTGGAAACAATTCTAAATCAAAAATATGATCAGGGCCATTCCTCCTAATACAAGGAGTGTGTTCATTAACAACAATGTTGGATGATTCCTCAAATTGATGATTTTTGATCTTATACTCTATAGGTAATAGAGGTAGAGGAATATTCAAGAAAGATAGCATCATCCAACTTTTCAGCAAATTTCGCCAAATTGTCCTTTGTGGTAAGTATGGTACACCTTCTGCCAAAAGACCTAAGAAAGCCAATGAACGGTGGCCTCTTGTTCCATGGCTCATAAGGGGTTTTTCCATGTGGCTTGACTACAAGAACCCTGTTTTGCACATATCATACAATGCTGACTACCTCTGCCCAGAATGTTAGAGGTAGCTTTGAATCAACTAACATAGTTCGAGCAGCCTCAATAAGTGTCCTATTTCTCCTCTCAGCAACACCATTTTATGTAGGAGTTCTAGGAGCACTACATTGTCTATCAATCCCTTTTAAGTTACAGAATGAGTCAAGAACTTGGTTCTTAAACTTAGTTCCTTGTTCATTTCTAATTATCTTAACCTTGTGATCAATTTGATTTTCTATTTTAAGAATAAAAGATTTTAAAGTTTCAGCTGTTTCATCTTTAGTTATTAAAAATAATACCCATGTGAATCTAGCAAACTCATCAACAATCACAACGCAGTATGATTTCCTTCCAATGCTTATTATACTTATAGGACCAAATAGATCCATGTGCAGTAAGTGTATGGAGTGGTCATAGAGTTAACTTCTTTGGATTTATGAGATGCTTTATGTTGCTTTCCTTTTAAACATGCAACATAGTTATCTTTACAGAAAAATTCCTTTTTAGGCACACCATGCCAAGTTATATTTAACCACTTTGTTCATGTTTTTGAAATTAACATGACACATTCGTTTATGCCATTGAGTTGACTCATCACCATCAGCTTTGAAAAGAAAGCATGATACTTCTCCTAGTGGGGAAGCATTGTTCATACCCAGCTTGTACATATCCCCTTTCCTGGGAGATCTATGTAACAACCGACCTCTAGGTCATAATTCTAACCTTATCATCCTGCATCATTGCCCATTCAATTAATATTAATGTTAATATCATTACCATTATTATTATTAGTATCATTATTATTGTTCATTGTTGTTACCACTTTTGTTATTTCATGTGCCTTTTTTGTGATGATTTAGCTAGGTCAAGTTTTAGCTAGGGGAAACTTAGTGTTCCGGGAAAGTCAATTAGTCACCCATGCAATAATCAAGTTATAATTTGAAATAATTAAGGTGTGCATGAACTCAATTTTTCGGATTAATGCATGCATGCACACTTGATACTTAAAACACATCTAACTAAATTATACCACCTAAAATACTACACTACAAAATAAAACTACACATAATATTATTTACCAATTAAATTTAAAATCAAAATCCCCACACAAGAGGCCAAACTCGGCCGCCCACCCTCTCCACCTATCACTTCCCTTCTACTCCACTCAATATCACCACCCTTGTACACCACTAACACTTCATGCAATTCTAGCTTTCACCTCACTCTCTTCTCTCTTCTCTCAGTCACCAGTAGAAACACACACACACTCCACGGTTTTCTCTCTAATCCCAGCCACAAAATTCGAAGAACAACACCATACACCCATCGGCCAAGCTTCAAACCATCAAGAGAGCTCTATTTTGTGAACTTTGGATGCTTGGTTCTTGTGGATTCGACTTCTCCAGCCGTATTTGAAGATTTCCAGATCATTTTGTCCTTTTACACTCCCCAAATCATGAACTACACTAAGTGTAAGCATCAACACACCCAAAGTAAGCTATGTCTTGTGTTTTTTTTTATTTTTCACTCAAAATCTTACCATTCTTGTATCCAACAGAAACTTGCTGCTACAACCTTCTTCTTGAGAAGCTTCTATCATTCTTGAAGGTATCACACTCATAATATATGTCATTCTATAGGTGTAACACGGTTTACACCTAGAAGACCCTCTTTTTGGGTGTATTTACACCATCCAACTTGCACAAATCGTAATCTTTCGAAACTAAGCATGTACCCTGCTCTAAATAAGTTTTCTAACCTTCTAATAACCTGGTTTTAAGTTACAAAAGGTTTGGTTAATATATAATCACAAGTCATAATGTTTTACACATGTGTAATGGATGAAAATGGTGTAATCTCTAAGTTTCCATCTTGATTCATAGGTTGTTTGTTGAACCCATAAGTTAGACATGATATTTCAGTAGTCTTTGGATGATTTTGGGTGTATGATGAGATGTTAATGGCTGAAAATGATAAAATCATAGACTTGTAAGCAAGTTGGACATTCGTGGACCCGAAAAGTGGTAAAACGACTTAAAAATAAGAAAACATGGATTTTAACCATATTAAGAAGTATTCCAATTTCTAAAAAAGTAAACAAAGTATTTGGACCAGATTTGTAGATTAAATGGTCAAAGGACAAGTAAAAAATGAATTTTTAACTAAAAACGGGTATTAAACGAGCAACGTTTTGAGGAAAAATCCTAGAATTAATGGTAAAATAAAAACCCATGGAAACCATGTTATTCCAGTAAGTTAAGGGTATAATATTTTCAAAGATGATAAGAATTGGTAAAACAAGCTTTTAAACGGTCAATTTCGGTTAAAAACGCGTTCTAACGGGTTAAACTGAAAATTTAGACTTTCACCTAAAAGGACTTTGAAATATATTTCAAACAGATTAAAACCTTATATAAAGTCCTTAAAATAATATTTAACGAATCTAAGACTAAAAATATGAAAATCAACACTTAACCGTTAAAAACCTTCGTCTTTACCTAAATCGGCAACGTAAGACATAAAAATATAAAATCCGGACCAAAAATCTGAAACCTTGGTGTAAACTTACTCAAAATAAGTTACTTAACTTCAAGAACCTAATATTTGGCCATAAAAGTCATTAAATGCAAGAAATCAAACTTTAGGGTAGAAAGTGTAAATTCTAAAAACTTGGAGGGCTAAACTGTAAATTTTGCTAAACTTAAATAAACCGATCCCTTGGACTAATTGCCATTTAGAAGCCTCAAAATAACTTATATAGATGATCTAACATGGCAAATCATGTATACTTACTAAGAAACCCTAACTTTCTATAAAAGGAAACTTTTTATTTAAAGACTTAGCAAATCAAAAGCTAGAAAGACATCAACCTCATGACACACCTAGTGCATCTCCACAACCATAGAATTAGTGGCTTAACACTTAAATCTTGATGGTAGGGTGCTAAACTTGAGACTTTTCCCGATACACGAAGAATCTTTTGCTTGAATTTTAAGGTGAGTTCTAGTGTTCCCTTTTTACTACTGTTTTTGGGATGAAACAAGCTATATTTGAATTGAAACCTTTTATGAGCTATTGTATGATGCTTGAATGTTGGGGTTAATGTTAGAACCTTCATATATTTGTATTAAGATCATTAATTCTTGTGTGAACCGCTTGTTTTATATGGGTAGATCTACTTGGGGAATCCCCCACACATAGTGCCTTCCGTGATGAACAGAAAGGGTACCACACTGAGATCCTGCGGGGTCATTTGTGGCATGTGACAAGTTTTTATAAGATACTAGGTGAACCATCCGGCATGTATGGTCCACTGTTTTGAGGCTCAGTTCTTCCTTCAGGATAACCGGTAAAACATAACTTTTGAAGAGGCTAGCCGGGACTGACTACAGGGTTGATTGTGATCCCCCAAAATAGTGAATCTTTGATCCTTTAAAATCAAATATGGATTCTATTGAATCCTTTTGTTTTTAAACTTTAAGCACTTGAATTCACTAACTTTTTAGTTGACAATTTCTTTTAAGCATGTTTTAGGTAATCCATGAAGGGACTCTAGTTATTGTTGAAGACCTTGACCTAGCACCGTGACCATGGCATTGACTTGTCTGATGAGCAATTTATAATTATTGTTGATCATTACACTTTGTCCTTATGTTGGATGTACAATTTCATTTGGGGCTAGATCTGTTTCTAGCCCTGGTTTTCTTTAAATATTAATGCCATGTGACATTCTCTCCTTTTGTGCTCTTGTGATGGTTTGTTTCACTGCCATATGTGTTGCTAGTTTGTGACTTCCCACCCTACCTGGGCCCGGGGTGTT